>JAODXP020000021.1:38704881-38729586 GCA_027497455.2 Sardinella longiceps | reverse complement strand
CCCCCACGTCTAGGGATCGCAACATGTTCGATTCCAATGTATTGGAGGGTTGCAAGATTGTGCTTGGCCGTGTTGAAGTGAACTGCTACGGGGTTCTTCTCATCACGCAGCCTTATGTTACTTCTATGTTCTGCGATGCGCGTTTTAAGGCACCGCGTTGTTTTACCTACATAGGCTAAACCACAGGGACATTTAATCATATAAATTACATTTTTTTGTGTTGCATGTGATGACACCCTTGATTTTAAAAGACTTCCCAGTGTGTGGGTGGTTAAAAGAGTTGCACTTTCTCGTCAAGTTGCATTGCGCATTGTGAAAGTTGACCACCGTGTAACTGTTATTTACATTCTCCCCAAAATACACAAAAACTATGAAAAACACCCAGGGAGACCTATCATTGCTGGCATAGGATCACTAACTGAAAAAATATCCACCTTCATTGACTTTTTCTTAAAACCTCATGTTGTCTCTCTTCCCTCATTTATAAATGATTCAATGGACTTGATTAAACTGCTCAAAGACATTCAGCTCCCAGCGAACACCATGCCCTGCCACCTTTGATGTTGAGTCACTGTATACCAACATACCTCATGATGGCGGTATCAGCGCAATTGACTTCTTTTTAAGCATACACCATGAAAACAGAACACCAAGTGTGGAATGCATCAAACGCCTGACAAAAACTGTGTTGACAAGAAACTTTTTTATGTTTAAGAATGATTTCTTTTTGCAGATCAAAGGAACCGCTATGGGGAGCACCATGGTGCCAAATTACGCAAATCTCTTTGTGGGCCACTTCGAACATAACGTGGTCCTTAACCAGGCTGTCAATCCATTTTTCCATAACATCCTCTTCTATCGCAGGTACATAGATGACATTCTTGTGCTGTGGAAAGGTACAGAAACCCAGCTGTCTGAGTTCCAAGACTTTTTAAATGAGAAAAATGAAAATCTGAAATTCAGTGGTGTTTTTAATAAAGAAGAAATCAATTTCTTGGACATTATGATATCCATAGACGGCAATGGACTTAAAACTGACCTTTATAAAAAACCCACAGACAGAAATACCATCCTCCATGGCAAAAGTTACCATCCCACCAGTCTCAAAAGAATCTACCCATCAGTCAGTTCAACAGGATACGCCGTATCTGCAGTTCTGACCAAGATTACGCGCAACAGTGTACTGCTATGTCCGAACGCTTTAGGGAGCGAGAATACGCAAATGATTGGATAAACAATGCAGCAGACAGGTTCCACACCATCGACCAAAACCAGTGTTTAAACAGAAAAAGACACGCTGACACTGACAACAGACTGGCACGCATTACGCAGTACTCGCCACTAAGCAGAGACTTTGAAGCGATAGTGAGGAGACATTGGCCTATTCTCAGTTCTGATCCTAATCTCAGAGACGTTTCGTGGAGTCACGTGGTCTGTTGGACAAGATGGCAGCATAGTTTGATGCTCCCCAACCCTGACTTGGACATTTCGACATAACTACCATTACGAGACCTATATTTGATTTAATTTAGATTTTAATACTGCGTATTCAGTTAGGATGAGTGAATCAAGCAAGAAATCGACATCTTCGAAACCTCCTCGTGCAGGACAGCGCGCTGATGTGGAGGCTATAGTAGGAGCCAGTTCTGGAAAAGCAACGTGACTACCTCGAAACACGCTTCAATCAACTTGAAGAAATGGGTAAAGACACTGATGGGAAATTGTGTTCTATCCAGGCTGACCTAATGACATTGAGAGAGAGTATTGGGACTGTGAATGCAGAAGTGGGGAAGATAAGGTCTAAAGTGAAGGACAATTCTGCCGTGCTAAGCAGCCACGAGTCGATGCTAGACCAACTGCAACTGAAGTTAGCAGATATGGAAGATCGTAGCAGACGGTGCAATGTACGCATTGTGGGCTTAGCTGAAGGGATAGAAGGATCGAACGCAGTGCAGTTTCTCACAAATTCTCTGCCAGAATGGTTCCCGTCTCTGGGAGATTGTCATGGAGAAATCATGCGGGCACATCGCATTTATGGTGACAACAATAAGATCAGACCAGGCCCACGTACTATGATTTTTAACGTCCTACGTTTCACCACCTGCCAGAATATTCTTCGTGCAGCTAAGAAAAATCCGGTCACAATAGAGGGACGGAGGATTCGCTTTTCACCCGACTACAGCGGCTTCACCCTTAAAAGGCGTCAGGCTTTTTCTCAAGCAATGGACACTGCCAGGGCCAAAGGTGTCGAATTTTCCCTTCGCTACCCTGCAACGCTGAAGGTAAAAGCTGGTGGACAGATGGAATCATTCAACTCTCCTGCGGATGCTGAAGAGTTTGTCAACTCTCTCCAGCCCTCATCACACCCCCATCGACCACGGAAGATCAAGCTGGGGCTACAGGTTTTCAGGATTGACTTTACAGTAATTGCCATGAGCATTTTTGAATTCACAAGAGGTTTAGTTGATTTTCTCACGTAAGCCTATTTTTTCCTTTTTCCTTTTTCACATTTCTAGTTTACAGCTTCACAACAATAGACTTTTCATGCATATTTTTGGGTCATTTTTAAGCCTGGTAGCATATAGGTTTGTGCTAACATTTGTTAGTTTGCGATATGTTCAGCTATTTCTCTTTTTCATTCTGATATCCCTTGAACTGAATTTCCTATTTTTTGGGATCAATATTATCAATAATACTGGACTAAGTTCTCTTGTTTGGTCATCCTGGGCTGATCAATGTAAATTGGCTTCGTTTCGGTACCGTTTACTTGTTAGTTAGCCTACAGGGTTGGGCTCTAGCTTTTGCTGCCCCATATCTTACATGATCACGGATCTGCATCATGTTCACTTGTTTACCCGCCGATTTTATTTTCTATATGTTTTATGTGCTCTGTGTCTTTCGTCGATGTTTGTCTCGTGTTTGTCTCGTCATTGTTGTTATTTCGAGGGGGATTTTTACGTTTTTGCTAAACTTTTGTGGAGTGGTCTGAGGGATAACGTTAGAGAAGTACATGTGAGGGGTGAGAGACTGTCTGATTATTTACATGGAGATTTTCCTATAGGAGGGGGTTGTTGCCAATATCACCAGTTTTTATTATTTTGTTTTGTCATGAGAGGGCGGATATATGATAATGGGTGATCTGTACCGGCGTCAAGCTAGCCGCAACTTGCTTTGGCGATTTTTTGTCGTGCTCAGATATTCTAAGCTTTACGTTCCCCATAGACTTCAAGCCAATTTTCGGAAGAGTTTCTGTCTGTTGCGGCACAGCTGAGAATTGACCGATCCCAAGCCCCGCCCACTTTCACTATGTAACAATAGGGCCCGCAGCGAACCTCGGACAACCTCGGACAACTTCTCCCTTTCCTGCATAATAGTAGACTATGAGGCTTGCAGCTTTGCCTTGAAAATAAGGTGTAATCTCATATCACAACGGTGGAATATGTGTTTGGGGACCTCTAAGACATGGATTAAAGTCCTCCGTCAGTATGACGGATTTCCGTCAATTGCGCCTCATCCCTTTAATTGCGTCTCATCATAAATGGAAACCTGGAGAAAGGAGAAAGGATCCAACTGAATGAACTGTCGCCTGTAGCCTATTTTGAAACGCATAATGATGTTCTTATGTCAGTTATTTGTAGGAGTAAAGACACAAACTAGTTGGCTTAACTTACAATAAATTGTGATCTCCTGGAAAGTAGGCAATGTTTGCGTGAGCGCAAGAGCAGTTCACTTTGCTTTACCGCTCCTACGAGCCAACGCATAGCGCAAGCGGCCTTCTCTGGTGAGCAAGATAAATATATGGATATGGATTAATTTATTTAGAAAAATAAAGTGATTTTCAAGTGTAGTCTGTTTCCAACCCCAGCTATAAAAGCCTACTGTAACAGCAAATTTATGGTAGTGAGACTTGATCCATTTAATGAAGAATAGTTATCATCATACAGTAGGCCTAAACGGGCATGATTTCAGCTTTGAGGTCATAGCGGACTACACGTATTCCTTCTATGATTTAAACAAAATATGTAGGCTAACCTATTTAAAAATTTCTCAGAGATTGAGAATTACACAATTTGAGGCCACACTTGTTCAGTTTGCAGTTGATCATCGTGACTGATCAGCCCACTACAGAAAAAAACCCTTGCATTATAATATCACGGAGTAATGAGCGCATGCACAGAGCTGCATGATTTTAGGCTACAGTTTGTTTATGTTATGATATCGGTAAATCGATAGAAGAAAGCTGTCCACGCGGACGTAAAGAACAGAATATCTCTTGTGTGGAAACACTGATATTTCGCTTTACTTGTCAATGCTCCACGTATGCAGAGAACGTTGCATGCTTTGCCTACTGAGAGGCGCTACGCGCAGTCCAGTGGAGCCTTAAAAATGCGTTAAAGTTTACGCTAATTGATTTACGGTTGCTAATACATAAACACCAGCGCTTGTTCTTGTAACGGTATTTGTTATAATTTGTTGCATGTTACCAGTATTGAGCATTATTTAGGAGGCCCTATTAATAAGTGAGCAGACGCTTGTCATCCACGAATCTCTCTCGCTCCTTCTGGCATGCATGGTGGACACACCCACCCTCTGCCTATGTTGATTTGTTAGAACAATTTTAAAAGCTAAAACTACGACCAAGCCTTTGTTTTCAGTAGGCTAATACAATTTCACAATGAAATTCAGCTTCACAAATAAAGGCTATTTGTCCATAGTTTTATAATAGGCCTAATAACCTATAGATATTTTACAGCAGGTTTTCATTGTGCCATATTTTGTATTGTTATGCATTTGGTTAAAATCTCAAATGACACATCACAATGACATGGCCAACTATTTTCATTTAGAGGCCAGTAAGCCAATAATATTAGTGTTCATTCAATAAAAAAGTATTAGCTTAGTATAATACTTAGTATAAAAAAACTTTTACATTATTGCACTAGGCCTGTATTCCAAAAATATAATGCATCACCTCCAACACCAATTCCTCCCACCACAAAATTATTTCCTTTCCATATTAAAACACACCATATTAACCATCACACCACTGTCTGTCAAACAAGACATAAAACATTTTTCTTGATAATGCAAACAGTATCACATTAGACATCAAAATCTGATCGCCCCCCATTTCTTTGTCACGTGTACTGGTGGGCAACGCCCCCTCCCCCTGATCACCTCCTACACCCCACACACCACCCCGCTTCTCCATAGAAATTTCAGTCAAATGAATTTTTTTTGCTTTAATCCATGCCTAAGACCAACAGTTTACTTACTATGGATGTGTGGGAAGGTTTTTTTTTTTTTTACCCTCGCCAATTCGCTCAGGCCATGCCTATCTGTTAATTCATACAAGAAGCAGCCTCAGCCAGCCTCGGCTCTCTTCAACCTGCTTAGCAAGTTCAAACTTTGCACGGATATGGCTTATCTAATTGTAATACAATAAACAAATAATTAATGAATACGGCGAATAGGCTTACGCAAAGTTGCAGCCACGTAGGTAACATGAGAGATGGAGACGACGGACGCAATCTGCTTTAATGTTAGGCTACAGCATCAGAGATAGTGACGGCAATGTTATTAATATATGTTTTTACCCTCAACACAAATGCATGTTCTCTCCCAAAGCCTGCGCTTATATTGACACCGTGTTTTAACCTCAATCATGACAATTATTAACGTTAGCTTATCAACCCCGTTCTCCCCCAAGGAGAGCCTACAGCGTTAGCTGTGTGCAGTGCGTTTGGTAACGTTAGGTTACGTCTGATCAGACCATTTAAAGGAAGGACTGCCGCTAACTAACGTTAGGTCTAACATCACAAGAAGAATCGAGAGTTAAGGGAAGGCTTTTACACCTTTTACACTCACAGATAAACAGTTTTGTAAGTTTACACGAAGCTAAGTAGGAGTATTCCTTACGTTAGCTTACATTAGCCTACATTCAAAGATGGGCTATATGGGGTGGGCTACGCAGCAGATTCAGGGTAAAACACAAAACATCAACTTCTTTACAAACACATAAACATACAATGTCATCCCCATCCAGAAAAATTACTTGACACTTTGAGAAAGTTGCAAGGAATGCAATTTTGCATATGCTGTGTAGGCATCTATCGTACTCTTACCATTCTACGCCCATTTTGATGTAAAATTCTGAGTAAAATATAAAATTTTACGTGTTTATTTAATGTTTGGTTTAACATTAATACATTTTCCGACAGAGGAGAGAGTAGCGATATTGACGAACAACAGTTGGTCTCCGCCGATAAACATGGCTTACCGTATTTCTCTGTTTACGTTTGGATGCGCCTAACTAGCTCATAGGCTAATACGTTTACCTATTTCCGCCCGCCATTTTGCCACCCTTCCGGTGATATTGGGTCTTGTAGTTTTTTCCATCTTACAACGTTTCAAAAGTGGCGTATATTAGTCAGTTTGATTTAAAACAATGACAGATAACATGCATTTCAATATTTTCGTTTATTTTCACGTTTTTACAAATTTAAAACTCAATACTTTAATACTTAATAACTTTTTTTTTTTTTACTTTACACTTACTTTATACTTTACATTACTTTATACTTATATTTTTAAATTAAACTTTATAATACACTAATAAATAAATAAATAATTAAATAAATAGATCTATAAATACATTAATAAATTATCTTTCATTAAAAAGTTGGGACATGATGCGGGCACGTATCCCCCGGCACCGTTCGCATTCAAAGTCCTCCTCCTCAGTGGCGAAGCTGCTCCACTGCTCACATACACAGTGGTACCATTCATTGCAAAGGGGGCAGAACACCCACGGCACAATGCTGTCCCCTCCTGGTGGATTAGGTTTCCTGCACTTTCCACAGACTTCTGTTAGAATAAAACATACAATGTGTGACCTTTTTTTAAAAAAAAAAAATGAGCTTAAAAAAAAAGAGAAGAAGAAAGAAAGAAGAGAAGAAGAAGAAGAAAAAAAATTACCTTCGCTTTGTGCCATGGATGCTTGTTTGCCCCCTCCAGCTCGCTTCCTTTTCCTCTTCTGTCCTAAAAAAGAAAAAAAAAGCATAAAAAATAAGCTTTATATTTCTAGATAAGGGGTTATGGTAAATTGGGTTGTATAGTTTACTGTTTATATAGCTACCTTCCAACGGTGCCGGGGGATTCCTCTTGTTGTTGTTGTTGTTGTTGTTGTTGTGGAGGAGGAGGTGGTGGCTGCTGCGGGGTGGGAGGAAGAGGGAGAGGCGGCACGGGCTGAGGTCCTCGGGGAGACGGTGGGATGAGCGATGACAAGTGGGGCTGAGGTTGGCACAGGGGTGGAGCAGGGGCTGGGCCCGCCTCTGCAGCTGGGGGCTCCTCCGGAGGCCGCGGCGGGGTCGGTGGTCCCACTGCCGGTGTTGCTGGCGCGCTGTCTCCTCTGTTGCGCCCTCTGCTCCTTGGCCTGTCTGGCCGCCGCGGACTGCTGTTCCTTCTCGTTCAGAAGTCTCTCGTACTCCTCCCCAGTGATGACCCGGGCCTCCCCTGTCACTTTCCTCACAGTGGTCTTCTTATATTGGACCCGGGTCAAGACCTCCGCAAGGTCAGGGGGGATGAGGCCTGCCATAACCAGGGGATGGGTTGAGGGGTCTGGAGTGGGGGTGGGGGTCGATGATGTTCCAGGGGGGTAGCAGAGGTTGAAGGCTGGGATGATGGTCCAGGGGGGTAGCAGAGGTTGAAGGCTGGGATGATGGTCCAGGGGGGTAGCAGAGGTTGAAGGCTGGGATGATGGTTCAGGGGGGTTGCGGAGGTCTCTGCTGGAGAGGAGGAGGATGGTCCAGTGGTGGTGGTGGCGGTGTTCGGCCTAGGGCGGCGACCAGAGGCGAGGAGGCGGCTTGGCTTGATGGCTTTCCTGTCCAGGGGGAAGATGCCGCACTCCTTAAATCCCGCCTGCACCACCTCTTTCCTTTGAGCCCGCTGGTACGGGTGGCGGAACACTTTGGCAAATTCTGTCCGGTTTACTATGTAAGAGTTTTTGAAGTGGCAGAGATTGCCAGCCACCGTGGCAAACTCTGCCTTTAGGGGGCCAAAGTATCCCACGTCCAGGGGCTGCAGGACATGAGAGGTGTGCGGCGGGAGATGAAGTAGCACGACACCCGCCCCCTTAGCCGCCTCGACCACTGCTGGAGACAGGTGTGACTTGTGGCCATCAAAAAGGAGCAGCAGAGGGCGCTCCGGACGCGCATGCTGGACGAAGTGGTGGAACCACCGTAAGAACAGCTCACTGTCTATGTACCCCGCCGGCGATTTTCCATAGAGGGCGTTGGGCGGCCCTCCTTCTGTGTATCGGCCTCCGGGGAAATGCTTTGCGTAGATAATGAGAGGTGGAACGTCCTCCCCAGCTGCATTGAAGCAGGCCAACACGGAGATGTGGTCTCGTGAACCGGGGGCCTGTAGAAATGGGTGTTTGGTTCCCTTCAGTGCGATGACCTTGCCCCTGCTCTTAGCCATGTCAAATCCAGTCTCATCGCAGTTGTAGACCTGTGCCGGTTTGTCCCTCAGCCCATGCTCATCCAGAGTCTTCTCCAGGAGGTCGAAATACTTGTTCACCGTCTCCATTGATGCATGGGAGGACCTCTGCCGATCGATGCACTCTGGTGTCCTCATGCTCAGTATAGCCGCGTGCCGCCTCTTGAAGAGATACCACCACTTGATGCCCAGTGGTGGCCGCTGGTCTTGGGAGCTGTTCCTCTTCCTCCACACCGCCGACGCATAGGCCATTAGCCTGGCCTTGGTGAGCGGGAACCCATGGTCTGCACAGTACAGGCAGTATTGAACGAGGGCTTGCTCATCAGCAGTGGACAACTTTTGTTTCGGGCCTGTACGGCAGCCATGGGTAACCCGCCCACTTACCCTGTCCCTAAGTGTGTTGCGTGGCACATTGAAAATTCGGCATGCCAGGCGTACTGGCATACCAGCAGCCACCTCCTCCATTGCCCGCACCATGTCCTCATCTGCCCACTGCCTCTTTTTCTGTGCCATGTTCTAAAGAGTTGAATTGCCAAAAAATATATTGTTTCTATATGCTCATTTACTATTATTATTGATTTACTATTATTATATTATTATTATTATTATTACATTTCATTATCATCATCATCATTATTAGGGTATTATTAATATTATTATTGTTATTATGCTGTTGCGTGTGTTGTTGTAATGCTGTTCACCGACAGAGGACGCATGTACAAAGAGAATACACCTCCAACGAGAAATGCGTTTCACTAATACATGGTGTTGAATTGAGAGGCCAAATCAAGCTAAGTTTGTTCCCTTTCGGGACCCTTACTTCACTAGCAGCTAAGAGTCTTAGCTTAAACCAATGGATAACTATTTCAGGGGAAAACGGTGAGATACGTTGGGGAGAAACTCATGATAAACAAGTCATTCCATAGAGAAGTAATGGTCGCGAAATCAAAATTCTACCACTCGCAACCTGCGTTTCGGTACGTACTGCATTACAACACCGCTCTCAACAGTATTATATACTATTTGTTCGTCTTACCGGGTCGAAATCAATATATATACTCCCAGTGGGCGGAGGTTAACGGCTTTTTTGACGTTCGTCGCTCTGGTTGGTAACGTAATGAATATTAAGTGTCACGTACACGCAAAGGGGCGGAATTAGGGGCGGGGCGGAAATGGGTGTTCGTTCGATAACTTCTTTGCAGCTCCTGTAGGTCACTGTTGCCCCCTGTTTCAATACAGCAGGGAGGGGAGGGGAGGGGACAAATTATCCGCTGGGTAAGATGAGATGAGACACCCCTTTTTGTCTTGGAAACCATAAACCAATTTTAACATGTGATGGGAGTTTTGTATATTTCACATGAAGATGATGAAGAATGTAAAAAGTGGCTCATCTTACCCCTCCCTACCCTATTCATTAACGATGCATGTTTGGATTTGACGTGTGGATTTGCAGTAGCCTAAAGAAGGCTATAGCAGTATAGCAGTAGCCTAAAGAAGGCTATAGGAGTAGCCTAAAGAAGGCTATAGCAGTATAGCAGTAGCCTAAAGAAGGCTATAGCAGTAGCCTAAAGAAGGCTATAGCAGTATAGCAGTAGCCTAAAGAAGGCTATAGCAGTATAGCAGTAGCCTAAAGAAGGCTATAGGAGTAGCCTAAAGAAGGCTATAACAGTATAGCAGTAGCCTAAAGAAGACTATAGGAGTAGCCTAAAGAAGGCTATAGGAGTATAGCAGTAGCCTAAAGAAGGCTATAGCAGTATAGCAGTAGCCTAAAGAAGGCTATAGGAGTAGCCTAAAGAAGGCTATAACAGTATAGCAGTAGCCTAAAGAAGGCTATAGGAGTAGCCTAAAGAAGGCTATAGCAGTATAGCAGTAGCCTAAAGAAGGCTATAGGAGTAGCCTAAAGAAGGCTATAGCAGTATAGCAGTAGCCTAAAGAAGGCTATAGGAGTAGCCTAAAGAAGGCTATAACAGTATAGCAGTAGCCTAAAGAAGGCTATAGGAGTAGCCTAAAGAAGGCTATAGCAGTATAGCAGTAGCCTAAAGAAGGCTATAGCAGTAGCCTAAAGAAGGCTATAGGAGTAGCCTAAAGAAGGCTATAACAGTATAGCAGTAGCCTAAAGAAGGCTATAGGAGTAGCCTAAAGAAGGCTATAGCAGTATAGCAGTAGCCTAAAGAAGGCTATAGGAGTAGCCTAAAGAAGGCTATAACAGTATAGCAGTAGCCTAAAGAAGGCTATAGGAGTATAGCAGTAGCCTAAAGAAGGCTATAGGAGTAGCCTAAAGAAGGCTATAGGAGTATAGCAGTAGCCTAAAGAAGACTATAGCAGTATAGCAGTAGCCTAATAACAATGTCGTCGCCAATGTCGTCGGATTCGTCTATAGCAGTAGCCTAAAGAAGGCTATAGGAGTATAGCAGTAGCCTAATAAAGAAGACTATAGGAGTATCCTAAAGAAGGCTATAGCAGTAGCCTAATAAAGAAGGCTATAACAGTGTAGCAGTAGCCTAACCCTCCAGTCAGACTAGCTACAAATCCAAGCGACTCAGGTCGCTGAGGAGACGTGACTCAGGGCTGTGATTCGTTGGTAGCATGTTGCTAACTTAGGTACTTGGTAGAAAATCGTACATCAACACACAGGTATTTTTTGTGTATAAAAATAATATTTTCCGATGTTGTTAGTAACACTGATACCTCGATTTCCAAAACATGAAGTCATAAATCCCTAACTTTTTAGTTTGTGGCCAAGTTTGAGATCGTTGTCGTTAGCGCCGCCATCTTGTCAGCGGGAGACCGTTTCGTTCAGAGTACCTCGGCTTCACTCGCATTGGCTGTCGCCGAGTCGCATCGCTCCTCATTTGCATATAATAGACTTGAAGTCTATTCTTGGCCCGCCCACCGGGCGACTTATCGCTGGTCGCTTGCTCTCATTGACAATGAATAGAAACCGGTCGCGTAGCTCAAGTCGCTAGTCGCTAGTCTGACTGGGGGGTAAAGAAGGCTATAGGAGTAGCCTAAAGAAGGCTATAACAGTATAGCAGTAGCCTAAAGAAGGCTATAGGAGTAGCCTAATAAAGAAGGCTATAGCAGTAGCCTAAAGAAGGCTATAGGAGTAGCCTAAAGAAGGCTATAGCAGTAGCCTAAAGAAGGCTATAGCAGTATAGCAGTAGCCTAATAAAGAAGGCTATAGGAGTAGCCTAAAGAAGGCTATAGGAGTAGCCTAAAGAAGGCTATAGCAGTATAGCAGTAGCCTAAAGAAGGCTATAGCAGTAGCCTAAAGAAGGCTATAACAGTATAGCAGTAGCCTTGTACGAAAGACTCACGTTAGTTGGTTGCCTAGCAACGCCTCCAGCGTGCCCTCTAGTTAAGTTTCGTTTTTAGTTGAGAGCACATTGTTTAAGTTTCTGCTGCTGGAGTGTTCTCAGTTTAAGTTGAATGCCAGTTCTGTCTCTGTATCCCGTACATGTGAAGTCTTGTGTGCGTGCCTTACTTCAAGTAAGTTTCTTTGAGTTATATGATTAGTTTTGGACATAGGAATGTTTGTGTACTTCGTGTAGTAACGTGCACTTCGTTATGAGAAATATTAGCATGCTAAGCGGAGATTTAGCATCTGCCTTTAAGTTCTGTGAAGCTAAATGATAAGTGGATGTATGAATCCTGTTCAGTTAATTCTCAGCTTACTTTGCGTGATGTATGAGACATATATGTTGCTCAGAGTAATGTAAGCTGTAGCCTAAGATAAAAGGGCGATTTGTAATGTCATTATTTTGGTTAATGTGTAGCTTACTACATGTTAATGTAATTCGGTGCTGATTACTGCTAGTACTGATTAGCCTTTATTTATTTTGTGTTGCAGACCACACACACACACATTCACACGTAGACTCACAGGCTAGCACGGCCATAGACAGACTGTATGTACTTCAACTGTGTGAGAAGTTAATTAAAGAAGACTAAAGGAGGATTGCTTGACTGCTTCGTGGTGTTCTGACCGACGCCCCCCATACAACACGCATCCATTAACAACCGAACTAGCCAATACAGTCCTTTAAGTGGTCCTCACCAACATTATGGTCCTTACGAGCCGGAAGCCGTGTTGATTTGGGATCAAGATGCATCGAAGCAGCGAAGCAGTTCGTCCGAAGCGGCAGACACGTCTCCCCGCCTACCTTGAAGATTTTGAGCTCGACGCACGTTATAGCCAACATCTTCCTGCAGCAACAGCAATGCACATGCGCACGCAGGAGAGAGAGTGGACACCCAACATGGAGGGAGCAGTCGAGATGACACCCACCACACGCAGTGCCACATATCCTAGACGCCAAGTCCAGTGGGATCCAGCCCTCGATGAACAAGAGGACGAATTTCTACACATGGGCGCCATAGGACATGACAGGCAGCGTGAGCATCATGGGCCATCCCGTCCATTCTCTCCTGAGTACGATGACAGTGGACACTTCATCGCTGCATACAAAGCTGAGCTACAGGAGATTCGTGCGGAGAACAAGAAACTTCATCAGTCTCAGGAGCATATGCTAAGCAACATGGCAGAACTCAGAGACGTTTTCAGAGACGTGAAGTCGCTGACAGAGAGAGTTAAAACTCTTAGTAATGCCCAGCCAGGGCATCAGCAGGCAGAGTGGTCAGACTTACCTCCGCCTCCACCTCCGACACCGCAAGCTGTAGACAGAGGTGAGGAAGATGATGGTGACTGGCCACCTCCTCCGCCATGGCCACCAGCAGAGCCAGAGTGCTATGATAAGGGTCAAATGGTTTCAGCTATAGAGAGAATGATGGGCGAACTACAGCTACTGAAGCAGAGCGCTGCCTCTAGCTCAGCGCCGAGGGCTAGCTTGTTCTCCACTCCACGAACAGGCTATTTCTCCAGGCCTATGTCATCTAGCAGGCCCACAGCAGCTCAGCCTTTCTCAGCTGGCGGGACACCTACCCATTCTCCAATATTCAGTCCCTCAACCTTCAGAGCCCAGTATGGACCTGGTCCGCGCTCCAGTTACTCACCTGGCCCTCGAACAGGCTACAGGTCTCCACACCTAGACAATCAGCAATCCTTCACCTCATCCGTGTCTGAGGAGAGAGTGTACAGAGGGCCCAAGCCAAATATTCCGTCATTCAAGAATAGAGATCCGATGGAGTATGCACGGCTGAAGATAGCCCTTGAGAATCTGCTACCTGCAGACAGCACCGAGCTCTTTAAATATCAAGTCCTCATTGATCACTTGAAATTGGAAGAGGCCTGTCTTATAGCTGATTCTTATCTCAATTCACCCACTCCTTACTCTGACACAATGTCCGCCTTGGATGAAAAGTTCGGCCAGCCCCACCATGTGGCTCTGAAGAGAATAGCCACTGTTATGGAGGCACCGGAGGTGAGACGTGGAGATGTTGTAGCATTCGAGAAGTTTGCATTACAAGTGCAGTCCTTAGTTGGCATGCTCCAGACCCTGGGGCCCGACGGAGAAGTTGAGCTAAGATGCGGCTCCCACGTAGCTCGTCTACTCACAAAGCTCCCATCAGAAATGAGAGCTGACTTCCGCCGTCACATGCTTCACAGACCTGGTGCCACGTACACGTTGATTGACCTGGCAGAGTGGCTAAGATACGAGTCCTGGTGCCAAGACTTTGAAGTTCAGCTGGTGAGTAAAGGTCAAGCGCAGCACAGCTCTAAAGTTGAGAAGAAGCAGAACAGATCAGCAACCTCTGTGCTACACGGAGCGGAGGGAGCTAAAGGCACGGATCCACCAAGCCAATCATCTGCGCCATCTCAGAAGAAAGGTAAAGCCAAGCCGTATTGCCCGTATTGTGAGAGCTCAGAGCACTTCTTGAATAGGTGCCAAGCCATTCAGAAGCTAACTAAAGAACAGGTGATAGCGTGGATCAAAGCTAACAAACGATGTTGGCGTTGTGCGAGGAACCACCAGGCCGCTCAGTGTGATTTGAAGAAGCCGTGTGAGGTGTGTCAAGGCAAACACTTGAAGGTCCTTCATGAGGTCAACCAGAGGGACGCTGCTGAGCCACCCAAAGTGGAGAGTAGTGCAGGAAACACTACCACGGATGTTCTCTACCTGGATCGTCCATCAGAGTCTTCTAGAGTCCTGCTAAAGGTGATTAAAGTGCTGCTTAGCCATCAAGATCGCCAACTAGTGACGTATGCCGTGCTAGACGACGGTTCGGAGCGCACAATGCTCCTCCCAGAGGCCGCCAAGCAGCTAGGGCTAGAAGGCACTCCCGAAGAACTCAGTCTTCGCACCATACGTCGAGATGTCCAGGTACTCAGAGGAGCATGTGTTTCCTTCCACTTATCCCCAGCTGCTCAGCAGAAAAGGAGCTTCAAGATCACCCAGGCCTTCACATCACGGCATCTTAATCTCGCTGAACGCTCCTACCCAGTCACATCACTTCAGAGGAAGTATAAACATCTCGTGGGTCTTCCCCTTGAGCAGTTCACCCGGGTCCAGCCCCTCCTGCTAATAGGTGCGGACCACCCCCACTTACTCACACCCATCGAGCCTGTGAGATTGGGCCCACCTGGAGGGCCTGCAGCTATCCATACTCGGCTGGGATGGACCCTGCAGGGCCCCGCTAGGCTAGTCCAGCAGACTCTACCTGAGCAGCAGTGCCTGTTCACCACAGTGTCTCCACAGACCACCGAGCTGATGACTAATGTCCAGAGATTGTGGCAGATGGACGTGCTGCCGTTTCGAAGCGACAAAGTAGTCACACGGTCTAAGGAGGACAAAGAGGCTGTAGAGATGCTGGAGGCGAAGACCACGCGAGTGGAGGTCGACGGTGTCCTACGGTATGCCACACCCTTACTGCGGAAACGCCAAACGCCCCTCTTCCAAGCTACCAAGGAGGCTGTCATGCCAAGCCTAAGGAGCACGGAGAAGAGACTGGCAAAGGATCCACAGCTGGCAGAGGCATACTGTGAGGAGATCCGTAAGCTGGTCAAAGCAGGATCAGTGAAGAAGCTTGCCTCTGATCTCCCAGCAGAGGGAGAATCATGGTTCATCCCCCACCATCTCGTTCGGCACAACGAGAAGAACCGCATAGTGTTTAACTGCTCTTACCAGTTCCGGGGCCTGAATCTGAATGAGGCACTGCTGCCCGGACCAACACTGGGTGCCTCGCTTCTTGGAGTCTTGCTGCGCTTTCGGCAGAGCACAGTAGCCATCAGTGGCGACATACGCAGTATGTTTCATCAAGTTCGGCTCCTGCCAGAAGACAGGCCACTTCTCAAGTTCGTATGGAGAGACATGAGGCGAGATGACCCACCAGATGTGTACGAGTGGCAGGTGTTGCCATTCGGCACGACCTGCTCGCCATGCTGTGCGACGTTTGCACTTCAGCAGCATGTGAAGGAGCATAGCTCTCCTGATGAAGATGTAAGACAGTCTGTAGAGCAGTGTTTCTACGTGGATAATTGCCTACAGAGTGTGGACACTGTTGAGGAGGCCAAGCAGCTTGTGGATAGGCTCTGTGCACTTCTCGCCACTGGTGGGTTCGAACTCCGCCAGTGGGCGAGCAACGTCCCAAGAGCCATTAGCCACCTGGCGAAAGAGGCCCAGTCCACCAGTCTTGAGCATTGGCTTTCACACGGTGACGCCAGCCATCCAGAATCCGCCCTCGGCCTTACGTGGCACTGGGAATCTGACAGTCTCGGCTACAAGCACCGCCCCCTAGAGTATGGGACACTGACGATGCGTAATGTGTATAAAGTCCTCGCTCGGCAATATGATCCTTTGGGGTACATTCTGCCCTACACAACGCGTGCCAAAGTCCTTGTCCAGCGTCTCTGGGATAAACAGCGCCACTGGGACGATCCACTCCTCCCTGAGGATGTACAGCAGGAATGGAAGGTCTGGGAAGAGGAGCTAGAAGTGCTGCCTCGTCTATCGCTTCCCCGTCCATATGTCCCAGTTCAAGTTGATGCTCATTCAAGACAGGTCCACATATTCAGCGATGCATCGGAGAGGGCCTATGGATCGGTCGCATACCTAAGAACAGAGGACACTCATGGGAATGTCCACCTGTCCTTCCTTGTTGCCAGATCCAGAGTGGCCCCACGCCGACAGACATCAATGCCAAGATTGGAGCTCTGTGGAGCCCTCACTGGAGCTCAGCTAGCCAGCTTGTTAGAGAAAGAGCTCACGGCTACCCATCGACAGCGTCGTACTGTGGACAGACTCGACCACAGTGTTGACGTGGCTCCAGTCGGAGTCATGTCGTTTTAAGGTGTTCGTGGGCACCCGTGTGTCTGAAATTCAAGAGCTAACTGACTCCAGCTGCTGGCGCTACGTGGACTCCGCCCAGAATCCTGCGGACGACATTACGCGAGGCAAGACTCTGGAGGAGCTGGCCCAGCCAAACCGTTGGGGTCAAGGGCCACCATTCCTCCTAAAGGGGCCAGACGAGTGGCCAGTGACACCCTCCACGAGGGCTGAGCCAGATCCAGAAGAATACCGTAAGTCTACCTTTTGTGGCCTGACGTCCACAGTTGAGCCACCTGGAATCTCAGCCACTGACCAGCATGCCTGCTGGAGGGATTTGATCGAGGCCACTGTCCAGGGGCTTGATGGGGCGGCAGCCCAGTCTGGGGTCCCGACTGCGTCTGACTATCAGCAAGCAGAGATGCTGATCATCAAGCAAGCGCAAAGAGACAGTTTCCCAGAAGAGCTACGCCTCCTTCAAGCCGGTAAACCTGTCCAGAGTAGCAGCCGTCTACTTACCCTGTCTCCGGAGCTGGATCCTGATGCGGGGATCATAAGAGTGGGAGGAAGACTACGGCGAGCGGAGGCGCTGGACTCCAGTACCATCCACCCGATCGTCTTAGACCCTACCCATCCGGCGACTAAGCTCCTGATCCAGGATTATGACACACGTCTCTGTCATCCAGGGCCTGAGCGTGTGTATGCGGAGATGAGACGGACTTTCTGGGTCCTGCGGGGGCGAGAGGCCATCCGACGCATACAGCACCAGTGCAAAGAGTGTCGTCGATGGAAGGCCCGTCCTGCAGTGCCAAAGATGTCCGACCTACCAGCGGCACGACTACGGCTGTTCCAGCCACCGTTCTATTCGACTGGCGTCGACTGTTTCGGGCCGTTCCAGATCAAGATAGGCCGCCGCACAGAAAAGAGGTGGGGCATCATCTTTAAATGCCTCACCACCCGTGCTGTGCACTTCGACCTATTGCCCAGTATCGACGTGGACTCCTATCTGATGGCTCTGAGGCGGTTCATCGCGCGCAGAGGGACCCCAGCAGAGGTCTACTCTGACCAAGGGACCAATTTCAAGGCCGGAGAGAAGGAGCTACGTGAAGCCTTCGCCAGTATGAATCCTGAGCTGCAGAAGCACCTGGCAAAGCAGAAGATCGCCTTTCACTTCAACCCTCCCGCGTCGCCCCATTTCGGCGGGGTTTGGGAGCGTGAGATTAGATCTGCCAAGACTGCTCTGTACACGGTGATAGGAGCTCAGTCTGTGCCCGAGGAAGTGCTTCACACTGTCCTGCTAGAAGTTGAAGCAATCCTCAACTCTAAGCCTTTAGGCTATACTTCGTCTAGTATAGCTGATGAGGACCCAGTGACGCCAAATGTCCTTTTAATGGGGCGGCCTGACGGTGCGTTGCCACAAGTCGTGTACCCCATGGACAAAGGCCTAACAAGGAAGAGATGGCGGCATTGCCAAATCTTGGCCGACCAGTTCTGGGCGAGCTTCATTCGGAACTACTTGCCCACTCTACAACTTCGCCAGAAGTGGAATGCCACCACCGAGGACCTCGCTGATGGTTCAGTGGTCCTACTGGTAGACCCTCAGCTACCACGGGCGAGCTGGTCCATCGGGAAGATCGTCGCCGTCCATCTGAGTGATGATGGGCATGTGCGGTCAGCGGATGTCCGAGTGAAGGACCGTGTCTACACCCGGCCAGTAGCCCGGCTCATCCGCCTCCCTGCACTCCCGGACTCTGATGGAGTTGCAGATCAGCCACCTGGAGATTCTGCTTAGTCTTTCTAGTGAGCGAATTGCCTCAGCAATTCGGGGGCGGCTGTACGAAAGACTCACGTTAGTTGGTTGCCTAGCAACGCCTCCAGCGTGCCCTCTAGTTAAGTTTCGTTTTTAGTTGAGAGCACATTGTTTAAGTTTCTGCTGCTGGAGTGTTCTCAGTTTAAGTTGAATGCCAGTTCTGTCTCTGTATCCCGTACATGTGAAGTCTTGTGTGCGTGCCTTACTTCAAGTAAGTTTCTTTGAGTTATATGATTAGTTTTGGACATAGGAATGTTTGTGTACTTCGTGTAGTAACGTGCACTTCGTTATGAGAAATATTAGCATGCTAAGCGGAGATTTAGCATCTGCCTTTTAAGTTCTGTGAAGCTAAATGATAAGTGGATGTATGAATCCTGTTCAGTTAATTCTCAGCTTACTTTGCGTGATGTATGAGACATATATGTTGCCCAGAGTAATGTAAGCTGTAGCCTAAGATAAAAGGGCGATTTGTAATGTCATTATTTTGGTTAATGTGTAGCTTACTACATGTTAATGTAATTAGGTGCTGATTAGCCTTTATTTACTTTGTGTTGCAGACCACACACACACATTCACACGTAGACTCACAGGCTAGCACGGCCATAGACAGACTGTATGTACTTCAACTGTGTGAGAAGTTAATTAAAGAAGACTAAAGGAGGATTGCTTGACTGCTTCGTGGTGTTCTGACCGACGCCCCCCATACAACACGCATCCATTAACAACCGAACTAGCCAATACAGTCCTTTAAGTGGTCCTCACCAACAAGCCTAAAGAAGGCTATAGGAGTATATCAGTAGCCTAAAGAAGGCTATAGGAGTAGCCTAAAGAAGGCTATAGCAGTATAGCAGTAGCCTAAAGAAGGCTATAACAGTATAGCAGTAGCCTAAAGAAGGCTATAGGAGTAGCCTAAAGAAGGCTATAGGAGTAGCCTAAAGAAGGCTATAACAGTATAGCAGTAGCCTAAAGAAGGCTATAGCAGTAGCCTAAAGAAGGCTATAGGAGTAGCCTAAAGAAGGCTATAGCAGTATAGCAGTAGCCTAAAGAAGGCTATAGGAGTAGTCTAAAGAAGGCTATAGGAGTATAGCAGTAGCCTAAAGAAGGCTATAGCAGTAGCCTAAAGAAGGCTATAGGAGTAGCCTAAAGAAGGCTATAGCAGTATAGCAGTAGCCTAAAGAAGGCTATAGCAGTATAGCAGTAGCCTAAAGAAGGCTATAGGAGTAGCCTAAAGAAGGCTATAGCAGTATAGCAGTAGCCTAAAGAAGGCTATAGCAGTATAGCAGTAGCCTAAAGAAGGCTATAGGAGTAGCCTAAAGAAGGCTATAGCAGTATAGCAGTAGCCTAAAGAAGGCTATAGCAGTATAGCAGTAGCCTAAAGAAGGCTATAGGAGTAGCCTAAAGAAGGCTATAGCAGTATAGCAGTAGCCTAAAGAAGGCTATAGGAGTAGCCTAAAGAAGGCTATAGCAGTATAGCAGTAGCCTAAAGAAGGCTATAGGAGTAGCCTAAAGAAGGCTATAGCAGTATAGCAGTAGCCTAAAGAAGGCTATAGGAGTAGCCTAAAGAAGGCTATAGGAGTAGCCTAAAGAAGGCTATAGCAGTAGCCTAAAGAAGGCTATAGCAGTATAGCAGTAGCCTAAAGAAGGCTATAGGAGTAGCCTAAAGAAGGCTATAGGAGTATAGGAGTAGCCTAAAGAAGGCTATAGCAGTATAGCAGTAGCCTAAAGAAGGCTATAGGAGTAGCCTAAAGAAGGCTATAGGAGTAGTCTAAAGAAGGCTATAGTCTATGGGTATGAAGGAGGTTTGCAATATTCAGGCACCACAGGGCATCCCAACCGGTTGCGTGTAGAATAACTTGCATTCAAGTGTTTTAAATCAGCAGGTTTTTGTAATGATTTTGATGAATATCCTAAGGAATGTCATGATGGATGCTTTTTAGTGGCGAGTGTCTCTCTCTTTATTAATGATGTTGTAGCCTAAAGAAGGCTATAGTAGTATGAATAGTATGAATGATGAATATCTTAATCAATGTCATGATGAATGTTCTATAGTGGCGAGTTGGGTGTTGTGTTGTATTGCACACTTCAGTCCAATAGGTGGTGCTAATGTAGTTGCTTCTCTCAACAACTTCATGCAGCTGCAAAATACAGTGTATGTTTCCTTAATGTTTTAATATCTGCACATTTTTTTTATTTTTCTTTGTCTTTCTGTGTGTGTGTGTGTGTGTGTGTGTGTGTGTGACTGTTCACACAGTAGCAGAGTTCACTTCTGATTCACACACACACACACACACACACACACACACACACACACACACACACACACACACACACACACACACACACACACACACACACACACAGCAGCAGAATTCACTTCTGATTCACACACACACACACACACACACACACACACACACACACACACATTCTGACTCAAACATCACACACTCATCTCCACAGTCCATGAGTGTTAGGCTACGTTTAGAAGGACACCATGCAGTGTTTGCTGCAAAACTGAACTAGACTAAAAAGCATATAAGGCCCAGAAACATTTTTCAGCCTTCTGGCACGACGAGGAATGCTATTGATGTCTGATTGCAAAAAGACAAGTAATGTCACTCATGCTGTAACTGTTAAAATGACGAAGACACAGGAGTGCTGGTGTACTTGACTATTCATGTTAGTCAGGGAGCCAAGGTCTAAAAAGCTCAAGAAAATAGGTTGAACCCGACACCGTCTGTTATACTTTTCATTTTTGTTTTTTTGGTTACCTTTAACCCCAAGAACAAATAATTGGAGGGTCTGCTCTGCCGGAAATATCGCGAAAAAAAGTTGTCCCCATTTTAGTGTATGCACCCTTCAATATTTAGCAGAAAAATGTGAAAAACTTTTTTTCCCTTAAATCCTCAGTGGCTGTCAAAAAATACATTCAAGATGCACAGAATGCATGTGCTGACAACATTAATTGGAAAAAAAATACATTTATGTATGATTTCCCCTCCATTTAGTGCTAAAAGTAGGCATTTTCTCAATATTTCTTTACTTTACTTCATTGTCAATCAACTATTCCCAACTAACTTCCCAACCAACTATTATAAAATCCAACCAGAATCAGTGTAAATGGAATGATTACTAGTTGGACTATCAACTAACTGGCAATCAACAAGCTCAACAAGCCATGTTTCCACATACTGGAAACTTAACATAGTCGTAGAAGATAATGCACACTGGCAAAAGATTAAACTTCGGATATTTCTACAAAACTCACCTAGTATGAATAACAAAAGTGAATAAATTTTGTTTCTAGGTGCCCTGGAAGTTATGCCACTTTGAACATAATGAGGACTTGATTATCAGCACGTTGGGCTATCAACTAACTGGCAATCAACAAGCTCAACAAGCCATGTTTCCACATACTGGAAACTTAACATAGTCGTAGAAGATAATGCACACTGGCAAAAGATTAAACTTCGGATATTTCTACAAAACTCACCTAGTATGAATAACAAAAGTGAATAAATTTTGTTTCTAGGTGCCCTGGAAGTTATGCCACTTTGAACATAATGAGGACTTGATTATCAGCACGTCTTCTTTCTTTATTTTTCTTTAAGTATTCCTTGTCACATTTCCGACATGAAACAGAAGAAAAAAAAAACAATATGTAAAGGACTTTTATCAGATGGTGATATGATAATGATTATAGGATTTTATATAAAACTGTATCCTTAATAGGAATATTAGGGGTGCACAATGACTTTTCCTTCAACCAAATTTTGTATAGTAGTCTGTGCTTGTCCTGTTTAGTGGCTGCTCCAAACCGCACTGTGATGAATATGCAGCAGTGTAGAAGACAGCAGTGTAGATGATGATGAAGATGGCCAATACCTCTTGTGGTGAGCCATATTTCCACAGTTCGTAGGAAGTATTACCTGGGCCTTTTTGAGGATACCGTTGAAGAATTTGGATCTCCCATTTTAGATTCTGGGAGATGATGGATCCCTGAAACTTGAGAGTCTACATGTAACTATTGGTCAATAGCAAGGAGACGTCTTGTGCCCGCCTGACATGTGTCCACGCCCTATAGTTTGAGAGCAGAGCTATAGAGTGCTGAGTTCTAGGTTGTTCGAGGAGTTCTCCTGCCAGTCAGGAAGATGGAGAGCCACTGACAGATGGCAGGAAATGAACTCAGAGACTTTGGTGGTAAGAATTTTAGGTATGATAATCCAAAAAAGGTATGATAGTCCATAAACAGCACTGTAGCACAGGCCCCAGGCTGTTCAAGGTGTTGCAGAATGAAATGCAGCCATGTTCACTGCATCATCCACTTCCACTTCCCTATAGACAGACTGCAGGGGGTCCAACTAATGACGTACAGAATGGTGATGTTTTTGAGATGAGGCAGTACTATTGACTAATTGACATTCAAAGGACTTCACAGTGAATAAAGTCAAGGCCACAGGTCCGTAATCATTCAATGACGTGATGGAGGGTTTCTTGGGAACTGGGACGATGAGCTGGTTAGTACTACACCATCCAACAAAGTCTTCCACAAGGCTCTTGTACTCCCCTTTCCTGGCCATCTTTGAGACACCCAACAATTGCAGTGTTGTCAGAGAATATCTCATATGGTATGATTCAGAGTTGTACTTGAGGTTTGTGGTGTTCAAAGTGAATAGTGCAGGAGAGAGTGCAGTTCCACGTGGATTCCCTGTGCTACCAACCATTTTAAATATCCAGTAGGCTATTGTAACAGTGTACATATTATTAAGCCTTTTATAATTACACAAAGATGCCTAGGTAACAGAGTCAATAGGTGTTTTTGGTATTTTTGTTAAATCCTGCTTCTCTGGGTCAGTGCTTTTATTTTGTTTTCTGTAGAGATTTGCATTGTGGGTGATGCAGCAGCAGGAAGCGTTTCTGCTATGCTGCAGGTAGGTTAGATTAACGTGGGTCCCTACATAAGTTAACAAAAGTCCTTTTTGCAATGCATTATTTTTCACCATGTAATCCCCAGATTATTAATAATTAACAAGGTCACCTATAAATCACACTTGTGCGATGGTTTGTGCTGTATTGATGTTTATATTCCGTGTTATATATTCGTTTGACCTTGAGCTATATTTCCACTGATATCCAGATTGATAATGAGACATTTATTTTGTTTAGATGCAGACCCACGCTTTAACACGATCTACTTTGTTTCCCTTCTGGTGCTGACCCATTGTTGCAGGTAACCTATCAGAATTATAGTTTAGTTTGTTTGTTTTGACTGTTTTTACCTCGTGACCGCTCGCCAGCGTTCGCAGAGTTGACTAGCCTACAACGTCCTCTGTTGTTTTTAGTTGTAATCCCAGTAGCGGCCACAAGATGGCTATGTTCGCCTTTTTATGAGCGCATTTTGCGCACTGTTTGAGAGATTATAAATCAGATTTATTTTATTTTGGATTAGTTTCTAGTATATTTTCATGCTCTGTATATTTCTATGTTTCTACTGTATATTATAATGATCTCCTTTTTGGGAATCTGTTGAATTTGATATGAGGTAGAAATGGAAAGTAGACTAGTTTCCCTCAGGATATTAACACACATTCACACCACATTTTATACATTTTATGAGACATTTTTCCCTTTTGGAATTTATTTTATTTATTTTATTGACACACTCCATAACACTAGAAAAGTGTAATAGTTAATGTACAATCAGTTTATTGATTAGTTGAGGAGGAAGCGTTTCTGCTATGCTGCAGATGCAGACCCACGCTTTAACACGATCTACTTTGTTTCCCTTCTGATGCTGACCCATTGTTGCAGCTCCCAATTAAAGATTGAAAAGGCAAATCAGCTGTGTGGCGTCATTCCTTCAACTCACAACGCAGAGGGTATGACCGGTTACACTATGTCATTCGGACATTTCAGAGTAGCCTAAAATGATGTTGAGGCTTTAAGCCTGTTCATTACAAACTAGAATTGAACTCATCACTGATACCATAATTTTGGTTGAATTTTTATAAACTTTTTTATACAGTAACCTCTATGAGTATATAATTTGGTGAACAGTATGACATACTGTATGGACTGATGACTGATGGGGGAATAGTTAATTGCCAGCAATGAAGTAAATATGAAAATATTTGGAAAATCAGCCATTTTTTGTACAAAACTGATGAGAAATCA
>JAODXP020000021.1:38689881-38697381 GCA_027497455.2 Sardinella longiceps | reverse complement strand
TGGACCTTTTCCTCCGCTTCCTTCTGGGCCTCTCACTGGAGTCCAATCAGAATCTCTTAAGACACCTGCTGCCAGAGAGCAGTAGCCAATCACAGAGCTCAGTGCAAATAGTCCAGTATATTAAACAGAGGATCAGACATCAGAGAGTTTCAGACAGGAAGATTAACCTGTTCTACTGTCTGAATGAGCTGAATCACCATGCTGTAGTGGAGGTCATTGATAGGAGCTCAGGAACTCTGTTTGTAGACACGCTCTTACCAGGAGAGTGGGAGACACAGAGGTTTGAGTTTAGGATTCCAGAGGAGCAGCTGGATGAGTTTGACCTGCAGAAATACATAAAGACACCAGAGAAAGACCAGACTGAACTCCTCAGTCCAGATGAAGTTCTTCAGAGGCTAGTACCTGTGGTCACATCAGCACTGTAAGTAAACTGTCTGGGACTGTGTGTGTGTAGGGCTCTATGATTTCTGTGATGCGGACTGTGTGTGTGTAGGGCCCTATGATTTCTGTGATGCGGACTGTGTGTGTGTAGGGCTCTATGATTTCTGTGATGCGGACTGTGTGTGTGTAGGGCCCTATGATTTCTGTGATGCGGACTGTGTGTGTGTAGGGCTCTATGATTTCTGTGATGCGGACTGTGTGTGTGTAGGGCCCTATGATTTCTGTGATGCGGACTGTGTGTGTAGGGCCCTGATCATCGTTGTCAATTGAATGGTAAAAAAAAAACAATGTTTCCTTGATCATTAAACAGTTTTGAATTCCGTGTCATAGCCTAGTGCTGAACACGTCAATTAAACATAAAACATAACATTGCTGTGCTTAAAACTGTAACAATCACCAATGTTCACCATTTGAGATTGTTTACTGCTACACGCAACATTTCTACAGGCATAGCTTAGCTCTTTTCCTGATAAGACATCTTTGTAAGACATTGTTGTCAATGTACTGGTAAAAAAGAAAACAAAGTTTCCTCAATCAGGAAATTCTTTTGAATTTTGAGTCATAGCCTAGTACCGGTGGACACATAAATTAGCAGCAGGAGCGATCAGCCAGCTCAAAGTAAGGGTGCGTGTCTGTGGTGGGCAACAAGTAACGATAACCTATCTGCATGGATAGTGATGGATGGATAACAAACATCTGCATGGATTCCTGCAACTGTGCATGGAAACAGATTAAAACATTTAAGAGGCACTGTGCCTACTTTCACTGAAAACCTTTTTGTGAAAAATTGATTAGCCTACTCAAAATATGATCTACTTTCCTAATGACATTGCCGGTATACAGTATGTAAGCATTCACTACAAAAACAGCTAATTCATTATGCTTATAATTTTATATCCAGGGATACCCTATATCTCCTAGACTGAGAGAGGCCAAAGTGCATCCACCTATTGTGTTTGAGAGAGCTTGTAGTATAGGCCCTCTGATCCATATGACATCTGACATGACTAAGATGGGAAAAAAATTGTTTTGGGCCATAAAAAAGACAAATATCTGAAACTGTAAAAGTGGTGTGTGTGTGTGTGTATGTGTGTGTGTGTGTGTGTTCAGAACTATGATCAGGGGTGGAGTAGATGTACTGAGTGCTACCAAAGTGACAACATCCTGTCATCCCAAATGCCACTTTTGAAAAGCATTGTGAATGAATTTGTTTTTGTGTTGCTCTCTGTCAGTTGATATATGTAGAGTTGAGTCTTACTCCCATGGAAGAGTGGCAGGAAAGCCAGGCACCTACAGGCCTACATGTGTGTGTGTGTGTGTGTGTGTGTGTGTGTGTGTGTGTCTGTGTTTATATTAACATCTTAGTTCTGTATTCCATGGTGTATAGATCACTTGCTTTTAAAAGGCAAAAGTTGAAGTACAAACCAGACCCTCCAAGTATTGATATATATGATAGAATATGTAATCAATTACAGCGAACATGTGTGTGTGTGTGTGTGCCCGCGCATGTGTGTCTGTGTGTGTGTGTGTTTGTGTATCAATTGAAGTACAAACCAGACCCTCCTAGTATTCATATACAACCAAATTCCAAAATAGTTGGGACACTTTACAAATTGTGAATAAAAATGTAATCCAATAATTTACAAATCTCATGAACCTATATTTTATTCACAATAAAATATAGATATCATGGCAAATGTTGAAAGTGAGACATTTTGAAATATGCCAAATATTGGCTCATTTTGGATTTCATGAGCGCTACGCATTCCAAAATAGTTGGGACAGGTAGCAATAAGAGTCCAGAAAAGTAAAATGTACATATAAGGGACAGCTGGAGGACCTATTTGCAACTTATTTGGTCAACTGGCAACATGATTGGGTATGAAAAGAGCCTCCGAGAGTGGCATTGACTCTCAGAAGTCAAGATGGGCAGAGGATCACCAGCTCCCCAAGTACTGTGGCATAAAGTAGTGGTGCAAGATCAGCAAGGATTTTCTCAGACAAAAATTGCAAAGAGTTTGAAGGTATCATCATCTACAGTGCATATCATCATCCAAAGATTCAGAGAATCTGGAACAATCTCTGTGCATAAGGGTCAAGGCCAGAAAAAAGATATCAATTCAATAAGAAATGCATTTAAGAAAAGAAAACTAAGAAATGGCTATCACACAGACACTCACTCCTTGTTGCTCTCACACACACGCACGAAACCAGCAGTGAAGATAATTAAGGACTGTCAATGCTCAAGACAACTAACAATGAGACGTTTTAATCTTTATTTGTATCCATTAGAATAGGCCCTATGCTACAAATTAAGAGTTTTTTGGCTTTCAATAATGAGAGGCGCGGGCCTTCTTTGGCCTCCTCATCATGGTTCAGCCATAAAGCAAGGCTGCCTCATGTCGGAATGGCGGTACTTGAAAAGTAGCAAAGAAAAATGTCGGAGAGCAGGCACGTTTGCTATAATCGGAAATAAAGCCACTCCGATAATTAGACGTCAATGTCAGAGTGGCGGTATGTCGGAATGGCAGCATGTAACCCAGCTGCAGAACCAGCTGCTTCACTTTTTAACACAATAGTGCTGCAAGCCGTTTTTGCTTGCTAGAAAAGCTGTTTTAGATAGCCTAATTTACGTAATCCCTGTGTGTGTGCTTTTGCCGTGTTTCGGAGTCTTCAGTCAAGTTGACTGCAAACATACAATTGTCATTAGGCTGATTGCCACTGTCTTCTCAAGCAGCTACTGTTACATAAGTGTCTCAATTAAATCAATTAAATGTGACTATATCACACTGGGCTCTGCACTGCGCTTCTGTGCAAAGAACTTCAGTTGGCGGCGTTCCCTCATCTCAAACAAAGTGTGAGCACGGAGCAACAACAACCCGCGCCTTGCCGTGCGGCTGCAGTCTACTTGGAAGCAGCGGGGAACATAGGACCTTTCACAGTAAGATTGTGCTTCAGTAATAATTGTGCCATGTTTATGGATGTAGACAATGTAGACGTGTGGAAACTTCCGTCGCAACACTCACTCAACAAAGGCTGACATTTGCTTCCTACAAGAAACACATTTAACAGATGCAGAAGCTCAGAATCTTAAACTTAGACAGATTCATCAAACATATTCTTCAACATACAACAGTAAACAAAGGGGTATCTCAATATTAATAAATAAAGACATCCAATTCTCACTTAATCAATGTATCACAGACCCAGATGGAAGATTTTATCATTTTAAATGCAACCTTTAATCACTCAACACTCACACTAGTAAATATCTACGGCCCAAACAATGATGACCCATCCTTCTTTCACAACCTCTTCTCCACTTTATCAATTCCACTAACCTCATCATAGCTGGAGACTTCAATACCGTTATTAATCCCATAATCGACCGCTCAAGCACCTCAGGCAATGTAAGACACTGGCATTCCACTGACACAATAAAACAATATATGGAGGACTATGGCCTTAGCGATAGCTGGAGAGTTAGCAACCCCTCTCTGAAAGAATATTCATATTTTTCAACAGTCCACCAATGCTCTTCCAGAATTGATCTGTTCATTATCAGTAATTCAGTAATACCCAAAATATCAGATAACAAAATCCATTCAATAGTAATCAGTGATCATGCCCCTGTCTCTCTCTCCATAAATACCCAGATATATACCAAAACTCCGACCACATGGCGCTTTAATACTTCAATACTTCAAGACCCCGACTTCACAACTCTTATAAGGCGAGAGTGGGCATTCTTCCTGGAGATGAATGACTCTCCAGACACCTCACCTTCACTACTCTGGGAAACTGGGAAGGCGGTAATCAGAGGAAAAATCATTTCATACTCATCATACAAGAAAAAACAGCAACAGCAATTGGAAAACACATTGGAACAAAAAATCAAACTCTTAACTAATGAAATATCCCACCACCCCAGTGAACAAAGACAAAAGGAACTAAAAGAACTCAAAGTACAACTTGACGAGATCATTCAGAAAAAAACACAATTCCAAATCCAACAACTGAAATACAATAGCTTCCAATACAGCAATGAAGTCAATAGTAAGTATCTAGCAAACCTACTCCAACACAAGAAAGACAAAGCAAGCATCCCAGCCATCTCTGACCCCACAGGAAACATTAGCCATGACCCACAACAATATATTCCGTGAATTCTACAGCAATCTCTATTCCCCTATTCACCAACCTACAACATCAGAAATAGAAAAGTTCTTAAACAGTGTGACACTACCCAAACTAACCACAGAACAAACCAAAAGTCTGGACGCCCCCTTACCCTAAACAAACTTACCATAGCACTAAACAAAATCCCCAGCAATAAATCTCCCGGACCAGATGGCCTACCAGCTGAATTCTACAGACACTTTTGGGACATAGTATCACCACTATTCAACAGAGTAACCATAGAAATAAAAAACACTTCCACCATACCCAAACACATGAACACAGCAGCCATGACACTACTGTTAAAACCAAATAAGGATCTATCTCACCCCTCCAGCTACCGACCTCTCTCACTTTTGAACACAGACTTAAAAATTATCACCAAAGCACTAGCCACTAGATTAGAAACAGTCACTCCGTCACTCATCCACCCAGACCAAACAGGCTTCATTAAAAACAGACATGCCACAGATAATGTCCGCAGACTCTTCAACCTAATCGGCTGTAGACAATATAATTGTTACAATGACAGATGTCACATGCACTTAACGGCTTGGATACAGGAATATTCCACCTTTCTATGAAAATGGATTATTCACCTCCTTGCATGGATTTACATTTGTGGGTAAAAGCATTTTTTTCTCAGTGCATGCATTTTCCTAGACTGGCAACCCCAATTTGACCTTTTTCTTAGCTTTAGCTTAGCATAGGCACTGGAATGCAAAGTAGCCAGATAGCAACTCTTTGGCAACATTACATTCCAGCGCCTATGCTAAGCTAAAGCTAAAATCAGAGTTGCCAGTAAAGGAAAACTCATGCACTGAGACCAAAATGCCCTTACCCACATATGTACTGTGACTCCAAGTAGACTGTCAGCGGCGGTTTGGCCGTCAGGAACTTTGGGATAATTCCCGAACGGCCGCTATTTCTATCCGCCATTTTAAGATGGCCTATGTTTGAAAGACAGCAGCCCCATATCTTAATTGATCAGCCTTCTGAATATACAATCAGTGTTTCTTCAAACATTGTTAAGAAAACTCTCATGGGAAATGGCTTGGGTAAGTGTAGGTCAAAAAAGTGTTTGTCACTTATTCCTTGTACATGTCTCAGTCATGGTTTCTTAAAACTTTTGTTTCTTTTTTTGTGTACTTTTTTCGTATATCTTGTTTCAACTTGTCATATTAAGTCATTAAAGAATGTTTAGGGTCACTACTAAAACTTAGTTTGTTTGTTTGATGTCATTAATTAATTCATTAATGTAGCATGGAGCAAAGCTTGCTGGGAAATCGATTGCAGCCAGGTCAAGTCCATTACGGAAAGGTAGGGGGATAGATGAGTGGCCCCTGCTCTCATGGAATTACCCCAATGAGAGAGAGAAGACAAGATGCTAACGTTACTTTTGACAGTGTGAACATCTGCCGGTTGTTTTCTTGTTGTTGTGGTACACATGGAAGGAAAGGAGGGGCTGCAGTTGCTGGAGGAGGATGCATCAAAATGCTCAAAAACAACAGAAGTGAAGTTTATTCAGAAGTGCTCCATCAACTAGTAGCCTAGTGCAGGTAAATTGACAGATAATAACAGTTAGCAGGAGGTCTACCATTAACGTTATTGTTGGGTAGAAGAACGCACATACCGGTAATATAACCTAAGACAAGCTAACGTTTGTGCTATGAAGTAGCCAGACAAACCCCTTGACCATTTCATCACCATTTGAGTTCGTTTTTCTCTAAAATAACATTGCTGCAACTTATGATTTATCTTTGTTTGACCAATGGCCTTCATTAGGCTATCCTGCATAGTTCAAAGTTTTAAGTAACATTAGTGAGCAGGGGTTAAGTATGTAGTAAATAAAAGTTTTCCAAAATATTAATGGGATGAATGCCTATTTCACTTGCTTGAGTAGATTTTTACAAAGCATGTTTAATTGAAGTATGATTTTAGCAATGCATGGTCTAAATTGTGTAGCTTTCCCTTATACCAAATTGTCTCACCTGTTCAATAGAGGTAGGCTATTTTGCATGATGTGGAGGAAGACTGGATAAGTCTCAATCATTTTTATATTATATCTATATATGACAAAATCTATTGACATGCATGCATCCAGTTGTCCTGTTCTTGCCCTGTCACAAATCATTATGAGGCATTCACAGTGTATCAGAACACATTCTGTGTTTTGTTTGTGCAGCATAACCAGATATTGACAGCCTAAATATATATTGCTAAATATAATTGCCATATCTTGCCATTATCAATTGCTATTATGCTGATTGCAATTGTATCCTCTGTTTATTCCACACAGTCTCAGAATTAAGTCAGACTCAGTGCAGGGATGATGCTGATCAGGCAATGCTAGGAGAACAAGCCATGACGATTACAGGTGTGGACACATTGAACAATTTTAATTACAACATAAGAAAACTCAGGGTATAGGCCTCACAAAATGCATAGGCTTATTAGTTAAATCATAATGGGATATGATATGGAGAAATTTACAAAGTGCTAAAGTGCCTTTTCAGTGGTTGGTTGATATTGTTGCTGCTCATAGTTTTCTTCAAAAGCATACAATGCTATTTGATTTAAACATAGCCATATTCATTACTTGAAATATAATGTGCAGATTGATATAGCAATTGAGTGGCATGCTTAGGCCTGTACTGAAATGCCTAGTTGTAGTCTTGGGCAGCATAATGGTGTTTGTCAAAGAAACATGACATCATCAAAAATGGTTTTATTACCTTGTATTGCTGCCAATAGTTAATTGTTCCTAATGCATACAATACTATAACTTGTATGTTAATATTCTTAAACTCATAGACTCTTTAAACCTACACTTTATTCTCAATAAACTCTTTTTACCTAGTGCCATCTAGTGGTCAGATT
>JAODXP020000021.1:38675917-38689781 GCA_027497455.2 Sardinella longiceps | reverse complement strand
TGAGTACTTCCGGAAGAGGATCAGTGACCAGGATCAAGCTAACAGAATCATCTCACACATAAAGGCAACAAGGAGTCTCCACATCATGTGCCACATGCCAGTCTTCTGTTGGATTTCAGCTAGTGTCCTCCAGCAGATGCTGGAACAGGATGATGGGAAAGAAGCCCCTAAAACGCTAACTGAGATGTTCATACACTTTCTGCTCTTTCAGACCACCTGGAAGATTCAAAAGTACCAGCAGGAGAGTGAAGCTGATAAACGAAGGCTTCTGGAATCGCATAGGAGTGTCATATTGAAACTGGCAGAGCTGGCTTTCAAGAATCTGGAGAATGGCAACCTCATGTTCTATGAGGAAGACTTGAGAGAATGTGGCATTGATGTTAGTGAAGCCTCAGTGTACTCTGGCATATGCACTGAGATGTTCAGGGAGGAATGTGTGTTTCACCAGAAGAAGGTCTACTGCTTTGTGCATCTGAGCATACAGGAGTTTCTTGCAGCCATGTTTGCATTTCATTCCTATGGGTCAGGAAATCGTGAGGCACTTCAGTTATTCCTCAGTAGAAAACATAGGGACAGGAAAGTCTCCCTGCCCTTGCATGTTTTCTTGAATGTGGTTGTGAACAAGGCTTTGGACAGCAAAAATGGACACCTTGACCTTTTCCTCCGTTTCCTTGTTGGCATTTCCACAAAATGCAATCAGATGCTTTTGAAGGGTCTGGTGACAAACATCCAGAAGAGCTCGGACAGTATCAAGAAAACTTGTCAGCACATCAAGGTGCTCAAGCGAAAAAATGTGTCCCCTGAGAGATGCATAAATCTTCTGCACTGTCTATTTGAAATGAACTCTCACTCTCTACATGAAGAAGTTCAGAGATATCTGAAATCTCCCAATGGCTTCTCAGATGTCTTGTCTCCAGCCCACTGCTCAGCTCTGGCTTACATGCTCCTGATGTCTGGGGAGGTGTTGGATGAGTTTGAGCTGAAGAAATACAAAACATCAGAGGAGGGACGGAGGAGACTGGTGCCAGCAGTGAGATGCTGCAGGAAGGCTCTGTGAGTAAAATGTTCGATAAAATAAAAAAAAGTGCTGTCAGTTTAATGTGTTAATAACGGCATTAACGCAAACCCATTTTAACAGCATCATTTTTTTAACACATACAATTAATTTGACCCGCCATTGTCTAAATATGACGTGGGGAAACATTCCTCCATTCCAATGCATACTGATGTCTCAGTTTGTCTCTTTTGTTTGTATTACTCGAAGGAGGGCTACTGTAACTGTAACTCAGGCCTACAGAAAGCTGTTTTCGCTTTCGCTCTGCTGTGTCTCTTCTGCTCTGAAGCCTGAAGTAGCAAATTAGTTAGACTACAAAATAACGATGTATGACTGACTGTCACGGTGAATTGAAAACTATCTAAAACTATATGAAATATCTTTTATTTAGACCTATCTAGACCTACCAAAAATCCTATTTCATGTAAAATTGGCATAGGTTTAGATAATTCCGGTGTCAGTGATATTTTATCGGCACAATCTTTAAAGAAAAGCTCCGGAGTGAATTCAAGCATAGCCCTGTTGAACAAAATAATTTGGAACAGCATAGACCGAACGTGAAGTACTTTATATTGAGTTAACGGTGCCTCAGATCTTACTTTCAGATTTGATCAATCAGTTTCCATTGATTCAGTGTAAAGAGTTAGTTCGCTTCTGCGTTCGGTCTTATGCTGTTCCAAATTATTTTGTTCCACTCAATGTGTGCCTCACAGTCTGTTGTGGAAGGTAATTAGCTTACTATCAGCTAGTTTGGACATGGCATACAGTATACTGAATGTTTGGCAGTGCTTCCATTTTACTTAAAGGTTTTTTTTTCTTGCAGTTTGGCCGACTGTAAGCTAACAGAAAAGTCTTGCGATGTTGTGGCCTCAGCTCTGCAGTCTGCAAACTCGCCCTTAAGAGAACTTGACCTGAGTCACAACAATTTGCTCAAAGCAGCAGAAAAGCTTCCTTCCGTTCTGCATAGTCCCTACTGCAAATTGGAAATACTGAGGTTGCACATTGAACATCCTAATTGTTTTTTTTGTAAATTACAAAAATAAGACTCTTCAGTGATAATAACTTGTGTATTGGGTGATTTTCAATTCATTGATGAAACATTGTGTTTCCTGGATTTCACAGACTCATTGGCTGTAGATTCCCTGATAATTCTGGAGGTATTTTGGCCTTTTCACTGCAGTCAGCAAACTCCCATCTTAAAGAGCTGGACCTAAGCAAAAATACCCTGGGAGACTGTGGAGGAAAACTGGGCACTGAAGCACTGAACCCATTGTGTAAACTAGAGACACTCAGGTTAGAAAAATATTGACATTGGGTCAATATTAGACAAGATAAAGGCTGGGTTACTTTAACTCCTGAGCACACAGTTTAATAAAAGCACTTTGTAGGCTATGTAATCATGACAGCACTCTGCAATGATGTTTCATGAGAGTGCTCTGATCTCAATGTTTCATGCAGTCCTTCACATCAGAGAAATTGTTGCTTTTACAAAAGGCTAATTAGCCCCTAAATCTGGCAGAGATCACAGAGAAGTCTTGAAAAGTAAATTCAGGTCATATCTGATCTAACAGCATAATATACAGAAGGCAGAAATATAGTTTCCCCTTGCAATATAATCTCTCAATAATCTTTTTTCATATGGAATACCTTCACTTCCACCTTTACTTTTGCAGACTTACTGGTTGTCTGATGACTGAGAGATCCTGTGAAGTTGTGGCCTCTTCTTTGTCCTCACTGGTCTGTCTGAGAGAGCTGGACCTGAGTGACAATGACCTGCAAGACTCTGGAGTTCAGCTTCTTTCTGCAGGACTAAGTAGCCCGCAGTGTCATCTGGAAATATTAAGGTTGGTGGCCTGAGCATGATTTTACAGCCACCACCATATCAGATATAGTGTAGTTAAGTGAAGTAATGTACCACATGAGTTATTAATGCTGGCAAAGCATTAGTAGCTGTGTGTTGCTACTAAGACTGTGAAGATTGTTTCTCTCTCATTCTCTCTTATGTTGAAATAATAATAATGATGTGTGTCATTTCAGGCTGTCTGGTTGTATGATTACACAGAAGGGCTTTTCTCTCTTGGCCTTGGCCCTCCAATCAAACCCCTCCTTCCTGCAAGAGCTGGATGTGAGCTACAATCACCCAGGAGATACAGGTGTCAGAGAGCTCATGGATAGACTCAGTGACCCTAACTGCAAACTACAGACCTTCAGGTAAGGGCTGGGTGTTCTATATCTACACAATAGATACAGGCGGCAAGTACGGTTAATGCCCCCAAAACGTGAAGGTGGGGTCAGCGTGGGGGAAAACAGAGGCCAAATTACCGTGGAGGTGAACAGACAAGGTAGAGAAAGTTGCTTTACAATATTTCAACTCAACCCATTCAACTTTTGATACTTTCTGTAAGCGGCTTTCTCCTTCAACTATGCAATTCTACATGGAGAATTATTGGCAGAAACGCTCCCAACGCTCCCAAAGCGCTTTACAGTGTAAGGGGGACCTCACTGACCACCACCAATGTGTAGCACCCACCTGGGTGATGCACGGCAGCCATTAAGATCACCACACACTAGCTTGAGGTGGAGAGTGAGGGAATTATTGAATGAGCCAAATACAGTGGAGGATGATTAGGGGGCCAGATTGAATGAGCCAGGTTGGGTCTTTAACATAAACACAATGATAGGGTGCAGTGGTGTATGTTTTCTTACTAATTACACTGCTGTCCACTTATGCCCTGTCTTATGTGGTACATTTCCATTAAGGGGCAATACCCTGTTGACTTATAGCAATAAAAGTTAAATATGCACATGATACAGGGATATTGGTTTCTAGCTATTCAATGACATGTCACATATCATGTGCTGCTGTTAAGCAATGTTTGGAAGTGTCAAAATCCTCGGTGCTCTAGCTAATTTAACTTGAGTTAAACCTGGTTCCAGCCCTGGTTTGTAATGCACCAGCGGCATCTGTCCTGTCTCCTATCTGCTCTAAAATGCTGAGTGATTTTTAAAATAGTTTTAAATGTAACATCACTTGATCCATGGAGAAATTTATGTATATGGAAATGACAATAAAAATCACTTGACTTGACTTGACTTGACATGACTTAATATACCTACTTATTGCTTGCTTACTTCTGAACAGATTTTTGTAGTCTTTGTATTTTTATACTGAAAATGTATGGATCAGTCACTTTGAACCAGTCAGGAAGACAAAAACCCAAATTTCTAACTCTGAGTTTGCAATGGACATGTGCGTGCATGTGTATGTATGTGTATGTCTGCTTCTGCTTTTTCTGTTCTCTAAGGAGTGAGACATTTCTGCTGACCACTTCCTACTCTGTATTCATTGAATCGTCTCTGGTTTAAAAAAAATCCTGTTGTGTATTTAGTGAAACCACACTCGTTAAAAAAAACCCTGTTCTGTATTCTGTTAAACTGATCTGTGTGCGAAATACAGTGGGGTTAGGAGGTTCAGACCCCCTGATTTAGTCATGAGCATCCCTAATAGGGTCCTAAATTCTGTTGAAAAAATAGAAAATTAAATGCTTTTACCCACATATGTAACTCCGGGTATGACTGTGAATATCCCAAGTTCATAAAAAGGTGAAATAAATTGCTTTGGCTTAGCATTGATTGCGTTCATGAAATATGATTACAATCTTAATTTAGGTCAGTTGCGCAGCAAATGGGAGATGGGGATCCCCCTGAATATTGATGGGAATTTCGCACACTGATCCACTTCCTGTTGTATATTTAGGAAGGCTAACATTTCCTTTATTGGCCAAGTCTGTTTGCTGTTTTGCAGTTTGGAGCCTTTCAACAGTATTCTCTTCTCTCTTTACTCTTAAGATATGACCATGGCGGAGAGTGCTGGATGAAACCAGGACTGAGAAAATGTGAGTGACTCATTTGGGGAAAAAAACTGATGAGTGTGTGTGTGTGTGTGTGTGTGTGTGTGTGTGTGAGTGAGTGAGTGACTGCATCTTTGACAGAGAGAGAGAAAGAGAGAGAGAGTGAGAAAGCATAAGAGAGATGGAAGGCTTGTTATTAGAACTAGCATCATGAACATTAATATATTTTCAAATCTATATGAATCTATTTTTAAGTGTAGACATATCATTATTCATGTATCATATAAGGACACTCTCTCTCACTCTCTCTTTCTCTCTCTCTCTCTTTATTGTGTGCAGATGCCTGTGAGCTCACATTGAACCCAGACACAGCAGACAGAAACATCATTCTCTCCGAGGGCAACAGGAGGCTGACCTGCGTACGAGAAAAGCAGCCGTATCCCGACCACCCTGAGAGGTTCGACAGGTGGGACCAGGTGCTGTGTAAAGAGTCTCTGTCCAGACGCTGCTACTGGGAGGCTGAGTGGACTGGGGGATTTGCTGTGATAGCGGTGGCCTACAAAAGCATGCAGAGGAAAGGGCTGAGCGATGAGAGCAGATTTGGACGTAACGACAAGTGCTGGAGTCTGGAGTACTCTGGGAACAGTTACTCTGCCCGACACAATAAAATGGAGACGGATATACCTGCGCCCTCCTCCCGCTCCAGCCGGGTTGGGGTGTACCTGGACTGGGAGGCTGGTTCCCTGTCCTTCTACAGTGTCTCCTCCGACACACTCACCCACCTGCACACGTTCCGCTGTTCATTCACTGAGCCCCTCTACCCCGGCTTTGGCGTATACAGTTCCTCAGTATCCCTGTGTCAGATCACATGAGATCCCCACTCTGAAATAAATTGGGCCACCATCCCATGAACTGGACCTTGTTCAAGTGTAGCTTTAATGTGTTGTGTCATAATTATATATTGTAACCTATGAGGCCATGAAGAGAGCCTATATTGTAACCTACTATAAGATCATGATGAGGAGACTATAAGGGAGATTAATGGATTGTGTCATGAAATGGTTACGGTATATGTCATTAGGAGAGGTGACTATGGTGTGTGTAGTGACATTAGGAGAGTTGTCTATGTTGTATAGAGCTATTAAGAGAAGAGTATAGGCTATGGTGTCTTTTTTTAATACTGTAGGAAGAAATGTCTAGCTTTAAATCACTGCGGGCTTCCCTGGACACCACAGTTTGCACATTAAATGAAAGTATAGTGCATATTTTAGGCTAACATAACATAACAAACATAAAATTTGATATCATATTATGGCAATCTGGATCTAAGCTTTCAGCTTTCATGCTTGGATAGGTTGTGTTCATTAATTTTTAATAAAAGCAATAATCTGCTATTGTGATGGGTAAATTTAAAGTTTATGTTGTTTAGGCAACATCCCGACAACACTCAGAACAGCTATAGGCCTTAGTGAAGTCCAGAGGGCCTGCTGATCCTGAAATTGTGACATCTGTGGAATAATTCTGGAGGCTTTGTGGGCAGCAACTCTCTGTCCATCACGCCTCCGATCTTCCCAGACTAAAAAACAAACGAAAAACGGAATTTCTGCAAATAGACATCTTGTCATTGGTAAGGGTCTCGGACATTTTACTTTTAACGTGATATGTTTTTAATAATAACCTTCTACGAATTCAAAGGCTGCTTTCTCATGATATCCTTCTGCTGTCTGAATGAGCTGCAGACCAGAGTACAAAACTTTCACTCCTGAGTCCAGCATTTGCTTAGTCTTGCAAGGCTCTAGTGCCTATGTATGTATGTATGTTTGTGTTTGTGTTCCTCTGTAAAGACCTAGAGCGTGTGTCTGTGTGTGTGTGTTTCTCTGGGGGAAAAAAAGCATGTGTGCTCAAGGTCACAGATGATGATCGCCCCCTAGAAGCTTCGGGCTGAAGGATGGATGAATGTAACTGAAGGTTGAACCAGAGAAATTTTAATAGGGGAGAATCTTAGCCTGACATGGCCCGCCCATAATACCTCTGTTCATTCGTATTCATGGTGAATGCCAGTAAAGTGAATGTGCAGCCATCTCTATTAGTAAATTTAATTCTCTGAAGCGTTTCTGATCAGGCTATTACTCGTGCTGCAGTTTGTGAAATGTGTTTGTTTTAGCTGCAGCTCCTGATGTCAGAGTAAAAGTGTAAGGTGTTTTGGGCAGTAATACCTCTCTAGGCCAGTAGGGGTCCTCAGTCTACCAATCCTCACCTGTGACATGTTACCTTGTCTCTGTGTTATCGGGACAGAAATTATTTGATCCTGTGCCTCAATTGATGGATGGGGTTTGGATGGCTTTGTTTCCAAGACTGCACTGAAGGCCTACTGACTAGCCTGTTTTGGGCCTCTGGCAGCACATACACAGTATGCTTGAGGTGGCTGATGACTGTAATTATTTGACCTATTTACCTAAGACAGCGTTTCTCAGACTGTGAGAGATTGTGAGCGGAGACACATGACAGGTGGGGTGTGAAAATTCTCTGCCTTCCAAATAAAAGTGGGGAATGACCCATGAATTTGAGAACCACTGGCACAATGCAGGGGCAGAGAAACATGGATTCTCTGCCTTCCAAAGTGGGGAATGACAGTTTGAGAACCACTGGCCCAGCGCCAAACTTCACCATGCAGAGGCACCACCCATTGAAAGACCTCCCATTGGAGGACAGCGATGATGACACACCCCTGAAATGAGTTTCTGTATGTTGGGATGTCTGCATTGACAAAGGTTGACCTTTAGTTCAGAGGCGTGATTTAGCAAATCATTCACAGGTTAAGTTGCTAACAGGTTCATTCTGAGACCTAAGTATTCTTGTTTGTAGTTGTTAAAAGGGTAGGGTTAGTATAAACCCTAAAAGCTTTGTTTGTTGTAGCCTAATGTTGGGGATTGAGAGTGAAAATGGAAAGAAGCATTATATTACCTCAGATTTCCTGTTCTAACTGCAGAATATTATGAATGACTCATGGAATACGATCGAAGACCAACACCCTGTACCAACACTCAACACGCTGTGCACTCCAGGTCCAGGTAGCACATTAGTATTTCTAACCTCCCGGTAGATTTTCATTCACTCCATTTTAAGGAGACTAAGTTAGCTAATAGCACCCAAAGTCCAAGTGTCCTCTGCTTTATGCATGGCCTGATCAATACAAATATCCTGGGTTCCCAAGGAAAATTCAGCATCATTAAAGCAGAACTCTGTCAGGTGCATTGGCGTGTTGCTTGAAGACTGCAGACAGATTCTTCAACAGAAAGCCATCGTCTATGGAACGGTAAGATGATATACAGTAATGTATACAAAAGAGGAGCATTTAGATGGATAAAACCACAGTTTTGTGTGTGTGTGTGTGTGTGTGTGTGTGTGTGCGAATAGTTGCATCTGTTTGTTTGTGGGTGTGACAGAGAGAGTCTGAGAGAGAAACTGGGTGATAGGTAGACTGGGGCATTGGGCATTAGAGGAAAATTTCCGTATTTGTATCTTTATTATATCCTTAACCACAATATATCACAGCTTTGAGCAAACATTTGATATCAATTTTTACCCAGAATGCATTGACGTGTACGAGTAAAGGATTTTCAGATCCTGACAAACATTTGAATAAAAAACAGTGTTAGAGAAAGTAACAGTGATTAGCAGACAGGAGCATTAAGAGGAATTTACACTGTGTGTGTGTGTGTGTGTGTGTGAGTGTGAGTGTGTGTGTGTGTGTGTGTGTGTGTGTGTGTGTGTGTGAGTGTGTGTGTGTGTGTGTGTGTGTGTGTGTGTGTGTGTGATTCTGCAACAGAGGGCCACCCTCCCCTACATCATGTGTCCGTGATGAGAGATAAATCCATGGACCAGCCAACCCAATTTACAGATGGAGGGTCTTCCAAGGAACAGTAAGATGATCTTAAATGCTGTATAATAGTGTGTAAGAGAGCGTGAAGGGGATTAACATGCCAGAACATTAAAGGAGAAATCCAGTGTGAATCAGTCAAACCTGAATGGTGTCTTTAAGAAAAAGAACAAGTAAATTTGATGTTACATTGACCAAATAACAAAGCGATTAATAATTCCAAATAGATCAAATAACAATCTGATTGGTAATGCTGACTGAATGGGGCATAATACAATGAAACTGATATTAAATTGTTATGCCCCATTCACTTAGTGTTAGTTGCCAGTTTACTGCTTGGTCTAGGTTGGTATGAAATTCCCTTATTATTTTTCCTACCTACAGCACTTGGTGAGATCGAACAACAGGGCTCTGGATTGAGTTACTGGATTTCTCCTTTAAGATGAGTAAAATTACAAAGATGTGTGTGTGTGTGTGTGTGTGTGTGTGTGTGTGTGTGTGTGTGTGTGTTTCTCCATCAGAAAACCACCCTCTCCTACACCCAGCTTTGTGTCTATGATGAGTGATAAATCCATGGACCAGCCAACCAAATTTACAGATGAATGGTCTTCCATGGAACAGTAAGATGATCTTAATGCTGTATAGTAGTGAGTGAGAGAGAGTGATATGGTCAGAGCACTAAGATGAGCAATATTACAAAGGTGTGTGTGTGTGTATGTGTGTGTGTGTGCGTTTCTCCCCTACACCTATGAATGAAACTGTGTGTGTGTGTGTGTGTGTGTGTGTGTGTGTGCGTTTCTACCCTACAACTATGAATGAAACTGTGTGTGTGTGTGTGTGTGTGCGTTTCTCCCCTACAACTATGAATGAAACTGTGTGTGTGTGTGTATGTGTGTGTGTGTGTGTGTGTGTGTGTGTGTGTTTGTGTGTGTGTGTGTGTGATTCTACAACAGGAGGCCCCCCTCCCCTACACCAACTCATGTATCGGTTAAGAGTGATCTGTCCATGGACCAGCCACCCAAAATGACAGATATAGAATCTTCCAGGGAGCGGTATGATATGATGTGTGTGTGTGTGTATTTGTGTCAGAGAGAGAGATAGAGATAGATTAGCCGACAGAATGATTACTGTAAGTGGAATGAAGTTACACTGAGTGTGTGTGTGTGTGTGTGTGTGTGTGTGTGTGTGTGTGTGTGTGTGTGTGTGTGTGTGTGTGTGTGTGTGCATGATTCTCCAACAGGAGGCCACCCTCCCCTACACCCACTGATGTGTCCTTAAAGAGTGATCAGTCCATGGACCAGCCACCCAAATTGACAGATGGAGAATCTTCCATGAAGCGGTATGATGTGATGTGTGTGTACTTGTGAGATAGAGACATTAGCAGACAGAATCATTACTGTAAGTGGAATGAAGTTACACTGTGTGTGTGTGTGTGTGTGATTGAGTATTTGTGATTCTCCAACAGAAGGCCACCCTCCCCTACACCTACCTGTGTGTCCATGAAGAGTGATCAGTCCATGGACCAGCCACCTAAATTGACAGATGGAGAATCATCCATGGAACAGTATGATGATGATAATGCTTTATACAGTGTGTGTGTTCGTGATGTGTTCGTGATGTGTGTGCGCATGTGTGTGTGTGTGTGTGTGTGTGTGTGTGTGTGTGTGTGTGTGTGTGTGTGATTGAGTGTTTGTTTGTGTGATTCTCCAACAGAAGGCCACCCTCCCCTACACCTACCTGTGTGTCCATGAAGAGTGATCAGTCCATGGACCAGCCACCCAAATTAACAGATGGAGAATCTTCCATGGAGCGGTATGATATAATGCGTGTGTATTTCTGTCAGAGAGAAAGAGAGAGAGAGGGAGAGATAGAGAGAGAGAGAGAGAGAGAAAGAGAGATTAGCAGACAGGAGCATTAAAGGATAGCTCCGGAGTGAGTTTAAGTATAGCCCTGTTGAATGAGCCTTCTGACAGCAACAGATTTCGCATGGAATGAAGAAATTTTGAGCAACATGGAGCGCGGAGCACTTTACAGTGAGTCAAAGGTACCTCAGATCTTCCCTACGGTTTCGAATAGTGAGGATCCATTGATTCAGTGTGTGCTTGTTCGCTTCTGCGTTCGGTCTGTGCTGTTCCAAATTATTATTTTTTTTTACTTGCTAACTAGTGCATTTGGCAGGCTCGTTGGGCAGGGCTATGCTTGAAATCACTCCGCAGCACCTCTTTAAGCGGATTGAACTCTCTCTCTCTCTCTCTCTCTCTGTGTGTGTGTGTGTTTCTCCAACAGGAAGCCATCCTCCCTTACACCCACTGATGTGTCCAGTCACCCATGGACCCAGTCAGTCCATGGACCAACCACCCAATTTAAAGACGGAGAATCTTCCATGGAACAGTATGATGATCTTAATGCTTTATACAGTGTGTTTGTGTGTGTGTGTGTGTGTGTGTGTGCGCATGCGTGGAAACAGTAGTAGTATATTGTTGCTTTGTGAAACAAAATTCTGAAACCCCTAAAATAGCTAAATGATTGGGGTTCAGCTAATAGATGTTAAAATCATATGCTGCAGTCAATCAGTGAAGGCTGACAATAAAAGACTAGTGTGGTTATTTTTGAATGAAAAGTTTGATAATTCTTTTCTAACATGTGCAGGAATTCACTTTTAAATCACATGTTCTTTTTTCACACAAACAGACAGCAGCAGAATCACAAATCCAACTTGCAGAATAAGTTCCGGTGTCTGATTGAGGGAATTCCACAGAAGGGAGACACCAGACCCCTCCTTGAAACAATCTACACAGAGCTCTACATCACAGAGGGGGGAAAAAGAGAGGTCAATGATGAACATGAGGTCAGACAGATAGAGCGAGCATCCTGGAGAGAAGGAGCACAAGGCAGACCAATCAAATGCAGTGACATATTTAAATCATTGCTTGGAAACCAGTCAAAACAGTCATTCAAAACAGTCAGAACCGTGCTGACAAAGGGAGTGGCTGGCATTGGAAAAACTGTTTCTGTACAAAAGTTCATTCTTGACTGGGCTGAAGGGAAAACCAGTCAGGATGTCCACTTCATATTTCCTCTTCCATTTAGGGATCTAAACCTGATGAAGGAGAAGAAAAGCCTTGCGGATCTAATTCAGCACATTTCCCCCGAAATTAGAGATCAAGGAATCTTCACCAATTTAAAATACAAAGTCATGTTCATCTTTGATGGTTTGGATGAGTGTCGTTTTCCCCTACATTTCCATACCAATCCGAGGTGTTGTGATGTAGCTGAGCCAGTCTCAGTGGATGTGCTGCTGACAAACCTCATCAAGGGGAATCTGCTTCCCTCTGCTCTCCTTTGGATCACCACCCGACCAGCAGCAGCCAAACAGATCCCTTTTGAGTGTGTGGGCCGGATTACACAAATAAAAGGATTTAATGACCCACAGAAAGAGGGGTACTTCAGGAACAAAATCAGAGATGAGGACCTGGCCAGCAGAACCATCACACACCTGAAGTCATCCAGGAGCCTCTATATCATGTGCCATATTCCAGTCTTCTGCTGGATTTCAGCTACTGTTGTAGAAAAAACATTAGGTGAATCAGAAAAGGTACAAATTCCAAGGACTTTGAGTCAAATGTATATGCATTTCCTGATAAATCAGACAAACATTAAAAATGTCAAGTATTCAGGGAGACAGGACGGAGATTCAGAAATGATTTTAAAACTAGGGAAACTGGCTTTCCAACAGTTAGAGAAGGGTAATCTGATCTTCTATGAGGAAGATTTGAGAGAATGTGATATTGATGTTACAGAGGCATCATTGTACTCAGGAGTGTGTACTCAAATCTTCAGAAAGGAGTCTGGACTTTACGAAGGCAAGGTCTTCAGCTTTGTGCATCTGAGCATCCAGGAGTTCCTTGCAGCTTTATATGTGTTCCTCTGCTTTAGCAACAGACAAAGAAACATGCCTGGCCAACAGAGAACCTCTCAGCTTTCGGCTCTGTTCAGAGCTGCAACACTTCATGACCTACACAGGAATGCAATGGACCTGACATTGGAAAGTGAGAATGGGCACCTGGACCTTTTCCTCCGATTCCTTTTAGGGCTCTCCCTGGAGTCCAATCAGACTCTGATAGAACATCTACTACCACAGAGCAGTAGCCAATCACAGAGCTCAGAGCAAACAGTGACATATGTCAAACAGAAAATTAGAGAACAGAGTAGGTCAGACCGAAGGATCAACCTGTTCTACTGTCTGAATGAGCTGAATCATCATGCTGTAGTGGAGGACATTGACAGGAGCTCACAAACTCTGTTCATTGACATGCTCTTACCAGGGGAGTGGGAGACTGCAAGACTTACTTTAGAAATGTTCCAGGAGCAGCTGGCTGAGTTTGACCTGCAGAAGTACATAAAGACACCTGTGAAGTATCAGACTGAGCTCCTCAATCCAGATGAATTTCTTCAGAGGCTGGTGCCAGTGGTTGCAGTATCATCATCCACTAAGTATGTAACAGTCTATACAAAGTAGGTTTGTTTTGTTTTGACCTACTGTCACTGCAAGCCTGGCTCTTTGGCACTGTTGTCAAGTTGCCCGTTTAGCACCCTGCATACCTCAGTTCGAGTCTGGAGGTGTAACTGTTCTCTCCACTTGTCTTAACAAAAGAATTTTTGAATATTTAAAGGTACTATGTGTCTGTTATATGATTTTCTGTGGTGTAAAGATCAACTATGCACATGGATAGGGTGTGAAAAAACAGATATGAGTGAAGAATATGCATCGAATTATGGAGATATTCTCTAGTTTCCCACTACACTACAAAGTCTTTGATCTGCCATTACAACGCATGCCAACATTTCAGTTTTTCTCTTTTGTTTGCATTCGTTTTAATCTCTTCAGTAATTCACTTCACTAATTAAATATTCTGTATTTACCAAAGAGCTAATCTTCCACTGCCATCTTTGATGTTAACTAGCATGTTGATGTTGATATGGAAAACTCCTCTCTTGAAACAAATAATTACATGAGTTGGATGAATCTTCGTTCCAGTCTCATTCAGAGAAGTCATGGGCTGCATTTGTATCCTCGCT
>JAODXP020000021.1:38653018-38675817 GCA_027497455.2 Sardinella longiceps | reverse complement strand
TTCATTTTTGATGGTCTTGATGAGAGTCGACTCCCACTGAATTTCCAAGAGAACCAGAAGTTGTGTGATGTAACACAAACATCATCAGTAGATGTGCTGATGACGAGCCTCTTTCACGGAACCCTCCTTCCCTCTGCTCGGATCTGGATAACCTCTCGACCAGCAGCAACCAATCACATCCCATCTCAGTGCATCAGTCAGGTGACAGAAGTACGAGGGTTCAGCGACTCTCAGAAGGATGAGTACTTCCGGAAGAGGATCAGTGACCAGGATCAAGCTAACAGAATCATCTCACACATAAAGGCAACAAGGAGTCTCCACATCATGTGCCACATGCCAGTCTTCTGTTGGATTTCAGCTAGTGTCCTCCAGCAGATGCTGGAACAGGATGATGGGAAAGAAGCCCCTAAAACGCTAACTGAGATGTTCATACACTTTCTGCTCTTTCAGACCACCTGGAAGATTCAAAAGTACCAGCAGGAGAGTGAAGCTGATAAACGAAGGCTTCTGGAATCGCATAGGAGTGTCATATTGAAACTGGCAGAGCTGGCTTTCAAGAATCTGGAGAATGGCAACCTCATGTTCTATGAGGAAGACTTGAGAGAATGTGGCATTGATGTTAGTGAAGCCTCAGTGTACTCTGGCATATGCACTGAGATGTTCAGGGAGGAATGTGTGTTTCACCAGAAGAAGGTCTACTGCTTTGTGCATCTGAGCATACAGGAGTTTCTTGCAGCCATGTTTGCATTTCATTCCTATGGGTCAGGAAATCGTGAGGCACTTCAGTTATTCCTCAGTAGAAAACATAGGGACAGGAAAGTCTCCCTGCCCTTGCATGTTTTCTTGAATGTGGTTGTGAACAAGGCTTTGGACAGCAAAAATGGACACCTTGACCTTTTCCTCCGTTTCCTTGTTGGCATTTCCACAAAATGCAATCAGATGCTTTTGAAGGGTCTGGTGACAAACATCCAGAAGAGCTCGGACAGTATCAAGAAAACTTGTCAGCACATCAAGGTGCTCAAGCGAAAAAATGTGTCCCCTGAGAGATGCATAAATCTTCTGCACTGTCTATTTGAAATGAACTCTCACTCTCTACATGAAGAAGTTCAGAGATATCTGAAATCTCCCAATGGCTTCTCAGATGTCTTGTCTCCAGCCCACTGCTCAGCTCTGGCTTACATGCTCCTGATGTCTGGGGAGGTGTTGGATGAGTTTGAGCTGAAGAAATACAAAACATCAGAGGAGGGACGGAGGAGACTGGTGCCAGCAGTGAGATGCTGCAGGAAGGCTCTGTGAGTAAAATGTTCGATAAAATAAAAAAAAGTGCTGTCAGTTTAATGTGTTAATAACGGCATTAACGCAAACCCATTTTAACAGCATCATTTTTTTAACACATACAATTAATTTGACCCGCCATTGTCTAAATATGACGTGGGGAAACATTCCTCCATTCCAATGCATACTGATGTCTCAGTTTGTCTCTTTTGTTTGTATTACTCGAAGGAGGGCTACTGTAACTGTAACTCAGGCCTACAGAAAGCTGTTTTCGCTTTCGCTCTGCTGTGTCTCTTCTGCTCTGAAGCCTGAAGTAGCAAATTAGTTAGACTACAAAATAACGATGTATGACTGACTGTCACGGTGAATTGAAAACTATCTAAAACTATATGAAATATCTTTTATTTAGACCTATCTAGACCTACCAAAAATCCTATTTCATGTAAAATTGGCATAGGTTTAGATAATTCCGGTGTCAGTGATATTTTATCGGCACAATCTTTAAAGAAAAGCTCCGGAGTGAATTCAAGCATAGCCCTGTTGAACAAAATAATTTGGAACAGCATAGACCGAACGTGAAGTACTTTATATTGAGTTAACGGTGCCTCAGATCTTACTTTCAGATTTGATCAATCAGTTTCCATTGATTCAGTGTAAAGAGTTAGTTCGCTTCTGCGTTCGGTCTTATGCTGTTCCAAATTATTTTGTTCCACTCAATGTGTGCCTCACAGTCTGTTGTGGAAGGTAATTAGCTTACTATCAGCTAGTTTGGACATGGCATACAGTATACTGAATGTTTGGCAGTGCTTCCATTTTACTTAAAGGTTTTTTTTTCTTGCAGTTTGGCCGACTGTAAGCTAACAGAAAAGTCTTGCGATGTTGTGGCCTCAGCTCTGCAGTCTGCAAACTCGCCCTTAAGAGAACTTGACCTGAGTCACAACAATTTGCTCAAAGCAGCAGAAAAGCTTCCTTCCGTTCTGCATAGTCCCTACTGCAAATTGGAAATACTGAGGTTGCACATTGAACATCCTAATTGTTTTTTTTGTAAATTACAAAAATAAGACTCTTCAGTGATAATAACTTGTGTATTGGGTGATTTTCAATTCATTGATGAAACATTGTGTTTCCTGGATTTCACAGACTCATTGGCTGTAGATTCCCTGATAATTCTGGAGGTATTTTGGCCTTTTCACTGCAGTCAGCAAACTCCCATCTTAAAGAGCTGGACCTAAGCAAAAATACCCTGGGAGACTGTGGAGGAAAACTGGGCACTGAAGCACTGAACCCATTGTGTAAACTAGAGACACTCAGGTTAGAAAAATATTGACATTGGGTCAATATTAGACAAGATAAAGGCTGGGTTACTTTAACTCCTGAGCACACAGTTTAATAAAAGCACTTTGTAGGCTATGTAATCATGACAGCACTCTGCAATGATGTTTCATGAGAGTGCTCTGATCTCAATGTTTCATGCAGTCCTTCACATCAGAGAAATTGTTGCTTTTACAAAAGGCTAATTAGCCCCTAAATCTGGCAGAGATCACAGAGAAGTCTTGAAAAGTAAATTCAGGTCATATCTGATCTAACAGCATAATATACAGAAGGCAGAAATATAGTTTCCCCTTGCAATATAATCTCTCAATAATCTTTTTTCATATGGAATACCTTCACTTCCACCTTTACTTTTGCAGACTTACTGGTTGTCTGATGACTGAGAGATCCTGTGAAGTTGTGGCCTCTTCTTTGTCCTCACTGGTCTGTCTGAGAGAGCTGGACCTGAGTGACAATGACCTGCAAGACTCTGGAGTTCAGCTTCTTTCTGCAGGACTAAGTAGCCCGCAGTGTCATCTGGAAATATTAAGGTTGGTGGCCTGAGCATGATTTTACAGCCACCACCATATCAGATATAGTGTAGTTAAGTGAAGTAATGTACCACATGAGTTATTAATGCTGGCAAAGCATTAGTAGCTGTGTGTTGCTACTAAGACTGTGAAGATTGTTTCTCTCTCATTCTCTCTTATGTTGAAATAATAATAATGATGTGTGTCATTTCAGGCTGTCTGGTTGTATGATTACACAGAAGGGCTTTTCTCTCTTGGCCTTGGCCCTCCAATCAAACCCCTCCTTCCTGCAAGAGCTGGATGTGAGCTACAATCACCCAGGAGATACAGGTGTCAGAGAGCTCATGGATAGACTCAGTGACCCTAACTGCAAACTACAGACCTTCAGGTAAGGGCTGGGTGTTCTATATCTACACAATAGATACAGGCGGCAAGTACGGTTAATGCCCCCAAAACGTGAAGGTGGGGTCAGCGTGGGGGAAAACAGAGGCCAAATTACCGTGGAGGTGAACAGACAAGGTAGAGAAAGTTGCTTTACAATATTTCAACTCAACCCATTCAACTTTTGATACTTTCTGTAAGCGGCTTTCTCCTTCAACTATGCAATTCTACATGGAGAATTATTGGCAGAAACGCTCCCAACGCTCCCAAAGCGCTTTACAGTGTAAGGGGGACCTCACTGACCACCACCAATGTGTAGCACCCACCTGGGTGATGCACGGCAGCCATTAAGATCACCACACACTAGCTTGAGGTGGAGAGTGAGGGAATTATTGAATGAGCCAAATACAGTGGAGGATGATTAGGGGGCCAGATTGAATGAGCCAGGTTGGGTCTTTAACATAAACACAATGATAGGGTGCAGTGGTGTATGTTTTCTTACTAATTACACTGCTGTCCACTTATGCCCTGTCTTATGTGGTACATTTCCATTAAGGGGCAATACCCTGTTGACTTATAGCAATAAAAGTTAAATATGCACATGATACAGGGATATTGGTTTCTAGCTATTCAATGACATGTCACATATCATGTGCTGCTGTTAAGCAATGTTTGGAAGTGTCAAAATCCTCGGTGCTCTAGCTAATTTAACTTGAGTTAAACCTGGTTCCAGCCCTGGTTTGTAATGCACCAGCGGCATCTGTCCTGTCTCCTATCTGCTCTAAAATGCTGAGTGATTTTTAAAATAGTTTTAAATGTAACATCACTTGATCCATGGAGAAATTTATGTATATGGAAATGACAATAAAAATCACTTGACTTGACTTGACTTGACATGACTTAATATACCTACTTATTGCTTGCTTACTTCTGAACAGATTTTTGTAGTCTTTGTATTTTTATACTGAAAATGTATGGATCAGTCACTTTGAACCAGTCAGGAAGACAAAAACCCAAATTTCTAACTCTGAGTTTGCAATGGACATGTGCGTGCATGTGTATGTATGTGTATGTCTGCTTCTGCTTTTTCTGTTCTCTAAGGAGTGAGACATTTCTGCTGACCACTTCCTACTCTGTATTCATTGAATCGTCTCTGGTTTAAAAAAAATCCTGTTGTGTATTTAGTGAAACCACACTCGTTAAAAAAAACCCTGTTCTGTATTCTGTTAAACTGATCTGTGTGCGAAATACAGTGGGGTTAGGAGGTTCAGACCCCCTGATTTAGTCATGAGCATCCCTAATAGGGTCCTAAATTCTGTTGAAAAAATAGAAAATTAAATGCTTTTACCCACATATGTAACTCCGGGTATGACTGTGAATATCCCAAGTTCATAAAAAGGTGAAATAAATTGCTTTGGCTTAGCATTGATTGCGTTCATGAAATATGATTACAATCTTAATTTAGGTCAGTTGCGCAGCAAATGGGAGATGGGGATCCCCCTGAATATTGATGGGAATTTCGCACACTGATCCACTTCCTGTTGTATATTTAGGAAGGCTAACATTTCCTTTATTGGCCAAGTCTGTTTGCTGTTTTGCAGTTTGGAGCCTTTCAACAGTATTCTCTTCTCTCTTTACTCTTAAGATATGACCATGGCGGAGAGTGCTGGATGAAACCAGGACTGAGAAAATGTGAGTGACTCATTTGGGGAAAAAAACTGATGAGTGTGTGTGTGTTGTGTGTGTGTGTGTGTGTGTTAGTGAGTGAGTGAGTGACTGCATCTTTGACAGAGAGAGAGAAAGAGAGAGAGAGTGAGAAAGCATAAGAGAGATGGAAGGCTTGTTATTAGAACTAGCATCATGAACATTAATATATTTTCAAATCTATATGAATCTATTTTTAAGTGTAGACATATCATTATTCATGTATCATATAAGGACACTCTCTCTCACTCTCTCTTTCTCTCTCTCTCTCTATTGTGTGCAGATGCCTGTGAGCTCACATTGAACCCAGACACAGCAGACAGAAACATCATTCTCTCCGAGGGCAACAGGAGGCTGACCTGCGTACGAGAAAAGCAGCCGTATCCCGACCACCCTGAGAGGTTCGACAGGTGGGACCAGGTGCTGTGTAAAGAGTCTCTGTCCAGACGCTGCTACTGGGAGGCTGAGTGGACTGGGGGATTTGCTGTGATAGCGGTGGCCTACAAAAGCATGCAGAGGAAAGGGCTGAGCGATGAGAGCAGATTTGGACGTAACGACAAGTGCTGGAGTCTGGAGTACTCTGGGAACAGTTACTCTGCCCGACACAATAAAATGGAGACGGATATACCTGCGCCCTCCTCCCGCTCCAGCCGGGTTGGGGTGTACCTGGACTGGGAGGCTGGTTCCCTGTCCTTCTACAGTGTCTCCTCCGACACACTCACCCACCTGCACACGTTCCGCTGTTCATTCACTGAGCCCCTCTACCCCGGCTTTGGCGTATACAGTTCCTCAGTATCCCTGTGTCAGATCACATGAGATCCCCACTCTGAAATAAATTGGGCCACCATCCCATGAACTGGACCTTGTTCAAGTGTAGCTTTAATGTGTTGTGTCATAATTATATATTGTAACCTATGAGGCCATGAAGAGAGCCTATATTGTAACCTACTATAAGATCATGATGAGGAGACTATAAGGGAGATTAATGGATTGTGTCATGAAATGGTTACGGTATATATGTCATTAGGAGAGGTGACTATGGTGTGTGTAGTGACATTAGGAGAGTTGTCTATGTTGTATAGAGCTATTAAGAGAAGAGTATAGGCTATGGTGTCTTTTTTTAATACTGTAGGAAGAAATGTCTAGCTTTAAATCACTGCGGGCTTCCCTGGACACCACAGTTTGCACATTAAATGAAAGTATAGTGCATATTTTAGGCTAACATAACATAACAAACATAAAATTTGATATCATATTATGGCAATCTGGATCTAAGCTTTCAGCTTTCATGCTTGGATAGGTTGTGTTCATTAATTTTTAATAAAAGCAATAATCTGCTATTGTGATGGGTAAATTTAAAGTTTATGTTGTTTAGGCAACATCCCGACAACACTCAGAACAGCTATAGGCCTTAGTGAAGTCCAGAGGGCCTGCTGATCCTGAAATTGTGACATCTGTGGAATAATTCTGGAGGCTTTGTGGGCAGCAACTCTCTGTCCATCACGCCTCCGATCTTCCCAGACTAAAAAACAAACGAAAAACGGAATTTCTGCAAATAGACATCTTGTCATTGGTAAGGGTCTCGGACATTTTACTTTTAACGTGATATGTTTTTAATAATAACCTTCTACGAATTCAAAGGCTGCTTTCTCATGATATCCTTCTGCTGTCTGAATGAGCTGCAGACCAGAGTACAAAACTTTCACTCCTGAGTCCAGCATTTGCTTAGTCTTGCAAGGCTCTAGTGCCTATGTATGTATGTATGTTTGTGTTTGTGTTCCTCTGTAAAGACCTAGAGCGTGTGTCTGTGTGTGTGTGTTTCTCTGGGGGAAAAAAAGCATGTGTGCTCAAGGTCACAGATGATGATCGCCCCCTAGAAGCTTCGGGCTGAAGGATGGATGAATGTAACTGAAGGTTGAACCAGAGAAATTTTAATAGAGGAGAATCTTAGCCTGACATGGCCCGCCCATAATACCTCTGTTCATTCGTATTCATGGTGAATGCCAGTAAAGTGAATGTGCAGCCATCTCTATTAGTAAATTTAATTCTCTGAAGCGTTTCTGATCAGGCTATTACTCGTGGCTGCAGTTTGTGAAATGTGTTTGTTTTAGCTGCAGCTCCTGATGTCAGAGTAAAAGTGTAAGGTGTTTTGGGCAGTAATACCTCTCTAGGCCAGTAGGGGTCCTCAGTCTACCAATCCTCACCTGTGACATGTTACCTTGTCTCTGTGTTATCGGGACAGAAATTATTTGATCCTGTGCCTCAATTGATGGATGGGGTTTGGATGGCTTTGTTTCCAAGACTGCACTGAAGGCCTACTGACTAGCCTGTTTTGGGCCTCTGGCAGCACATACACAGTATGCTTGAGGTGGCTGATGACTGTAATTATTTGACCTATTTACCTAAGACAGCGTTTCTCAGACTGTGAGAGTCGTGAGCGGAGACACATGACAGGTGGGGTGTGAAAATTCTCTGCCTTCCAAATAAAAGTGGGGAATGACCCATGAATTTGAGAACCACTGGCACAATGCAGGGGCAGAGAAACATGGATTCTCTGCCTTCCAAAGTGGGGAATGACAGTTTGAGAACCACTGGCCCAGCGCCAAACTTCACCATGCAGAGGCACCACCCATTGAAAGACCTCCCATTGGAGGACAGCGATGATGACACACCCCTGAAATGAGTTTCTGTATGTTGGGATGTCTGCATTGACAAAGGTTGACCTTTAGTTCAGAGGCGTGATTTAGCAAATCATTCACAGGTTAAGTTGCTAACAGGTTCATTCTGAGACCTAAGTATTCTTGTTTGTAGTTGTTAAAAGGGTAGGGTTAGTATAAACCCTAAAAGCTTTGTTTGTTGTAGCCTAATGTTGGGGATTGAGAGTGAAAATGGAAAGAAGCATTATATTACCTCAGATTTCCTGTTCTAACTGCAGAATATTATGAATGACTCATGGAATACGATCGAAGACCAACACCCTGTACCAACACTCAACACGCTGTGCACTCCAGGTCCAGGTAGCACATTAGTATTTCTAACCTCCCGGTAGATTTTCATTCACTCCATTTTAAGGAGACTAAGTTAGCTAATAGCACCCAAAGTCCAAGTGTCCTCTGCTTTATGCATGGCCTAATCAATACAAATATCCTGGGTTCCCAAGGGAAATCCAGCATCATTAAAGCAGAACTCTGTCAGGTGCATTGGCCTGTTGCTTGAAGACTGCAGACAGATTCTTCAACAGAAAGCCATCGTCTATGGAACGGTAAGATGATATACAGTAATGTATACAAAAGAGGAGCATTTAGATGGATAAAACCACAGTTTTGTGTGTGTGTGTGTGTGTGTGTGTGTGTGTGTGTGTGTGTGTGTGTGTGCGAATAGTTGCATCTGTTTGTTTGTGGGTGTGACAGAGAGAGTCTGAGAGAGAAACTGGGTGATAGGTTAGGTAGATAGGTAGACTGGGGCATTAGAGGAAAATTTCTGTATTTGTATCTTTATTATATCCTTAACCACAATATATCACAGCTTTGAACAAACATTTGATATCAATTTTTACCCAGAATGCATTGACGTGTACGAGTAAAGGATTTTCAGATCCTGACAAACATATGAATAAAAAACAGTGTTAGAGAAAGTGACAGTGATTAGCAGACAGGAGCATTAAGAGGAATTTACACTGTGTGTGTGTGTGTGTGTGTGTGTGTGTGTGTGTGTGTGAGTGTGAGTGTGTGTGTGTGTGTGTGTGTGTGTGTGTGTGTGTGTGTGTGAGTGTGTGTGTGTGTGTGTGTGTGTGTGTGTGTGTGTGTGTGTGTGATTCTGCAACAGAGGGCCACCCTCCCCTACATCATGTGTCCGTGATGAGAGATAAATCCATGGACCAGCCAACCCAATTTACAGATGGAGGGTCTTCCAAGGAACAGTAAGATGATCTTAAATGCTGTATAATAGTGTGTAAGAGACAGTGAAGGGGATTAACATGCCAGAACATTAAAGGAGAAATCCAGTGTGAATCAGTCAAAAGCCATGTTGTTCCAAGTACCTGAATGGTGTCTTTAACAAAAAGAACAAGTAAATTTGATGTTACATTGACCAAATAACAAAGCGATTAATAATTCCAAATAGACCAAATAACAATTTCATTGCTAATGCTGACTGAATGGGGCATAATAAAATGAAACTGATATTAAATTATTATGCCCCATTCACTTAGTGTTAGTTGCCAGTTTACTGCTTGGTCTATGTTGGTATGAAATTCCCTTATTATTTTTCCTACCTACAGCACTTGGTGAGATCGAACAACAGGGCTCTGGATTGAGTTACTGGATTTCTCCTTTAAGATGAGTAAAATTACAAAGGTGTGTGTGTGTGTGTGTGTGTGTGTGTGTGTGTGTATTTCTCCAAAGGAAAACCACCTTCTCCTACATCCAGTTGTGTGTCCATGATGAGTGATAAATCCATGGACCAGCCAACCAAATTTACAGATGAATGGTCTTCCATGGAACGGTAAGATGATCTTAATGCTGTATAGTAATGAGTGAGAGAGTGATATTAACAGGTCAGAGCACTAAGATGAGCAATATTACAAAAGGTGTGTGTGTGTGTGTGTGTGTGTGTGTGTGTTTCTCCATCAGAAAACCACCCTCTCCTACACCCAGCTGTGTGTCTATGATGAGTGATAAATCCATGGACCAGCCAACCAAATTTACCGATGAATTGTCTTCCATGGAACGGTATAATATTGATGCTATAGTATTATGTGTGGATGGTCTTCTATAGATGTAAGTAAGTAAGATGATATGCAACAGAGGATTATCAAGATGAATAAAATTGCACTATGTATGTATGTTGTGTGTGTGTGTGTGTGTGTGTGTGTGTGTGTGTGTGTGTGTGTGTGTGTGTGTCTGAGAGAGAGAGAGAGAGAGAGAGAGAGAGAGAGAGAGAGAGAGAGAGAGACGGAGGGGTAGAGAGACAGGGTGATTAGCAGGAGCATTAAATGGAATGAAAATACCTCATTGTGTGTGTTTCTCCCTATCCCTACACCTATGAATGAAACTGTGTGTGTGTGTGTGTGTGTGTGTGTGTGTGTGATCCTCCAACAGAAGACCACCCTCTCCTACACCAACCCATGTATCGGTTAAGAGTGATCTGTCCATGGATCAGCCACCCAAAATGACAGATATAGAATCTTCCAGGGAGCGGTATGATATGATGTGTGTGTGTATTTGTGTCAGAGAGAAAGATAGAGAAAGATTAGCAGACAGAATGATAACTGTAAGTGGAATGAAGTTACACTGAGTGTGTGTGTGTGTGTGTGCATGATTCTCCAACAGAAGGCCACCCTCCCCTACACCCACTGATGTGTCCTTTAAGAGTGATCAGTCGATGGACCAGCCACCCAAATTGACTGATGGAGAATCTTCCATGGAGCGGTATGATGTGATGTGTGTGTAATTGTGAGATAGAGACATTAGCAGACAGAATCATTACTGTAAGTGGAATGAAGTTACACGGTGTGTGTGTGTGTGTGTGTGTGTGTGTGTGTGTCCCAGTGGGCATTTTGACGTATTTTGACTCTCAGAATTCATCAAGATTTTGACTCCACATGAAATATACATTATTTCATGAAGATGTTAACATCATAAGTTAAGGCATGTTAAGAGGTCTCACAAGGATTTGTTATAAAATCCAATTACTGATGTCACGGCTTGGCTCAACAGCCGTGGCAAAGAAGGACGCAGCGCAAGCAAAATAGCAAAAATAAGTAATTTATTAAATAAATAATGAAAAATCAAAAGCAACGAGGAACTAAATACCAATGGAGTATGGTAGTCAGTAAAGTCAGCAGTGTAGAGTGAGTGCATGGATGTGTGGATAGTACTGTGAGGGGTGTTGCGTGTAAAGCAAAAGGGGAGAAAAGGAAGCTCCACCGGGGAAAAGGGGAGAACTGCTTTTAAAGGAATCATGGAGACACCGGCGCCAGGTGTCACCAATAATTAGGAATGGGCTGCAGGCCGCACCTATGAACACAGAACACACAAGACAAGACAAACACAGGCAAGGCCAGCAGACCATCACACCCCCTCCCACAAAAAGCGGGCTCCATAACAGAGTCCCGCCCCATATTACAGGGCTAATAAACAATTAGTCTAATAATCAACAAAAAGAAAAATATAAATCTATATTCACATTTTATAATGCCATATTGAACAGTAGATCAGTCAACTGGAAAGATTTCAATCCTAAAGCTAAACATGTAAACTACAATATTAACCATTTCTTTTACCCCGAAACCACCTGAAAACAGTAGGTTTCTGTCCCACTGATTACCTCCTTCACCACCTTCCCACTCAGCAACCGGTGCACCTAGGAAGCATTTAAGAGTACGAAGAGGAGAGGTAAAAATGACAGAAGCTTATGTGTGAGAAGCAGCAACAGCGTGTCTGCAACCACGCTGCCACCCCCCCTCACACAGGACGTCAGGCATAGGGATAGGGTATGAATGCAATAGGTTAACATGAAAAACCTGAACACTCTTCATGTGTTCAGGAGTAGCAACTAAACAAAACTGCTCAGACACTTGTTTTAACACCTTGTATGGCCCAGAAAGTTTTGCCTGACAAGAGGCCTGAACAAGACACATGGCCAGCACTTGGTCTCCTGGCCTGAAGGAACAACATTTTACTAGCCTGCCATCAGGCTGAGACACCGTTAGATCTGAGCTTGTCTGGCAACATGCAGAGTAAAGACGACACCGAAAACCACTCACAAAACCAATCAAATGGTCTGGCGGCACAGACTGCCTGCTACCCCCCAGTAAAACTGTCAACTGTCCAGAGGCCACTCTGTTAAGGGAAGACCCAAAGAGCTCACTCGCCACCTCTCTGGCAGCAAGCGCTAACCACTGAAGACAGCCGTCCCAAACATTACCAATTTCAAGACAATAAGTTCTTAAAAGAGACTTCAGCCTTTGACAAAAGTGTCCAAGTGCACCCTGACAACGCATGTAAGACACTGAACCACAGAAACGTAGGCGCCTTAACACCCACTGCAAAACACGAACAGGCAGATTAGACCCACTAGCTTGAATGGTCTCTGGAGCGCCAAAATCAGAAATATGTTGAAAAAGTGCAGAACACACCGAACTCTGAGAAACTCGAAACATTGGATACATGGCCAGACAGCCAGTGGCCTGACAAACCACTGAAAGCATGTAGCTAGAACCAGATTGTGACTGCACTAAAGGACCAATACAGTCCACAACAATATTCTCAAACAAGGCAGAGTTATTATGGTCATTCAAACCATTTTGTGAAGAGTGTGCGGGCACATCAGCCACCAACTGGCTGAGCGATGACTGAGAAACTGGAGCAAGTGAAGGCTTAAGAGCCACACGCGTTACAGCGCAGGCTGACAATGTCCCAGAGGAACCCTCACTAGACTTATTCTGCTCTAAACAAGACAGCGAAAGGGACTTAGGTGGAGTTGAAGCAACATCAGACCAAAGTCTGGAGCCCGCAAGGCCATTGCCAAGTATAACAGATACCCCTTTAATTGGCAACGCAGGTCGCACTGCAAGTGCCACCTCACCTTGAAATAGCTCACAGTCAAGCATTACCCTATGCAAAGGCACATGCATAACATCCAAGCCCATACCCCTAACTGGAATAGCACTACCAATTTCAGAGTCTTTAGACAAGGGTAAAACACCTGCCTGAATAAACGAATCAAAAGCCCCGCTGTCCCTTAGAATATTTACTGGAACCTTTTGATTACTGCCCACCATTGAGACATAACCAGTTCTTAAAAATGGCAGATAAGAGTCTAGTGCAGCTGTGCAAGAATGTTTCATCTGCAAACCAGGATCAACAGGGACAGGAACACTCAAGCAATTTGGTGCAGCCAAACCTGCTCCCTTTGGGTGTGAAGCTGGAGCATATGCATGCTTACTAGGTTTTAGCCTGAAACAATCAGCTTCAATGTGACCACGTTTATGGCAAAAATTGCAAACTTTCTCTGACCCACGAGCACTGTAATCAGACTTAAACGTCCCAGATGAACTGCTTGGTGTATCAGAAAACGAACTAGCACAACTACCAGGCTGAAAACTGTGACCATGAGAAGTATTAGAATGTATCAGAATGTAGTCATCAGCTAAAGCCGCAGCATCAGCTGCCGTGCGTGCTTTCTGCTCTGAAATATAAGTGGCAACATGATGGGGAACAGAGTTTTTAAACTGCTCAAGCACAATTAGATCGCAGAGATCGTTAAAGTCTGAGACCTCAACAGAAGCACACCAGCGATGAAAAGATGTTGTTAGATCACGTGCAAATTCTAAATGGCTTTGTTTTGGACCTCTTTTCCATGATCTAAACTTCTGCCGATAATGCTCTGGAACACGCTCATACACCTTCAATATTGCCGCTTTAACTTTAACATAGTCTTTACTATCATCAGCAGACAGAGCTGAAAAAGCCTCCTGAGCTTTGCCAGTAATGACGCACTGAAGCATCAATGCGCGTGCGGAATTGGGCCAGCTTCTCGCATCAGCTAAACGTTCAAATAATAGAAAAAAAGTTTCAGGATCGCTTTCTGAAAATTTAGGAACAAGGCGTAAATTACCCCGAACATCAAAACAGTCAGGCTGATCAACGCTAGACTGAGCCCCAGAACTTAATCTAGGCGATGGTGAAATTGTACCCTCGCGGAGAACCTGAAGTTTATGTTCAAGGTCTAACCGAGTCTGCTCAGTTTCTTGACGCAACTTTTCTACTGCCAGATCTTTCTCAATTGCAGCATCCACTTTATACTTTTCATGCTCAATCTGTAACAACAACAACTCCTTACGCTGTTCAAAGCTTAAGCCCTCCACTGAGACAGACAGCGGGGACGTAACGTTAACAAACTCACGTTCTTCCAAAACACCATTAGCAATCAAATTACTTTTAACAATTGACTTAACCTTATCCTTTGCGAACTGACTGCTCACATCAAGTTTGTAATGTTCAGCCAATTGTAACAACTGATCTTTCTTACACTGATCTAATAAATCCTCCGATGGAGAAGCAATAAATTCTTCCACTGTCGGTGGCGGCATTATAACGTTAACACTTTACGCAACGCTAAACAAAACAAAACAAAACTTAATCAAGTGGAATGCGTGACTTCATGCAAAAAGCCCCCCAGACCGAAGGCTAAACTAGCAATGCGTGCCCCTCTAACTAACTAAAGCCCCACAACTATATCTAACGTTATTTATGCTGCGGCCTAGCTCTTCATGCAGCTACTGGCGGTGGGAACATTAAGTGCACAAGCCCAGTGGAGGAGAAAAGCAACCAGAAACTGGCGACTTCGCTCACACCATGGATACACTCCCGAGACAACCGCTCTAACCGCTTTCACCACAACACTAAACCAAACCCCGACGAAGTCCAAAGGGACAACGCCGCTTCGCCTAACAAGGGACAAACACTGCTACAAACTTAACAAGAAATGCTGAAGTCAAACATCCACTTACCTTAAACGTCGCGCAAAGAGGTCGAGCTTCCAACAAATCAAACAAACTAAGCTTCTAAATTCAAAATTATCATTACAAACGCTGCGTCTCTTCAAACAAAAGAAAACTCCCGTTCCGACAGTAGGCCGGCTGCTACACCTGTACGGAACTCAAGGGAATCCCTACTATCAAATGACGTGATATATGACGACACGCCATTCACAAAAATCGACCTGCAGCACTCGCAAAACAAAAGCGGTGAACTACGATGTCCAATTTAGAACACCAAACAACTTAACAAGAGCGACGCAGGTTTAAGTTTGGACGGCCCCCATTTGTCACGGCTTGGCTCAACAGCCGTGGCAAAGAAGGACGCAGCGCAAGCAAAATAGCAAAAATAAGTAATTTATTAAATAAATAATGAAAAATCAAAAGCAACGAGGAACTAAATACCAATGGAGTATGGTAGTCAGTAAAGTCAGCAGTGTAGAGTGAGTGCATGGATGTGTGGATAGTACTGTGAGGGGTGTTGCGTGTAAAGCAAAAGGGGAGAAAAGGAAGCTCCACCGGGAAAAGGGGAGAACTGCTTTTAAAGGAATCATGGAGACACCGGCGCCAGGTGTCACCAATAATTAGGAATGGGCTGCAGGCCGCACCTATGAACACAGAACACACAAGACAAGACAAACACAGGCAAGGCCAGCAGACCATCACACTGATTTTTAAGCTTCAATTGTCATTAAATTTACATCAATTTGATGTCCTGAACCAAAGCATCTTCTTGATATTAAAATTATATAAAATTGATGTCCAGAAATTTGCTGACAATGTATATTAAATATTTACATTTTCAATAGGTTTTTAACATCTCAAGTTATTGTCTGTAAAGAGGTTTCATTACAACATCAGTCACTGTCCTATTAAGCATAAGGTCAATAAATTTTATATTAGAATAACATTATTTTGATGTCCTACATAAAGCTTCATATCGATATCAAGCTGATATCAAAATGATGTCCAGGAATTTGTAGTACACATCCATATGATGTTTAGTATTGATCAAGATTTTGGCTCCATCCTAAATATCTATAATTTCATTAGGATCTCAAAGTCACCAGTTGTGGCCTGTAAAGAGGTTGCATTACAACATCCAGTCACTGTTCTATTAAGCCTAAGGTCAATAATGTGGACATTAAAATAATATCAAATTGATGTCAGTAACAAAGCATCATATCGATATCTAAATGTTATCAAAATTATGTCAATGGATTTGTAGTCAACGTCAATTTGATATTTAGGATTTATCAACATTTTGACTCCATATGAAATATCTACAATTTCATTAGGATTTTAACATCACATCTATAAAAAAGGTTTCATTACAACATACTGCCCCTCCTCTATTAAGCATAAGGTCAATAGAGCTGACATGGAAATTGTATCAAATTGATGTCCTTAACAAAGCATCATATCAACATCTAAATGACATGGAAATGATGTCCAGTGAATTGTAGTCAAAGTCAATTTGACATTTAGGGTTTATCAAGATTTTGATTCCATGTTAAATATCTAGGATTAGGATTTTACCATTACAACATCCAGTCATTGCTCTAATAAGCATAAGGTCAATAAGGCTGACAATAAAATGTTGTCAAATAAATGTCCCAAACAAAGCATCATATCGATATCAAACTGACATTAAAAGGATATCCAGGAATTTGTAGTAGACATCAGTTTGATGTTTAGTAAACAAGATTTTGACTCCATGCTAAATATCTAGAAGGTAGAAAACTACTTTTGAAAGCCTACAACTCCTAGAATGCACTCCACACTCCCTTCCCCTTGCCAATCCCTAGCCCACCTCCAGTTCCAGAGTGTCAGGTTTTGTGAAATTGCTAACTCTTAGAGCCCTATCCACACAAAATGCGTGCAAAAACACGCCCCTTATTCTCTAGCCCCGCCTACGCGCTGTGCACATACCGTAGGTGAGAGTCGTCAGAGCTATACATTTGACTTTGAAATTTGCCATTTGTATCATTATATTGTATTAGCATTGCCATAAATAATGTCAGCTTGAGTTTCAGTTTAAAACCTATTTTAATGTGAGTCGAATGATGTCCAATTAATATTGGTAGTAGTAACTATTATTGGTATCGGTAGAAAAATGTCAAATTGATGCTGACATTTCAATTTCTCACTAATGATGGCAAAGCAAGGCTTCATGAGGCTTTCCAGCGCAAAGGCTCACTAAAAGGCTCATTACCCGAGAGCTCATGAGATTTTTCTCTCTAGTGTCACCTGCTGTCCAAAGGGAAATATTACAGCCTAAATTAGCCTATAGAATGTAGGCTCTGGTTTGTGTAAATGTGGTCACGCTTCGCTAACCTTTTCTTGTTTAGCACTTTGGCTTGACTGCAGTTGTTTTTAGATGTTCTGTATAAATAAATGTATACTTAAACCAGTTGAAGCCTAAACCAATGAATGATTATAAAAGTGTGAGAGTGTGCATGTGTGTATCTGGAAATATTATTTTAATGCTTATCAATCAAATTAAATGAACGCAAGACTTCTTATGAAACTAGTGTAAGTGCATATGGAACAAACTGCAACAGACCAGTATACTAATATAATTTCCACTACTACTAGGCTACTACAACAATAATAATAGCCTAATAATAATAATAATAATAATAATAATAATAATAATAATAATAATATAATATCAGGGTAATTAATCAGAGAGCGTGTAGGCCTACATTTGTGTATGTGTGTGGATACATGTGGTTTTCTGTAAATAATAAATAAAGAATGTTTAATACTGTGTTGCGAAATAATCTGTTCATAATAAACACTGTAAACCTATGAATCAATCAAATAGATACCTCTGTATGTACATAATTAGTAAATAACTTAGCCTACTTACACATACAGCATTAACAATAGTGATAAATTGCTGTTCAAAGCACTAAATAACAATGAGAACCTTCTGTAATGCTCTGCTATTGAGACTAATGTAAAAAAAAAAAAAAAACTGCTGTTACACAGCTTGGCCACAGCTCACGCTCTAAGACAACAAATGGGAACACTAAATAAACTCTGAAGCCTACAGAAACCAATGCCGCGAACAGCACGGTAAATTGCACTTCAGAGTGCTCTATAGAAGCTGATTACGAGCATAAGATTTGGATTTAAAGAACCGGCAAAAAAAAAAACATTTTACTTTCCTTTTTCAACATATTCATTTTGTGTATACCATGTTTAATGAATTAAATAATGGGCTGAAAATACTGATAACACCATCTCTAGAAATATTTTGATTGAATTCTCAGCTCTGCGTGTATGTCTCAAACATTCTATTCAGAGATTCCCGTAGGCTTTAGTTGTCATAAATACGGTCCACCAATCAATCTGACATTACATACAAAATGTGCAATCATTAGTATGAAATGTTGTCAAAGTATCTCTCATTTATTTGCTACGTTTGCAACATTTGCTGTAACAACCAGCATCACAAGCCAACGCACGCACAACCTGCCTCTCACAAACACCAAACGTCAACTCAATACGCAGGCGAGGATCTGACGCCTTTTCAGCGGGAGCAACACTCGAAATGAGCCACTGACGTGTACACAGAATGTGAGGTCTCACATTTGGTTGGTCACGTGCTTTTTAAGGAAAGGAGACAGACCTCGAACAAGGTTCCATGAGGAACGCCCCCTTTTTGCTCGGAATCTCGTTCGTAGCCTCGCTTCAAAGGCCACATCATTACCTCTCACTTTTATTCAAATATTGGCGTTGAAACTTGTCCTTATTTTAGTAGTTATCCAACAATATCAACTTGATGTTGAAATTTTAATGTTTGACATTAATAAAATGATGTAAAATTGATGTTGACATTTTGACATCAATTGACTTTCACTTTTCACCTAACTTTGACATCAGATGTTCATACTATTTTGAGATCAGTGCAATGATGTCAAGTTGATGTTGACATTTTGATGTCAAGTTGACTTTCACTTTTCACCTCATTTTGACACAATTTGGACATCAATAGAATGATGTCTCATTGATGTTGATAATTCAACCTAATATTTTGACATCAATAGAATGATGTAAAATTGATAGTGACATTTTGACATCGATTCATCTTTCACTTTTCACCTAATGCAGAAGTCAATTTGATGTCGATGTTTGATGTCAATTTTACTTCAAATTGATATCCAAATGTCCGCTGGGGTGTGTGTGTGTGTGTGTGATTCTCCAACAGAAGGCCACCCTCCCCTACACCCACTGATGTGTCCTTTAAGAGTGATCAGTCCATGGACCAGCCACCCAAATTGACAGATGGAGAATCTTCCATGGAACAGTATGATGATGTTAATGCTTTATACAGTGTGTGTGTTTGTGATGTGTATGCGCATGTGTGTGTGTGTGTGTGTGTGTGTGTGTGTGTGTGTGTGTGTGTGTGTGTGTGTGTGTGATTGAGTATTTGTGTGTGTGATTCTCCAACAGAAGGCCACCCTCCCCTACACCTACCTGTGTGTCCATGAAGAGTGATCAGTCCATGGACCAGCCTCCCAAATTAACAGATGGAGAATCTTCCATGGAGCGGTATGATATGATGTGTGTGTATTTGTGTCAGAGAGAAAGAGAGAAAGAGAGAGAGAGAGAGAGAGAGAGAGAGAGAGAGAGAGAGAGAGAGAGAGAGAGATATTAGCAGACAGGAGCATTAAAGGATAGCTCCGGAGTGAGTTTAAGTATAGCCCTGTTGAATGAGCCTTCTCTGTAAGGTAACAGCAACAGATTTCGCATGGAATGAAGAAATTTTGAGCAACATGGAGCGCGGAGCACTTTAGTGAGTCAAAGGTACCTCAGATCTTCCCTACGGTTTCGAATTGTGAGGATCCATTGATTCAGTGTGTGCTTGTTCGCTTCTGCGTTCGGTCTGTGCTGTTCCAAATTATTATTTTTTTACTTGCTAACTAGTGCATTTGGCAGGCTCGTTGGGCAGGGCTATGCTTGAAATCACTCCGGAGCACCTCTTTAAGCGGATTGAACTCTCTCTCTCTGTGTGTGTGTGTGTGTGTGTGTGTGTGTGTGTGTGTGTTTCTCCAACAGGAAGCCATCCTCCCTTACACCCACTGATGTGTCCAGTCACCCATGGACCCAGCCAGTCCATGGACCAACCACCCAAATTAAAAGACGGAGAATCTTCCATGGAACAGTATGATGATCTTAATGCTTTATACAGTGTGTGTTTGTGTGTGTGTGTGTGTGTGTGAGTGTGTGTGTGTGTGTGTGTGTGTGTGTGCGCGTGCGTGGAAACGCACAGTAGTAGTATATTGTTGCTTTGTGAAACTAAATTCTGAAGCCCCTCTTAAACCCCCCAAATTAGCTGTTCCAGCCCATCCTTTACCCACAATGATCACACACCACCTTGTTAAACTCAGGCTCCTTAACACAAACCATTAGGACAAGAGCCTATGGATGTAGTAAAGTCTAATGAATCCAGAATGAAACTACAGTGAATAGTTCTTTAAATAGTAAAGCAAAATGATTGGGGTTCAGCTAATAGATGTTAAAATCATATGCCGCAGTCAATCAGTGAAGGCTGACAATAAAAGACTGGTTATTTTTGAATGAAAAGTTTGATCATTCTTTTCTAACATGTGCAGCAATTTACTTTTAAATCACATGTTCTTGTTTTCACACAAACAGACAGCAGCAGAATCACAAATCCAACTTGCAGAATAAGTTCCGGTGTCTGATTGAGGGAATTCCACAGAAGGGAGACACCAGACCCCTCCTTGAAACAATCTACACAGAGCTCTACATCACAGAGGGGGGAAAAAGAGAGGTCAATGATGAACATGAGGTCAGACAGATAGAGAGAGCATCCTGGAGAGAAGGAGCGCAAGGCAGACCTATCAAATGCAGTGACATATTTAAATCATTGCTTGGAAAACAGTCAAAACAGTCATTCAAAACAGTCAGAACCGTGCTGACAAAGGGAGTGGCTGGCATTGGAAAAACTGTTTCTGTACAAAAGTTCATTCTTGACTGGGCTGAAGGGAAAACCAGTCAGGATGTCCACTTCATATTTCCTCTTCCATTTAGGGAGCTAAACCTGATGAAGGAGAAGAAAAGTCTTGCGGATCTAATTCAGCACATTTTCCCCGAAATCAAAGATCAAGGAATCTTCACCAATTTAAAACACAAAGTCATGTTCATCTTTGATGGTTTGGATGAGTGTCGTCTTCCCCTACATTTCAATACCAATCCGAGGTGTTGTGATGTAACTGAGCCAGCCTTATTGGATGTGATGCTGACAAACCTCATCAAGGGGAATCTGCTTCCCTCTGCTCTCCTCTGGATCACCACCCGACCAGCAGCAGCCAAACAGATCCCTTTTGAGTGTGTAGGCCGGATGACACAAATAAAAGGATTTAATGACCCACAGAAAGAGGAGTACTTCAGGAAGAAAATCAGAGATGATGAGGACCTGGCCAGCAGAACCATCACACACCTGAAGTCATCCAGGAGCCTCTATATCATGTGCCATATTCCAGTCTTCTGCTGGATTTCAGCTACTGTTGTAGAAAAAACATCAGGTGAATCAGAAAAGGTACAAATTCCAAGGACTTTGAGTCAAATGTATATGCATTTCCTGATAATTCAGACAAACATTAAAAATGTCAAGTATTCAGAGAGACAGGACGGAGATTCAGAAATGATTTTAAAACTAGGGAAACTGGCTTTCCAACAGTTAGAGAAGGGTAATCTGATCTTCTATGAGGAAGATTTGAGAGAATGTGATATTGATGTTACAGAGGCATCATTGTACTCAGGAGTGTGTACTCAAATCTTCAGAAAGGAGTCTGGACTTTACGAAGGCAAGGTCTTCAGCTTTGTGCATCTGAGCATCCAGGAGTTCCTTGCAGCTTTATATGTGTTCCTCTGCTTTAGCAACAGACAAAGAAACATGCCTGGCCAACAGAGAACCTCTCAGCTTTCGGCTCTGTTCAGAGCTGCAACACTTCATGACCTACACAGGAATGCAATGGACCTGACATTGGAAAGTGAGAATGGGCACCTGGACCTTTTCCTCCGATTCCTTTTAGGGCTCTCCCTGGAGTCCAATCAGACTCTGATAGAACATCTACTACCACAGAGCAGTAGCCAATCACAGAGCTCAGAGCAAACAGTGACATATGTCAAACAGAAAATTAGAGAACAGAGTAGGTCAGACCGAAGGATCAACCTGTTCTACTGTCTGAATGAGCTGAATCACCATGCTGTAGTAGAGGATACTGAGAGGAGCTCACAAACTCTGTTTATTGACATGCTCTTACCAGGGGAGTGGGAGACTGCAAGATTTACTTTAGAAATGTTGCAGGAGCAGCTGGCTGAGTTTGACCTGCAGAAGTACATAAAGACGCCTGTGAAGTATCAGACTGAGCTCCTCAATCCAGATGAATTTCTTCAGAGGCTGGTGCCAGTGGTTGCAGTATCATCATCCACTAAGTATGTAACAGTCTATACAAAGTAGGTTTGTTTTGTTTTGACCTACTGTCACTGCAAGCCTGGCTCTTTGGCACTGTTGTCAAGTTGCCCGTTTAGCACCCTGCATACCTCAGTTCGAGTCTGGAGGTGTAACTGTTCTCTCCACTTGTCTTAACAAAAGAACATTTTGCGAATACTTAAAGGTACTATGTGTCATATGATTTTCTGTGGTGTGAAGATCAACTATGCACATTGATAGGGTGTGAAAAAACAGATATGAGTGAAGAATATGCATTGAATTACAGAGATATTCTCTAGGACAGTGTTTCCCACTACACTACATTGTCCTTGATCTGCCATTACAACGCATGCCAACATTTCAGTTTTTCTCTTTTGTTTGCATCTCGTTTTAATCTCTTCAGTAATTCACTTCACTAATTAAATATTCTGTATTTACCAAAGAGCTAATCCATCTTTGATGTTTTAAACTAGCATGTTGATGTTGATATGGAAAACTCCTCTCTTGAAACAAATAATTACATGAGTTGGATGAATCTTCGTTCCAGTCTCATTCAGAGAAGTCATGGGCTGCATTTGTATCC
>JAODXP020000021.1:38649219-38652918 GCA_027497455.2 Sardinella longiceps | reverse complement strand
TTTTGAGAAATTTTCCCAGTTCATGCCATGGATTTTTTTGAAAAAAATCATGCCCTTAGTCCAATCCGTTTTCTGCTGTCCTGCCAAATCTCAGAGTTGTACTCCAAACCGTTTTTGAATAATAAAATGATGAAATATAGCTGTATGGGAAAATGTGCCTCTATATGTTAAGCCTTTCCAAATAAAGGAATTTCACTGGATAAGGCTGTAATTTTCACCATGTTTAGATATGACCCTATTAAGAATTTTGTAGTTGGATTTAATTTGTTTATATGTACATCATAGGTATTTTGGAATGAAATGTGAGTATATGCCCAAACGTCAAATCAATCACTTTCAAAATTCAACATTTCAGTGAGGTTTCACTTTTCAAGTTTAAAATTTTCTGGGAATGCAGTTTGACCACTGATCTTTTAGTAAAAAAATTTGAAAATGTGTGCCATAAACAAAGAACAAAATACAGTGGCTCAAACATGGCCACTTGCTGCAATAAGGTATTTTTGGCCAACTTTGGACTATTGTTTTTCATAAAGGGAAATGTCCGATGCCTTCCATTTTTTTTCCTGAAAATGATCATCTTTTTCTCAGAAACATACTAAAATTTCAGAGATGTGTTACATCCCATTCTTCCTTTTTAGATTTTGTGAAGACATCAAACCTATCTATGGTGATTGTCATTTTCCCTGGGTTGCCATGGGTGTTTGTTTACACAAACCATGTGCTTCTTTGTTGATATAGCCATGTGCTCTTCCCACTGTGACATTTAGGATTTTTCTTCATCTGGTGACTCCCTTTTTCGGGTTAGACAGAAGACCATGGACAGTGTCTAGGTCCTCAGAAAAAAAAGAGAAAATCACAACATATTGACATGCTATCTGATATTAAATATCAACAATGTGGCCAGTTCATGCCGGAATGTAAATTGTATTACCATTATCTTTATAATAGCATTTGAATTCTGAAATATGTCGAAATGAAAGGCTACATAAAGTGATGTGGGACAATGTTTATCTATCTCGTTTCTATTACATATTGTTTAAACTAAGTATTTTAAACTAATTTAAACAAATGAAACTATTACATTGTGAGTCAATTGGAAAGCAAATCTTCCTGAGTCAGATAAGAGCTATCAATCATAAAAAAAACACATAACTGTATTTTCTTTTAACATCAGTATCTATTAGCAATGCTAACTGCATGCACTGCTTGATATGAGGCATGTGTGATTAATTTTAGTCACCTGCCTCTCAGCATGTGCATTCTTAGTTATATTTCGGATGTGCCACATCCTCTAAGCAAATGTGTCGGGCTTCTCAATCATGGTTGCCTTTCTCAGCCACACCTGGCTATAATTGAAGTCAATTACCCATAATTCCAAAGCTAGACTGGTGATGTTCAAACCACCCAAGGTTTGTGTTATGTGTTATGGTAATTTTCACTTTAATGCAAAATTTCAACAAAAGTGAAAATGACGTGTGTAGGCTAACTTTGTTAGGGAATGTGAGCATGAACACATGGAGTATGGTAAGATTGCATGTTCAAACCCTTACTGAGTACAGCAGGAAATGGTATGCCACAGCATGTGAAACATTTGCTGAGAGGTGAATCATGCTGGTCAGTCAATGTTGCTGTAATACATGAAATTGACTGAGACACCTGTTTACTGGGAGCATGCATTGCTTGTCAAATGAAATAATTGTCATCAGTGATGATAATGATGCTGCTTAAAAATCATATGCCTTTAAGCAAAGAAAGTGTTGCATTCAACACATTTTGGACACTTATTTACTTGGCAGTTTAGTAATACTAATATAATTACTTATCATGTGTTTTTTGAAATTCTGAAACTTTTGGTTTTGATGGGAGAATGGGTCTAATATTATGTCCCTGCTTTTATGAATGATAATCTTCTGAAGTTGGATAAAAGAAAGTGCTCTCTAGTTTTTCAGTATGTGGATAGGCCTGTTCCTTCCTTCTATGTTCATATTTGACACTTTGCAATGTTCAAATAATCAATATTTTTGTGTAAATAATCGTGAAAAAAAATCATTCAGGAACAAGATATTGAATAAATCAGACACAATGATCCAGAGCACATGGCTACATAAACAAACCAGCACATGGTGGGCATAAGGCAGGGTTTCCCAAAGTTATAATACGTAAATAATAAATAATTGACCATAGACGATGCTAAACACCACTAAACAGAGATTCATTCTTTCAAAACAATGTAAAGTTAAAACAGTTTCACAGGCATTATCAGATCTGACCGTGGGGCGCCAAAAATGTTTTCGTGGGCCGCACTTTGAGAACCTATGGTGTAAGGAATCCACAGGAAATTGACTATCACCAAAGGTATGTTTGATGACTTTAGAAAATCATGAATGGGGTAACGAGACAGAACACATCTCTGAAATTTTGATATGTTTCTGAAAAAAAATCCATCTTTCTCAGAAAAAAAATGGAAGGGATGCGACCTTTCCCTTTATGAAATAAAGTGGTCTAAAGATGGCCAAAAAATGTCTTTTTTAGTCAGAAGCCATGTTTGAGCTACTGTATCTTGCTTATAATTGCATGCAAACATGTTCTACTCATAGCATTTGAAGAATGTGAGTTCCACTGCATTCTCAGAAGGTTTTGTGGCAAAATGTTGAAAATTCAATGAAATATTAATTTGGAAATATGAACATAAGACATTTCAGTATCAGAATTCATTTTCCACCTTAGCTCGCCATATTCTACATAAAACAAGCAAAAGTCAGACTAGAAATCATTGTTAGGGTGATACCTTGGCTTGGTGAAAATTACAGCTTTGTCGAGTAGAATTTCTTTATTTGGCAAGGGTTAATGTAGGGAGGTGGTCTTGCCTGTACTGGCATATTTCAAAATTTTATATATAAAAAAGTGTTTGGTGTACAGCTCTGAGATTTGGCATGATGACACTACTTATACTGAAGAATATATGTGATTTTTTTCAAGAAAATCTATGACATGAACTGGGAGACACTAGTTGAGTTGGCATGGAATGACCCAGATCCTTATCGATATATATGAAAGATATGGTCTGCTTTGGAAGCTATGCGTGGAATGGTCCTGCCATCATTGTGCCTGATCGCCTCCCGTCTGTCTCGATGCCAGGAAGGTTGGGTGAGTATTCCAAATGAATTTCCAAAGCTGGTTGGTCTAACAACATAGTCTAACTTCAGTCAAGTCTATCATTTTGCCTGGTGTGATGAACAGCTCGCTGAATCAGAATAAAACGACTTGCTAACTGTGCAACAGCATTGAGTTGACTGTGATAACGTTATCTGTTGCTGCTGGGGCACTCCAGGTAGCCTACTAGATAACGTTAGCAGAGAGGTTCTATGATCTAGTTCATTGGATTGAAGTGGTAACGCTAAAGGATAACAGATATCACAGTGTGTATCAGTGTGTCACTATGACGACCAAATGTTTACTCTGCTGTATCCATGGGAACCTTCTCTTGACTGCAGTAGGTTTGACCTTTGACCTGTAGTCCAGTCACATAGAGTCCCCCACATCACGTCACACAAGACTGAAAAAGAGTGAGGAGGAGGAGGAGGAGAGACAAAGTGTTTATTTATTAAAGTGTTTATAAATGAACCCAACAAGTGATGGTCATTATGCCTGTTGGCTTTAGAAGTGGGAGGATTCATACAAAAGTCAAAACACCTGACT
>JAODXP020000021.1:38636719-38644219 GCA_027497455.2 Sardinella longiceps | reverse complement strand
AGTGCATGTAGTTCTAGGGCAGGCCAATGTGGGCACTGATCTGCTGTCACTGGGCAACTTGTTGGTCACCCCAGGGGTGGATGTGTGTGTGTGTGTGTGTGTGTGTGTGTGTGTGTGTGTGTGTGTGTGTGTGTGTGTGTGTGTGTGTGTGTGTGTGTGTGTGTGTGTGTGTGTCTGTCCAAAGAGAGAATGTTTAACTGACGAATAGAAGCCTGCATGCACACACACATTTTATATCCAACTAGGGCTGTTGATCTGGTCTTCATGGGCCAAATGTATAGTAAAGATTTCTGGACTGTAAATAGGGACCATCATGCATACAGGAGAAAGCAATACAAGGGGAAAATGCACATCTGACCAAATGACATGTCTTGTTGCATGCTGCCATCTAGTGGATAGATGAGGAAGTGTAATTGAACCACACAGGGGACTGATTATCTAAACCAGGGGGTCAAACATAAGGCCCGGGGGCCGGATGTGATGTGGCCCTTTTCATCATTTCATGCCAAAAAGCTTGAAAGAATTGTAAGGGTTTTTGCAGTTCTAACGATGCTCTTTCTGCAACACAATCTTGACAACTCCCTATGAGGTGCATCTTAGACCTGCTTACCAACAGGCAAGGAATACAAAATTAAGTAGTGGTGCATTAGGACTGTGCTAGTGACGGTCAGAAACATGAGGAAATGTGACATTTTTTTCACCCATATTTGAGGTTGTGCAAGTAAATTTGGCAGGTCGGCCCATCTGAGGAAAATCCCAATGCTCATGTGGCCCTCGACAAAAATAGTTTGACACCCCTGCTCTAAACACTCTTTGGAGTGTGGATTTCAACACCAAGCTGGACTGGTCAGAAGACTACACCACTGCCCTGCACTAGAGGGGCCAAAGTAGCCTATTAAACATCTGATTTTTACATGTAGGCTATGTCAGACTCAACTTTACCCTGTAGTATGCGTATGGATAACAGTTCATATAAAATGCACTAATAGTAGAGAATATAATTTAAATTGATTAGAAATATTTTAAATTCCTCCAAAGTTTGAAATTTCTCTACTATACGCAAGTCCTCCACCAGCCAGCCAATCACTTCAGAGACGTAGGTTGTCAAAGCGAAAGCGAAAGTGTTGGGCGAATCAACAACTCCATTTTGTGTTTCAACGATATACTTTTCTCTCAGGCCCGAAACGAAGAAAGAGTGGTAAGATACAAACATTAGCATCATTCTGTGTATGCACATAGCCTGTCAGAATTACGGATAGAAATCGGATAATCGCGCAAACGCGAATGACTTTATTTCATGTAAAACACGACGGCAAAATTCGGCAAAAATACCAACAACACCAGGCCTTGCATCTCAAACAGTTTCGGGGCGGAATAGGGTAAATAATGTCGGTTAGCCTTTCTGATCTGCCTTGAACCTCATCACTAGACAGACAGATTGTGTGTGTGTGTAGGACTGAACTCGAAGGCTTGTGGGCTGCTAATGTGCTAATGTAGGCTAAGCGTTTCAAAAATGCCTGCATGACACACCTTTAGGGCCTAGTTGTGCGAATTTCTTGATAACAAGCATTCTCCTTAAACGTCTGTCTTTGGTTTGATCGATGTTGGATAATCCCACGTATGATGTCAAAAACGTAACACATGTATTTCCATAAAGTTGGAAAATATCACAATAGTTTGCATTTCTCTTTATAGGCAGTTTGCATTTATAGCTTAAGTGACATCAACAGATACATTATATTTGTGTGTGTGTGTGTGTGTGTGTGTGTGTGTCTGTGTGTTCACTGTGTTACCAACCATAAACCGGATGTAACAAGCAGCTGTTTAGATTTCAGACATGTAGGCAAGTGTCTCTGATGTAGGCTAGTGTAATAAGGTGGATGATTTTATTTACTCTCTCTCTCTCTCTCTCTCTCTCTCTCTCTCTCTCTCTCTCTCTCTCTCTCTCTCTCTCTCTCTCTCTCTCTCTTTCTTTCTCTCCCCCTCCATCTGTGTGTCTGTATGTGTGTGTTTGTGTGTAGTTTCATCAGCAGATCGGACCAAAGACAGGTGTTCTCCTGATGTGATTTCTCCTCTTCATCTTTAAAATGGAGGGTTCTAGTTCTAACAACAGGCCCCCCTCCCCTACACCCACCCGTGTGTCCATGAAGAGTAATCAGTCCAGGGATGGATACATCACCTTTGCAGGAGGAGACTCTTCTACTGGACAGTAAGAATCAGGGGCTCTGGTCCTCATGCTACATAATGTGTGTCATCATTGAAGCTACTGTATCAACAACAATGTGCTACACACACGTTAGCCCAGGGGTGTCAAACATACAGCCCTTCACATCATTCCATGCAGCATGAAAGAGCATGATTCAAAGAGCAAGAAAATAATTGTAGTTTTTGTAGTTTTCTTCAAAAATGAGGTGTAATGTTGCACAAAATGCTACTTGTGATACCATAACACAACACACTTTTGAACAGTTACTGTGAGGGATGAGGAAGTGAGAACAAGGGAGAAGACTTTTGTGCTTTTGAAGGTCTGAAATGCAAAGAGACATTTTTTTTTCTTTCTTTATCCAATAGTTTGTGATCGTACAGATATGGTGTAGGGCTGGGCGATAAAACGATAACGATATGAATCGCGATAGACACGTGGTCGATAGCAATAGAAAATGGGTTCGATAGAACGTTCGATAATTTTGTATTTATTTATTTTTTCGTTGGAAGAAGCGAGGGCAAGATTCTCTAGCTTTGCTTTGACCCGCCCGCTTTCGGGAAGCAAAGTTGGTTGATCAGTTCCCTGGTACCTAGCAACAGGTTGATTGACAAGCTAATAGCCAATCATAGAGCAGTATCAAGCTTGGTTGCGCCAGCTCGTGGTTGTCTCGTGCACAGGTCATGTTTGAAACTTTCTTTCCTGGCTCAGCGTGGTGTGAGAAGTGTTATGAAAGATGAGCGCGACCGCAAGCGAGGAAATTGTAGACAAGAAAGGAAAGGTCAGCTCGCCAGTATGGCAGTTTTTTGGCTTTTATCAATCGGATCGTAATCAGACAAATGTTGTCTGCAAACTTTGCAAGACCGTCGTCCCCACCAAGACCAGTAATACGACGAACTTGTTCTACCACCTTAGCCGCTCTCACCCTTTGGAGCACAGCCGTATCAAACGACCAACAACAGCTACCGTTTCAAGACCGAAGCAACAAACCACAATGGAGAGGTACACCACTGCAGTGCCTTATGACAAATCCTCCACACGCTACAAAGACATAACCCAGGCAGTGGCCTATCATATTGCAAAGGACATGCAACCTCTGAGCATCGTTGAGATGCCGGGTTACAGAAATCTCTTTCACGTGCTTGACCCACGCTATGTGTTACCTAGTCGTAAATACTTTTCAAAGACTGCCATTCCCAAACTCTATCTAATATGCAAAGAATCTGTGCAACAAGAAATTCTGTCAGCGAAGTACTTTGCTACAACTTCGGACCTGTGGTCAAGCCGTACTTCTGAGCCATACCTGAGCTTGACTATCCATTTTATTGACAATGCATGGAACCTTAGAAGCAGATGCCTTGAAGATCATACAGGAGAAGTTATAGCAGAGGGCTTAAGGGAGTCACTGTTGTCGTGGGATCTGATTGAGGACAAAATGGTGTGTATCACCACGGACAGTGGGGCCAATATCGTGAAGGCGACTTCACTAAATGACTGGACAAGGCTGCAATGTTTTGGCCATCGCTTACATTCTGCTATTGGTGAGTAGCATTGTCATTTTGATCATCCATGTTTATTCCTCTATATACTACAACTAATAGTTAATGTTGTTGTTATTGTTATTATTATTATTATTATTATTATTATCATTATTGTTATTATTATCATTATTGTTATTATTATTATTAGAATGACAATAATAATCATGGCAATAATAATAATAATATGGTTAGACCATGATATCAGATCAAGGATTTATTTGTCACATCATGCATAGGAGTACTTGTAGAAAATATACAGTGTATGAAAACACCCTTACTCAGTGATTGATTGAAATTTATCAGTTGTTTACTGTATGCTGCCCTATTGTTTTTCTGCAGGCAATGCGGGAAAGGACAAAAGAGTGGACAAGGCTGTTCGAGTGTGCAAGAGTGTGGTCTCCTCATTTTCTCACTCGTGGAAGAAAAACTATGCTCTCTCCAAAGCTCAGGGAGCGTCTACATCTTCCCTCACACCAGCTGATCACAGAGTCACCAACTAGGTGGGGCTCAAGACAAAAGATGGTGGCAAGGGTCCTGGAGCAACAGAAGGCCATCTCTGAAGTTCTGTCATCTGACAAAACCACAAGGCACCTGATCCCAACATGGCAGGACATTGATGTCCTTGAATCTGTGAATGCTGTCTTAGCTCCTCTCCTGGAGTTCACAGACTCTCTTTCTGGGGAGTCATATGTGACCGTCTCCTATGTGAAGCCTGTACTCCAACTGTTCCGCTCCAGTTTGCTCAAAGTAAGTGAGGGGGACACCCAGCTAACAAAGGAAATGAAAAAGAAAATAATGACCTACCTTGACGAGAAATATGCTGGCCCTGACACAGATGATCTGCTTGACATGGCTACCCTGATGGACCCAAGATTTAAAGCCCAATACATCAGACCAGATAAGGTAGAGGTCATCAAAAGGAGAGCGGTATCTGAGGCAATAGAAGGAGGCCAAGGTGAGCTACAGGAGTCTGAGGAAGCAGCAGACGAAGGGGCAGGAGGTGGTGCTGTGGCTGCCATTGGACCACCACTGGGCGAGAAGAAACAACGGAAATCATTGGGGAGTTTCTTCAAAAAGCAGAGCCAGGAAGAGGATGCCTTGCCTCTAACTGAGGGGCAAAGAGTGGAGAGTGAGCTGGAAAAGTACCTGATGTCCCCGGATGCGGACAGTGAATCTGATCCACTGGACTGGTGGAGGCTCCATGAGCACAATTAACCCAGATTGTCTCTACTGGCCAAGAAGTACTTGTGTATACCAGCCACCAGTACTCCCTCAGAGAGAATTTTTAGTACGGGGGGTAACATTGTTACATGCACAAGGGCTGCCTTAAAGCCAGAGATGGTAAACCAGCTGGTGTTCCTTGCACAAAACCTTGATTAATGCTTGTGTTGCATAGCCTAACTGTGTTTTGATTAAGAGTTACTTGAAGTTGGTTTGCTTAATTCAGTATATCTGCCAATAATGTTTTGGCACTGAAGGGTTGCCAAAAACCCTGAAGGGTTTTTTATTTTTTATCTTACTGATGTTCTACCTCAGTTCTAACATGCACAGGGTAACTTACCATGTAAGCCATTTTTGCCAATGATGTGTTGGCTATAAGGGTTTTTTATTTTTTATTTTTACAAGTTTACCTCAGTTTTCCTTTTTTTTTTAGTTTATTGTTATTTATTTATTTAAAGATATATATTTATATGATGACTGTTCTCAGGGTTCTCTGTGTTCCATTTCATATTTTGCACATTTTCTGCACTACATTTGTTTCATTTAAATATATGGTGCATGTTACATAGAATTATGTTAATGTTTATTTATTGATTTATTTATTTGAGTGTTTTTCATTGTATTATTTTTACATTTCATAATCAGAGGAAGGTTAATTTTAAAATAAAAATGTTTAAATGTAGTATATTTTTCTCCTGGTCCTTATTTTGAATTAGTAAAAAAAAATTCAATAATTATCGATATCGACCGATATGAAAGTCTTGTATCATGATATGGTTTTTGGCCATATCGCCCAGCCCTAATATGGTGGCCGTCTGATGAAAATCATTATACGGCCTGTGATAAAAGATGAATGTGACTTGTGTTAGACTGTGTGTGTGTGTGTGTGTGTGTGTGTGTGTGTGTGTGTGTGTGTGTGTGTGTGTGTGTGTGTTTTCAAGGAGAACAGACATCATGTGTGTGTTTTATATGCCAGTGTATGAATGTGTGTGCAGGTATGCGTTACATGATAGAAATGGTGCAATGTTCACGTTTCTGAGATGAAGGCAGAGAGAGAGAGACAGATGTTTGTGTGTGTGTGTGTGTGTGTGTGTGTGTGTGTGTGTGTGTGTGTGTGTGTGTGTGTGTTGTTGAGTTAGATGATTAACTCATGTTACTGTAATGTTGTTCTTTAGAGTGCAGATTAAGGGGGTGCTGTGTCTAACACAAGTCACTTGGAGGAACATCACAGCAGCCATGAAGCTAGCAGGTAAGGAGTGTGTGTGTGTGTGTGTGTGTGTGTGAGTGTGTGTGTGTGTGTGTGTGTGTGTTGATTAACTCATGTTACTGTAATGTTGTTCTTCAGAGTTCTTCCGATTAAGAGGGATGCTGCAAATCTCAGAGAACAGGGACAGGAACATCACACCAGCCATGTGTGTGTGTGTGTGTGTGTGTGTGTCAGATAAAATGAGAAGCAAGATTTGTATGGTCATCTGGTCTGAATGGTGTTAGTATGGGTATCAAATGCAAAATCATCATTTAGGTAGTGATCATCAGGATAGTTAATAGAACTGTTAATATAATGGTATATATGATAGGATTAGGAACAACAACTGAATGAAATACAGTTTGTGTTGTGAAAAACATCTTTTTAAATTAATTTGATGATTCTTTCTTCCATCAGGTTGTTGTTGCCAAGGTGGCTGATTTAACTGTAAACACAGGGTAAAACTGTTAAGTTTTTATCTTTCATTTTGTTCATCTTTTAATGTCATGTGTTCTTTTTTTAACAGATATCAGCAGATGCACAAATCCCACCTGCTGAAGAAGTTCCAGTGTCTGGTTGAGGGAATCCCACAGCAGGGAGACACCAGACTCCTCCATGAGATCTACACAGAGCTCTACATCACAGAGGGGGAAGAGGAGAGGTCAATGATGAACATGAGGTCAGACAGATAGAGAGAGCATCCTGGAGAGAAGCAGCACAAGGCAGACCAATCAAATGCAGTGACATTTTTAAACCCTTATCTGGACAAGACAAACCCATCAGAACAGTTCTAACAAAGGGAGTGGCTGGCATTGGAAAAACAGTCGCAGTGCAGAAGTTCATTGTGGACTGGGCTGAAGGAAAAGCCAATCAGGATGTCCACTTCATATTTCCTCTTCCTTTTCGAGAGCTGAACCTGATGAAGAAACTCAGTCTGGTGGATCTTATTCAGCACTTTTTCCTGGAAATCAAAGACTCAAGTGTTCTTAACAGTTTAGAACACAAAGTAATGATAATTTTTGATGGTCTGGATGAGTGTCGACTTCCTCTAGATTTTCATTCCAACCCAGAGTGTAGTGATGTGACAGAAGTAACCTCAGTGGACGTGCTGCTGACAAACCTCATCAAGGGGAATCTGCTTCCCTCTGCTCTCCTCTGGATCACCACCCGACCAGCAGCAGCCAATCAGATCCCTCGTGAGTGTGTGAGTCAGGTGACAGAGATAAGGGGATTTAATGACCCACAGAAAGATGAGTACTTCAGGAAGAGAATCAGTGATGAGAACCTGG
>JAODXP020000021.1:38614219-38626719 GCA_027497455.2 Sardinella longiceps | reverse complement strand
TGTTATGTTATATGTTGTATTCTTGTCCTTTTATAATAAGATGTTAGGACTAACAAAATGTAACCGGTACTGAGTTAGGTCGCTGACAGATCCCTTCGTCCAATGTCTAAATGGGGGTTGCACATTATCGCGAAAATAGTGCAGCACTGTCAAAACTCTTATATGTGCCCCTAATACAATATAACATTTATGTTGTGTAGGGGTGGGCTTTGCCTTGTCACTCGAGAATGCAGCGCAGGACGCTGGGCTTACGATGAAGTGCCGGAGCTAAGAAAAGTACAATTTGAGTACTTAAGAAATGTGGTGTGCTAACACTTGTTCGTTCAAAGTTTGTCTGTCTATGTCTGTGCAACATTGCTGAAAGCCATCTTGCTGGTTATGTAGTGAAAAATATTGGGCAGTCGCCCTGTTTAAATGATACGGCTGGATCTATCGATTATAATTTAAAGAAGTGGAGAGGAGTAGGTCTTCGTTTATATGTGTAAGCTTGGAATTAATAATTGTTAATTGTTCAAATTAAGTACAGTGCAGAAGAATTCCAAACCATTTCGAGCTCGCATTCACTGCTAGAAGCACAGTGGTAATAGGAAATTTGAAGGCTGTGCGAACAACAGGGAGAAAAAGAACGAGACTGAGGTTCTTAGGAATTGGCTTTGTGTTTCATGTTAAATGTATAGTGAATGAATGTATCTGTTTGGGAAGCTTGTGCCCGGATAATGATGTACAGCTCTTAACACAAGTTATGTTTGTCATGCTGTGATCTTGTCTGAGTAGGAAGTGTCAACAGTCAGGATTACATTTGAGATACTTGTAAACGACTGTAAGACTAGACGGTTTAAAGGGGAGGAGAGAGTGAAGAATTTACTCCAGTACGCAGATCGTAAACAGCCAAGTGTGGTATGCAAGTAAGAGGTGAAGCCAAGCCATAGGAGACTGTTTGCTATCAGTGTATGGGATGGTTGGATTAAAATTCTACAAAGGATATTAGTCCAATAAGACACATTAAGCAATAGAAAGTTTGTTTTAAGTAGTTGTGAGTATAATATTTGTCCTATTGAAACTTCAGTGTCTTCTGTGACCAGCGCTCTGTGTGCCTGTTAGGCCCAAGTGGTGCTATACATAGCAACCAGGAAAGGCAAACTGACATAGAATGTCTGGTGCAGACAGGAATTTGAGGTGCAGAAAGAGTCCCATGCTGTGAGAAAGGCTATAGTATGCAGCCTCCCAGCAAGAGACGTATGTAAAAATCATCAAGTCAATCAAAGTATTTCAGCAATGCATAACACGTAAACACAAATAAAACAACAGTGGAGCTTCCTGCAAGTTGATAGTACTGATAACAGGTGTAGTAGCTGTGGATACATACTTAATTCTACCCTATCCATGTGTTTCAGCAGAACTGTGACTGTTATTTGTTTTAAGAACAGAGTAGAAAGTGTAAAAGGAACTTTAATTTTCTGTCCTGTGCATGTAGGCTGTTGTCTGCCTGCTGGCCTGTGAGAGCATCTCACAGGATGGACGTCGTAAATTATGATCTAAATTCAGCCTGTAGCTGAATGAAGGGGGGAGACAGTGGTAGGAGAAAGCTGTGGAGAAATCTGAAAATTTGTTTACATTTTGTGATCTAAGAACTTGTCTAAGAAAGAATTATGTGGGATAAGGATATTTTTCAGTTTAATCATTGCAGTATATAACATTTGGAAGTAGTATGACACTTGCATTTGCCTCAACAGTTGGTGTAATTGTATTAATAGCTGGATAGAGAGTTGATTTGTTGAAAGTTATGGTTTAGAGGTTGTCTACAAGAGAATTAATGTAGTACTGATGATGTAATTGTAATAGTATTGGAGCAACGTTATAGTTGTTGCCCCGTTGTCAGTGGGACATTGGCATTTTTGAAGTATGCATCTTTAACTATAAATTGAGAGAATGCATGAGACAGCTATGAGACTAATTACTAATGGTTGGGCCCTGTGATCTGAAACAACATAAGGATCTTTAACATTTGGAATTAAGGTTGGTAAGTTTGAAACAAAGTTGCACGGTTCCTTCTTGAGTAAGAGTAAGGGTAAACATAAGATTCAATCAAGTCTAACAGTAAGTATAACATGTTGTATTGACATACTGTAATGCAAGTACTGTTGTAATTCAGCAATTAATGATGATTAACCCAATTTGATTATTGATTGAGATTAAGGTTGATACCTCATCTGCCAAGAGCCTGGAATAACAGCTACCAGAAGAGGCATGAGAATAACAACGGAATGGTAAATATATCCATCTGAAGATTTTCTATGTGTCTCTAAGTTGAAGCATTTTGCCTTGCCAAATTTTGTGTTAAAGTAATGTTTGAAAAATTCAAGGATTAGATTTAAGCATTGATGAAAATGTAGTTGTATTGAATTAGAGAATGATTGGCTTGTTTAAGTTGACTGTGGATAAGACCCCTTCTCAGAATTAGTAACAACAAGATGAGTAGTGTTAGAGCAAATTAGTAAAATTTGTGGATCTGCAAAGTAATTCCTTCAGGAAGATCCATGTAATAACAGCATTCAGTGAAATTGAGTTCAGCATTAAAAGTATTCGTAAGTAGTCTAAACTTAGTCTAAACACATTTTGCCAGTTTGTGTGTCTGTTCCAACAGGTGAACACGACACCACCACCAAATTGATAGGTGACAGTGATAGGCGTTTTTAGTCAAACACAGAAACTGCCCATTCTGGGCATTGCAACCATCAAGTGAGTTCATAGACAGTTTTCAGTAACAATATTAGGTTATTAGGTATTGCAAAAAAAAATAAAAAATACAGTCGGATAGTCATAGTTTTTACAGGAATTAGTAGAAAATAGTGATTAAGAGTTGCATTAGTGCAAAGTATGTAAGCTTCAAGTAAGGAGTAAGTGATTTGTGCCTAGAGTGCAATAAGTGTTAAATAAATTGAGAATAAATTGAGAATAAGTGTTTGAGTTAAAATAAGGCACTACCTTCAGTGAAAAAAGTGACGTTTGTTTATAACTGCCATTTGCAGTTTTGAAAACTATTCAACTAATAAGTGTAAGATACATTGACTTGTGACTTGTACATTGTAGAAAATAACTATTCCTACAGCATATTGGACTATTTCAGCAGTTATAACAATATTGCAACATTGGGATATTTAAGGAGACTGTGGCTATGGAATTCCAGTGACTGGAATAAGATCAAAATCAGTTTGACATGATTGCAACCAAGGATAAGGTGATGGGATGGTATAAGGTATAAACTACATACTTTATAAGTTTAATAGTACTCTGGGTAAGAGTAGGAAGTTAAGTTCTGAGTAAGAAATTGCAACATTTAAAACAGTTTAAGCCAAGAATAGATTTCATTATACTGATACACTTGCAAAGGAACAAGGCTATTATATCAAAACTCATGGGTTCATTCTGATGTGCAAGAGTTACGCTTTGCACTTTTTGCATTTCTTGAAGAAAAAGTTGGCTATTGGGGACAAAGAACAAAGACAAAGAACAAGAATGAGAACTGATGAACTGAAATCTCAGAGACAAACTGAGAAGAAGGCTATATGGACATGTTGTCAGCCTGCTCAAGTGAGGTCACACTTGCCACGTGACACTCATAAGAAAATGCTGCTCAAATGAAAATGGGTGCCTCCTCCACCTTGCCATGGCTCCGCTCCGCCAGCCACAACCTCTATATCTGAGTCCTCTCCTCAAAAAGACTTGCCACCAAAGATCAAGTTCCTCAGAAAAGCCAACCAACTGTCTTGCCTGATAGGAATGTGAAGGGGGTGAGCATACAATTGCACTCAGAATATCGTCCATAGAGGGCCTTGCAAATTTGAACCTTACCGGACATAATATTGATTATGCCCAGAGTTAGGACAGGAACAGTTAAGGAACAACTCACATTTTGCATACAATCATCTAACTGATACAGGAAGTAAATATTCTTGTATCCAACATAGTGATAACATAACATAGGGAGAGATATTGTTTACATCATACGTAAGATCAACTTTACCATCTTATACCATCTCCTCCAATCTTGCCTTATGTAAATTAAGACTGGAAAGTCAGTGCACTTTGCACAGTGTGTCAGTGGAAGTTTGTGGGTCAGAAGTCTCCTTACATACAAATTGAAATATAGTTATTTTGTATTTCATAGTGTTCATCAGCTTACTGAATTTCTAACTTGCTAATTGGACATTTCTAACTTGCTCCAATTCTGATAAAACATAAGAACACAAAAAAGAGAAAATGGTTTTAAACTATTGTTCTGAGTTAAAGAACCTTGTGTAGTACCATCATTTCTTTCTTAGTGGATAAGTGCAGCCTGATCAACTGTATTTACCAAAGGAAGTTTAACATACGGTTTACAATATTGAAATTCTGAAATAAGTGTTAAAAAATAATAATAATAATAATGATTGGTAGAGAAAGACAAAATAGTATAAAAGCTGAGTTGAGAACATCAATAACTTTCTCAGAAAAATGGAAACATCAAACAGTTGGCGTAGTAAAACCAGAAGTTCATGAATTCCTAGGCCAGTAGGCCTAGAGGGGCGTTGTCTTATTCCACAGTGGAAATTGATTATGAAATTATATTGTTGATATTGGAATATGTGATTGATTACAAAATTATGGATACAATTTATAGAAAAGAAACTTTCATAGGAGTATAGCAAACTCTTTGGTAGTTTCTAAATGGTGTACAACGTTTGGATTATTACCTTTTGAGTTTGGCTAAGTTGATGTGGATGTTTCTAGTATAATTGGATTGGATTGTAGAGATATTGATATCTAATTGGCTTCTCGGAAATAGTGTTACACAAAGATTTAATTGGGAAAATGAGGATTGGATGTTTGGCAATTTGCAAAATAAGGAGCACATAGAAAATGAGTGGATATGTTTAGTTTGTGGCAGATGAAGCAAATTTCTTAACATCAGAAATTTGAGTTTATATTTAAGATTAATGTAGTGATGATAGTAATTGAATGTCTATATAAGAATTTTAATGCGAAAGTGATAAATCTTGAGATTAATAGGTTTCTTGCATAAGAAATTCTTTTAAGTCCTTCTTGAAATATATTTTGTGTGTTGATGTTTATAATGTCCTGTTTGAGAATTCTTTTCACAAAAATAGCAAAAACAGAACAGAATCGTGTGGGGGTTGGCCAGAACGCTGGACCACCACCAACTAAAGATGGCCGGAGAACAACTGTTACAACTCCAAGAGATGCCTGGGAAGACAAGAATGGTGTCAGCACAATCCCATGCACATCATACAGAGTGTCCTTCTACCAAGTAACCTTCTGCAATGAAGTAAGGAACTGATCAAACTATTCATAAGGTTAATGGTTAAAAAGTTAAGAGTACTTACTAAGGTTAAGAAAAGTGAAATTTAAAGAGTAAATAAACTTAAGGTTAAAGTTAGAAGTGGATTAACATTTTTAGTTGAGTAGCCTATACCAATAGCTTTGATTTAGGGAATTGTTTTTGTTAAACAGAAGTTTAACAAGGGAGGATGTACATGTATAGTATGAGTGTGTGTTGGATGAGTGAAAGAACATTTTCAGACACCCAAGTAAGGAAACGTGGTGTTGACCGTGCCCAGCCGAGGGTCAGTGGACCATGTGGACCATGCCCAACTGAGGGTCCAAGGAACCAGTGTGGACCTATAAGGAGATGTCCATCTGAGGGTCCAGAGAACCAATGCAAACCAAAGGAAGGTGTCCAAGTGATATGTCCATGTGGGTGCCAAGGGAAGTGACTGGACCAAAGGGAGGTGTCCAAGGGAACCGTCGAGGACCGAGGTCAACAATCAAGAATTCGGGGCAAGAAGTCCAGCCCTGATACAGTCTAAATACTCAAAGTTTTGACATGCATTAATAAAGTTGATAAAATTACTGATTATGCGCACACAAAGATGTGCATAATGGGACATTTGCTTTTAAAATTTCTTTGAAGTTCATTAACCAAGGATTTTCGAAAAGTACAATAGCAAAGTTAAAATCATCGATGTTTACATAATAAGGACATTTTTTATTTTTATTATAGCATAGCCAATATTATATGGGTGGCTTGCTTAGAAGTGTGTTTTTGAAATGTGTGAAAAATTCTGATCAGCAGAGTTTTGATTTAGTTTGAAAATCAAAAAAGGGAGGTATGTAGGAATTTTTGTAAGCTTACTTTCTGATATTTACTGTGTCCAGCCAGAGCCAAATATAACCAGTACATGGTATGCAAACAGCTAGTTACTGAAGACTCAGCTCTCTAGTGAAGACCATAAAGTTGGGTTCAGATGACAGCCCAAAGTGATGTCTTAGCAAATGTTGTGACACAAACAGACACAGTCATATGCTTAAAGGATGCAGTTTCAGGTCTCTAGTTTTGGCCAGAAGCCAGTACCTTAAAGACTATTGGATGGATAAGTTTAGAAGTACAAAAGGGTTAGTATATAAGAGTGGGTAAAACTCTTAGTCGGTAGAATTGTTGGTGGCATCTTTTTGTATCAACTGATTCTCCGGTGAAAGCTCAATAAATGACCTACATCGTTTGAGAAAGAATCTTGGTCTCCTGCAATCTTTTTGATCGGTCTTCTTGGGACACACACAAATTCCCACACTAGTTAACAACTTAAATATGCGAACATGCGAGTGAGCGTCAACGATTGTGTCGGTAAAATATTTGTTTTCACTGACATCAAATGACGCTCACAAACATTCTCTCTCTCAGTTGCGCTCCGACCTGTTTCACCTCTCTCACTCGCGCTGCAATTTTGAAACTGATATTAGCCTATTTGCGGGGTATTCAGTTCAAGAGAAGGGATTTCTAAGTGACAACATTAATCCTCTAGCTAATTAACAACTTAAATATGCGAACATGCGAGTGAGCGTCAACGATTGTGTCGGTAAAATATTTGTTTTCACTGACATCAAATGACGCTCATAAACATTCTCTCTCTCAGTTGCGCTCCGACCTGTTTCACCTCTCTCACTCGCGCTGCAATTTTGAAACTGATATTAGCCTATTTGCGGGGTATTCAGTTCAAGAGAAGGGATTTCTAAGTGACAACATCAATCCTCTAGCTAGGCTAATTAACAACCTAAATATGCGAACATGCGAGTGAATGTCAACGATAGTGTCGGTAAAATATTTGTTTTCACTGACATCGGAGCAGCAGGGCAGAGTGCAGACACCCGTGCCTGTGTGCAGTGCGTGTGTAGGCTACTGTAGGCATGAGTAGCCTAGGTCCTAGGCTAAGCAGTAGGCCTACTTCAAGCCTAATACAAACACAGGACATACTGAAACGTCGGGAGGTGTTGGAATGTCGGAGATATTTTTTTTTCACATTCCATTGATAATGGCGGGTCAAATGCGTTAATCGCGCGTTAAAAAAATTGACGGCGTTAAAATGGGTTTGCGTTAACGCCGTTATTAACGCGTTAAACTGACAGCACTATTTTTGATACTTCATCCAATACAACAATGTCAGGGGTATTAGGAGAATCTCTAATGACAGCACTTAAGATATCTGCATTACTGTTCAGAGATAAAAACCAGTTCAGTTGTACAGTCTTGTTGATATGTATTGCGCTTTGCAAATTGATTTTGCGTAGCTCCTTTGCTAAAATGTTCACAATGCGATCGTGGCGCGCAATGTATAGGCCTTTGAACGCAGGGCAACCGTTCATTATATGAGCGGTTGACTCCGCAGTCCTATCGTTGTGCAGCAAACAGAATGGGTCATGACGTTTCGGGAACCACAGAGACAAGTTGTACTTGGTAGGTAATGTCTGTAGACGAGCTTTGACGACGAACTTGAGGATACTATCGTCAATGGATGGGTTTTGCAATGCAGTGTGAGAAACTGAATGGAGGCAAGCCAGTTTTCCCTGAAGGCGCAGGTTAGTCCAATGGCTACGCTGTTGACTCTGGAAGTGCTTGAGCACTTCGTATCTGCATCCGGATGCTCAGCTTAATTAATCCGTCCTGATGTATTAGAACGGCTTCAGCATGAACATTACCATTCATGATTAGTTCATCATTGATATTAGCCCGCCCCCGCTTGTATGTATCCAATTGATATTGTTACTGCCACACAAGTCATTAAGATCGGGCCAGTCCGAGCGCACTCCGAACCCGGTAGCTGATGTATCCAGTTTGCCGTTGGGTTTTTTCCTAAATCCAAGGAAACTTGGTTCTGCTTCAGCTGCACACACACACACACACACACACACACGCACGCACACACACACACACACACACACACACACCTCTCCTCATTGACAGCCCCTGCTCAACACCACACACACACACACACACACACACACACACACACACACACACACACCTCTCCTCATTGACAGCCCCTGCTCAACACCACGCACACGCACACACACACACACACACACACACACACACACACACACACACACACACACACACCTCCTCATTGACAGCCCCTGCTCAACACCACACACACACACACACACACTCATACACACACACCTCACCTCACTGCTCACACAGCCCCTGCTCAACACCACACACACACACACACCTTACTGTTCACACAGCCCCTGCTCAACAACACCACACACACACACACACACACACACACACACACACACACACCTTACTGTTCACACAGCCCCTGCTCAACAAAACCACACACACACACACACACACACACACACACACACACACACCTTACTGATCACACAGCCCTTGCTCAACACCACACACACAATCACACACACACACATACACACATCTCACCTTACTGATCACACAGCCCCTGCTCAACAATACCACACACACACAACCAACACACAACACCACGACCACACATACACACACACACACACACACACACACACACACACACACACACACACACACACACACAAACACACACACACACACACACACTCCCCTCACAGCCCCTGTCCAATACCACACACACACACACACACACACATGCACACACACACCTCCTAACTGATCACACAGCCTCTACTCAACACCACCACCACACACACACACACACCTCATCACTGATCACACAGCCCCTGCTCAAAACCACACACACACACACACACACACACACACACACACACACACACACAAACACAAATTATTTTTGAAAGTATGTCGTCACGCATGGCTTCACTCTGATTGATGTTTATGAAAAATCACCTCGTCCTATCGCCCAACTTTTGCAGTAAATCGCCTGCATTTCTATTTTCTCCCCACCCACGAGGTGATCTGTTGCCCAGTCCCCTTTACCTGTCGCCCGTTGCCTACTGTCATTGAAAATGAATGGGAGCTAGTTGCCAAACAGCAGTGTTTTTGTTGCACGGGTGATTCATCAGCTGCTTCTCTCCTTTATCCTGCAGGTGGGGCTCTTCAGGAGAATACCACACAGTGACTAAGGACTCTTAGGGCGCATTCACACTAGTGAGCATCAGTGTGTTGATCCATGACCCTGAGCTGAATGGAGTGTGGAATGGAGTATGGACACACACACACACACACACACACACACACACACACACACACACACACACACACACACACACATATATACACACACACACACACACACACACACACACACACACACACACACACACACTGGTGTCTGTCCTGCAGAATGTCTAGAAAGAATAATGAACAGCAGCACACAGAAGCTCACACACTCCAGCACCACACAGTAAGCCTCGGGACAACACACACACACACACACACACACACACATTGAATAGAACCAGTTCTTCTCTATGTGCACATATGGATATAGTTTTATACATATTATACATATACATATTTTATACATAATTGTTTTATTGTTTTAAATCTTGCATTTCAATCAATATACAATCCATAGACAAAATGTTAGTGGACTGTATATTAATCAAATTTGCATCCGTATCATATATGCATTTTTTTCCCAACTTTATTTTCTTTAGTGTGTGTGTGTGTGTGTGTGTGTGTGTGTGTGTGTGTGTGTGTGTGTGTGTGTGTGTGTGTGTCTGTATGTTCTGAGTCTGAGCCTTTTCTCTTTTTTGTTTTTTTATTCAAGGCCTTTGTGTTTTTTTCATTTGCTCTGCCTCACTGTTATGTGTTATAACATGTTGTGATTTGATATCCATTAATAAAGACTTTCTATGAAGAGTGTCATGGATGTTTCTTCTTTTATTTTCAGATCACTTCTCCATTGAGCATTTTCACCTTTGCCTCATGAATATGGATTTCTACATTATGCTGTGTGTGTTAGAAATGTGTGTATTTGATTCATGATTTCAGATGCTTTTCTACAGCTCTGTCTCCATCAGAGCCATATATAGAGATTAGAGGCTCTGTCATCCATTATCTCATACTGCCACCTAGTGGTTCAGAAATGTAACAGCATGTGTAAATACATCCAAAGGCTCCGTCTTGAATGGGGCAAAAAAAGGCCAAATTCTGAAGGGTCTCCCACACTCTCCCCTGCTTTACTAAATGTGCTCCTGATATTTCCAGTTCCAGTCCATTCTGTTTGAACAGTTTGATTGCTTACAGGTTAGATTCCAGTATTCAAGATACACATCTGATGACAGATTTCACATAACACACATCTCTTTTGAAATGTTAAACAGTGTGTCACTATGACGACCAAATGTTTACTGTGCTGTATCCATGGGAACCTTCTCTTGACTGCAGTAGGTTTGACCTTTGACCTGTAGTCCAGTCACATAGAGTCCCCCACATCACGTCAAAAGTCAAAACACCTGACTGACTGTGTAAACAAAGTAGCCCATGGTAAATGTAAGCACACACACACCCACCCATGTGTGCTTACATTAACCATCTCTTCCCTGATAGCAGGAGGGAGAACAGAATGTGGAGAGGATGGGAGGGATACTCCTTGATGATGATGATGATGGTGGCACACACACACACACACACTGACTTTCCTTGATGATGGTGGCACCACACACTCACTTGATGATGATTATGGCTGCTTACGCTCAGCTGCTGTGATGATGGCAACACACACACACACACACACACACACACACACACACACACACACACACACACTCACTTTCCTTGATGATGGTGGTAACACAAACGCACATACACACACACACACGCACACACACTCACTTTCCTTTGTATTTCCTCTGTGCTTCCTGGTTTGTCATGTGATCTTGTCTCCTGTCTCTAGTTCCTGGTTTGTCATGTGATCTTGTGTTCCCTGTGACCAACAGGATGGTCAGTGGCCGAGATCCCAGACCCTTGTGTGAAAGTGAAGCTTAGACCAAGGAGATGGTTATGATGGTTAGGTTATTCTATTATGGGTTTTCTGATGTTTGTGGAGGTCCCACTTTTGATGAAAGGCCCTCCCACATGTCCCTCCCACACTGATGTGTCTTTTCTCCTGTATGAATCATCAGATGTCTCTGGAGGTTCCCAGCATGTGGAAAGGCCTCTGAACAGTAAGAGCAGCAATATGGCTTCTCTCCAGTATGCACCCTCTGGTGTCATTTGAGCTTGTAAGGTGTAGCAAAAGTCTTGCCACATTCCAAACACAGATGTGCATGGACTTCCTCATTGGTGTTGGATGCTTCCTCATTAGTGTTGGACTGATCTGGCTTCTGCCCAGTAGACTTATGGCTTCTCTGGTGTTGCTTGAGATCCCACTTTTGATGAAATGCCTTATTCCCACACGTCCCACACTGATGTGTCTTTTGTCCAGTATGGATCTTCTTGTGTTGGAGATTTGAGATTACTGGGCTGGCTGAAACCCTTTCCACACTCTGAGCACCGATGAGGCTTTTCTCCAGTGTGTGCCAGTTGATGTGTGGCCAGAGAAGATGGCTGACTGAAACTCATCCCACAGAGGACACAGAGATGGGGCTTTTCCCCAGTATGGATCTTCAGGTGCCTCTGCAGTCCAGACTTCCGCAAAAAGGCCCTGCCACATTCCCAGCACTGATGATGATGAGGTCTTTCTCCTGAATGGAGTCCCTCATCAGAGTTGGATTGATCTGACTTCTGCCTATAATGGGTTGTTTGGTGTTGCTGGAGGTCCCACTTTTGATGAAAGGCCCTCCCACATGTCTCACACTTGTGTGGCTTTTCCAGCCCACTTTCAGCTTAGGGTGTGTGTGTGTGTGTATTTGTCTGTATATCCAGTCATATATATCTCTCTCTCTCTCTCTCTCTCTCTCTCTCTCTCTCTCTCTCTCTCTCTCTCTCTCTCTCTCTCTCTCTCTCTCTCTCTCTCTACCTATCTATCTCTGTAGTTCCTCCTGCTAGTGTCAGTCCAGTGTTGGGTGAGGCCAGGAGGGTGAAGAGCAGGGTGTGTGTGTGTGTGTGTGTGTGTGTTTATTGTATGTGTGTGTTTTGTGAGTGTGTGTGTGTGTGTGTGTGTGTGTGTGTGTGTGTGTGTGTGTGTGTGTGTGTGTGTGTGTGTGTCTCAGTCCAGTGTTGAAGGGTGAGGCCA
>JAODXP020000021.1:38606719-38609219 GCA_027497455.2 Sardinella longiceps | reverse complement strand
ACAGTGTGATATGATGTGATTAGTGATTAGCCTACAGTTATTTGTAATGTGATGAGTTAGTGAGCCGGGCCTACACTCTCCAAAACAATGGGAGTTGCATCTAGAGCCTGAAATTTTAGGTCAATTCAGTGTTTATTTACTCATAAACAATAATGAGTGAATAGGATCATCAGAAAGCTATGCTATGCTGATACGGTATAGTGTCAAGGTGTCAAGTGTTTGGGGGAAACCTTGATATTTTTATCTTTTATTTTGCTAATCTTTTAATCTTTTATCATGTGTTTTTATTTTAATAGATATCAGCAGAAACACAAGTCAGACCTGCTGAAGAAGTTCCAGTGTCTGGTTGAGGGAATCCCACAGCAGGGAGACACCAGACTCCTCCATGAGATCTACACAGAGCTCTACATCACAGAGGGGGGAAGAGGAGAGGTCAATGATGAACATGAGGTCAGACAGATAGAGAGAGCATCCTGGAGAGAAGCAGCACAAGGCAGACCAATCAAATGCAGTGACATTTTTAAACGCATACTGGAAAATGAGAGGAAAAGGAAGGAAGAGGAAAGAAAGAGGGAAGAAAGAGGAGGAAAAGACTCCACTAGACTCACTGATCATAAACCCCCTAGAGCAGTTCTAACAAAGGGAGTGGCTGGCATTGGAAAAACAGTCTCTGTGCAGAAGTTCATTCTAGACTGGGCTGAAGGAAAAGCCAATCAGAATGTCCACTTCATATTCCCTCTTCCTTTCCGGGAGCTGAACCTGATGAAGGAAAATAAACTCAGTCTGTTTGATCTTATTCAGCACTTTTTCCCAGAAATCAAAGACTCAAGTGTCCTTAACAGTCCAGAACACAAATTAATGATAATCTTTGATGGTCTGGATGAGTGTCGACTTCCTCTAGATTTTCATTCCAACCCAGTGTGTAGTGATGTGACAGAGGCAGCCTCAGTGGATGTGCTGCTGACAAACCTCATCAAGGGGAAACTGCTTCCCTCTGCTCTCCTCTGGATCACCACCCGACCAGCAGCAGCCAATCAGATCCCTCAAGAGTGTGTGAGTCAGGTGACAGAAATAAGGGGATTTAATGACCCACAGAAAGAGGAGTACTTCAGGAAGAGAATCAGTGATGAGAACCTGGCCAGGAGAACCATCACACACCTGAAGTCATCCAGAAGTTTATATATAATGTGTCACATTCCAGTCTTCTGCTGGATTTCAGCTACTGTTGTAGAGAAAACATCACAAAAAAAAATAGAAATACCCAGGACTTTAACTCAAATGTACACACGCTTCCTTACCATCCAGACAAGTATTAAAAATATCAAGTTCACTGGGAAAAAAGAGAGAGATGAAGAGGTGATTTTCAAACTGGGGAAACTGGCCTTCCAACAGCTGGAGAAGGGCAATCTGATCTTCTATGAGGAAGACCTGGGAGAGTGTGGCATTGACGTCAGAGAGGCGTCCGTGTACTCAGGTGTATGTACACAGATTTTCAGAGAGGAGTCTGGACTGTCCAAGGGGAAGGTGTTCAGCTTTGTGCATCTGAGCATCCAGGAGTTTCTTGCAGCTTTATATGTGTTCCTCTGCTTCAGCAACAGACAGAGAAACATGCCTGACCAACAGCAAACCTCTCAGCTCTCTGCTCTGTTCAAAGCTGCAACACTTCATGACCTACACAAGACTGCTGTGGACCTGGCATTACAGAGTAAGAACGGACACCTGGACCTTTTTCTCCGCTTCCTACTGGGCCTCTCACTGGAGTCCAATCAGACTCTCTTAAGACACCTGCTGGCACAGAGCAGTAGCCAATCACACAGCTCAGAGCAAACACTCCAGTATGTCAAACAGAGGATCAGAGATGGAAGATTAAGCTTCAGTCAGGACGATATTAATTATTTTTCAAAGGATTCAGACAGAGGGATCAACCTGTTCTACTGTCTGAATGAGCTGAATCACCATGCTGTAGTGGAGGTCATTAAGAGGAGCTCAGGAACTCTGTGTGTAGACATGCTCTTACCAGGAGAGTGGAAGACTAAGAGATTTGAGTTTAAGATGTCAGAAAAGCAGCTGGCTGAGTTTGACCTGCAGAAGTACATAAAGACACCAGAGAAAGATCAGACTGAACTCCTAAGTCCAGATGAAGTTCTTCAGAAGCTGGTGCCAGTTGTCACAACATCCACATCAGCTCAGTAAGTAACACTCTGTCTTTATGTGCTTTATGTGTGTGTGTGTGTGTGTGTGTGTGTGTGTGTGTGTGTGTGTGTGTGTGTGTGTGTGTGTGTGTGTTTGAGAGAGAGAGAGAGAGGTGAGAGTCGGCAGGGCTGTTTGATCCAGTGCCATGAAATGAGATGAAATTATGAAAACAAACAAAAGCTTGATGAAACAATGATGTTGTTATAATTGTCTGTCTACTTAAATGCACTCATCATCATCTTACATTGTCTATCTAAAAAACAGTGACATGTCTGTCCGTCCAGGGCGGGCACAGGTGCCTCTTTGA
>JAODXP020000021.1:38599219-38601719 GCA_027497455.2 Sardinella longiceps | reverse complement strand
AAAGATGGTTGATTAATATTCATAACATATTTTCCAGGCTGCGGTGCTGTAACCTGACAGAGAAGACCTGTTCCTATCTGGCCTCTGCTCTGATGTCACCCTCCTCACGTCTCAGAGTGCTGCAGATGGGGGGTGGTTATGGCTTCACTGAGCCCCTGGGAGACTCTGCTGTGGAGCTGTTATCCCATGGGCTTCGTCATCAAAACTGCAAACTGGAGGAACTGCAGTAAGTATCATATCATACCATGATGTCTTTGTGTGGGTAAGGGGCGTCTGTGTGTGTGTGTGTGTGTGTGTGTGTGTGTGTGTGTGTGTGTGTGTGTGTTATGTGTGTGTGTTTTTGGGGTGGGGGGTGCATGTGTGTGTGTGTGTGTTGGGGGGGGGGGGGGGGGGTAGAAGAGTGTGTTTGTGGGGAGAAGAGACATACGAGAGGGTGTAGGGTGAGAGTGTGTATTTGGGTGAGAAAGGCAGAGAGACTGTGTGTGTGTGTGTGTGTGTGTGTGTGTGTCTTTGTGTGTGTGGGTGGGGGCGGGGGGGGGGGGTAGAAGATTGTGTTTGTGGGGAGAAAGAGACGTACAAGAGGGTGTAGGGTGAGAGTGTGTGTATTTGGATGAGAAAGGCAGAGAGACTGTGTGTGTGTGTGTGTGTGTGTGTGTGTGTGTTGTGTGTGTGTGGGTGAGAAAGGCAGAGAGACTGTGTGTGTGTGTGTGTGGGGGGGGGGGGTGGAAGAGTGTGTTTGTGGGGAGAAGAGACGTACGAGAGGGTGTAGGGTGAGAGTGTGTGTATTGTGGTGAGAAAGGCAGAGAGACTGTGTGTGTGTGTGTGTGTGTGTGTTAGTGTGTGTGTGTGGGGTGGGGGGGGGGGGGTTAGAGGGGCGGTGGAAGAATGTGTTTGTGGGGAGAAGGGACGTACGAGAGGGTGTAGGGTGAGAGTGTGTGTATTTGGGTGAGAAAGGCAGAGAGACTGTGTGTGTGTGTGTGTGTGTGTTTGTGTGTGTGTGTGTGTGGGGGGGTGGGGGGTGGAAGAGTGTGTTTGTGGGGAGAAGAGACGTACGAGAGGGTGTAGGGTGAGAGTGTGTGTATTTGGGTGAGAAAGACAGAGAGACTGTGTGTGTGTGTGTGTGTGTGTGTGTGTGTGTGTGTGTGTGTTAGTGTGTATGGGTGGAGGGGGGAGGTAGAAGAGTGTGTTTGTGGGGAGAAGAGACGTACAAGAGGGTGTAGGGTGAGAGTGTGTGTATTTGGATGAGAAAGGCAGAGAGACTGTGTGTGTGTGTGTGTGTGTGTTAGTGTGTGTGTGTGTGGGGGGGGGAGGGGCAGTGGAAGAGTGTGTTTGTGGGTCAACACATCTCTGAGATATCAAAGTAATTTAGCTATTGTCTGCAACATTAAACAATGTAATCTGCAGCACTTTCTTTAACTATTTAACACACAGTAAGCAGCAGGAGAGTTAAGTCTGAACGAGAGAGTTTCTAAGTTTTGTGAAAAATGTTGCGCTCGACACGCAGCAGTCACAGGAACTGCAGTAGACTTCAGGAGGCATCAGACACTGCGCTGTAACCCAGATACTAATAGCAGATTTTTTTGTTTTTGTTTTTTTTTTGGCGGGGGGAGGGGGGGGGTCATTTTAGTGTCGAGTAATGACGTCACCAACGCAATGCCGTTTCAGAATCATCCCCCCTCTGATTTTTTTATAAATCGCACCCTGTGTCTGTCCGTCTGTCTGTCTGTCTGTCTGTGTGTGTTATGAAGAGAATGGAGAGTCTGTATAATGGGTGGGGAGAGTGTGTGTGTGTGTGTGTGTGTGTGTGTGTGTGTGTGTGTGTGTGTGTGTGTTTCTGTTTTATTTGGAGTGTTGAAATGGAGGAAAGCCTGGCACTGTCCAGACGTAGATGTAGAACAGAAGTAGAGCTAGAAGAATAGTAGATGGAACAGGCAGTATTTAGGGCATCCCATAATACTTCTGGATGTGTTCAGAGTATAGCATAGAGTGGACAGTGAGGCCAGTCTTCTTCTACAAGTGTGTGTGTGTGTGTGTGTGTGTGTGTGTGTGTGTGTGTGTGTGTGTGTGTGTGTGTGTGTGTGAACGTCTGTCTGAGGGATTGTGGGTATTTATATGTGTGTGTGTGTGTATGTGTGTGTGTGTGTGTGTGGTTTAGGGCATCCCATAATACTTCTGGATGTGTTCAGAGTATAGCATAGAGTGGACAGTGAGGCCAGTCTTCTTCTACAAGTGTGTGTGTGTGTGTGTGTGTGTGTGTGTGTGTGTGTGTGTGTGTGTGTGTGTGTGTGTGTGTGAACGTCTGTCTGAGGGATTGTGGGTATTTATATGTGTGTGTATGTGTGTGTGTGTGTGTGTGGTTTAGGGCATCCCATAATACTTCTGGATGTGTTCAGAGTATAGCATAGAGTGGACAGTGAGGCCAGTCTTCTTCAACAGACGCTCAAGATGGGAGATGGGACATGAGCATGAGAGAGTAGGCTTGTGTGGAGGAGTGTCAGGA
>JAODXP020000021.1:38591719-38594219 GCA_027497455.2 Sardinella longiceps | reverse complement strand
TTGGAGAAAATCGAACAGAATTCTTCCCACAAAATAGAGGAGTGAGACAGGGCTGCAGTCTGAGTCCAACATTGTTCAACATTTACATTAATGAGTTAGCGGTGCAGTTGGAACAGTCTGCAGCACCTGGACTCAAGCTCCAAGAAACAGAGGTCAAATGTCTGCTCTATGCTGATGACCTGGTTCTGATTTCTTCCTCAGCACAGGGGTTGCAGCAGCTCCTGGATCAGCTAGAGCAGTACTGCCAGTCCTGGGCCCTGGCAGTAAACCCATCTAAGACCAGAATTATGATTTTTCAAAAAAGCCCAGGTGTCAGGAACACAGATACAGATTTAGCCTAGGCAGCACCGCCCTAGAGCATACGATGCAGTATACTTACCTTGGTCTGGTAATTACTGCATCAGGAAGTTTCAGCCTGGCAGTGAATGCACTTAAAGAAAAAGCCCGCAGGGCTCTCTATGCAATAAAACGAAAATTCCATGATATAAACATACCAATTACAATCTGGTGCAAAATATTTGACAGTGTAATTCAGCCTATTGCGCTGTATGGAAGTGAGGTCTGGGGTCCACTCAGTATGCACGACTACACAAAGTGGGACAAGCATCCAACCGAAGCCCTACATGCAGAATTCTGCCGATATATATTAAAAGTACAACCCAAAACACCAAACAACGCATGTAGGGCTGAATTAGGCCGATTCCCATTAGCTCTACCAATTCAAAAACGAACCCTAAAATTCTGGATGCATCTCAACTCCAGTCCCAACACTACACTCCAGTTTGAGGCATTAAATACCCAAGAGATGAACCCTGAAAAGAGTGCTCTAAGCCAGCTGGTACTGAAGCTAACTAACCCAATAACAAATACTAACACAAACAAGGCTCAGTCCAGTTCTGCTTCCAAAACCCCAATTAACATCAACAAAATTATGAATAAAACAAAAGATAACTATTTGGAACATTGGATAAGCCAAACTATGAACCAAAGTAGAATGAATGCCTATCTGACCCTAAACAGAGAATATGAATTGGCTGAGTATCTCATCTCTGTCAGAGATAAGAAGCAGAGGCAAATCCTGACCAAGTACAGGCTGAGTGACCACAATCTTGCAATAGAGACAGGGAGACAAAGAAAAACATGGCTACCCAAAGAGCAAAGAATATGTGGTCACTGTCAGGCAGAGAGGGTTGAGACAGAGGTGCATTTTCTTTTACATTGTGAAAAATATGACAATTTGAGACAAACCTTCTTCCACAAACTCCAAAATAATATCCAAAATTTCAGCAATCTGCCAGAAAAGGAAAAAATGGCAATACTTCTTGGAGAGGGGCCTTCAGCAACCCTCGCAGCACAGTATGTCTTGGCATGCGACAGTCTGAGAGACTCGAGCCACTAGTGCATAATGCACTATACAGTATGGTCTATGTGAGCACAAACTAGAGTTTAGATTCGCTGCCCGAGCCCGAGCCCCGCCCGAGCCCTACCCGAACTTGGGCCGGGCTCGGGCTGACATTTACCGTCACTCTATCGGGCTCGGGCCGGGCCGGGCTCGTGATCAATCAATGTTCCATAAATAGGCCTATGCTTTATATATGTTTTTTATTTTATTTATTTAGCCTATGACGCTATATGGTGTGACACCCAATAAAGTTGTATGTATTATGGTTAAGTAACTCAGCAGAAAATGCTATCTAAGCCTAAGGTGATCAGAAAAAAATACGTTTGGACAGCTCTGCGCAGCGTCGAGCAGCACCTGTCAGCTGCGCTCTGTCGGCTACATCAGACCTATAACGTAATATCAAGCTTCTAATGTGATGGGGGAAAAAAATAAAAAATAAAATTAACCCAGTCCAGTGGAAAGCATAAGGAAACATCCAGTGTTGGGCAAGCTACTCAGTAAATGTAACAAGCTAAGCTACCAGTTACTCCACATCATATGAAGCTTCACTACACCAAAGCTACCGGAAGACAAAATGTAGCAAGCTAAGCTATGAAAAAATATCAGAAGTAGCTTAACTATTGTGAAGCTACTTTTTAATACACAAAAAGGCCTAGAAATAAGTCCAAAAAAGGAGGAAAAAGCAGAGGCACCCTGAGATTTGATGAAGGCCATTATTTTTCTCAAATCTCAGAGTGCCTCTTTCCCCCTTTTTTGGACTCACACTTCACCCCATACAGATGAGCACCTGAGTAACATTGTTTGCACAGCCTCCTGAGCACTCTAAGCTCTTTTGTGTCTTCTCAGGCCTATGAATAAATTCTGTGATCCAACCAATTGTTCAAGTATTAGTGATCAAACTATCAGGCATACAATAGTAACTAACTAATTATATCGAAATGTAGCCTACTTTTATATGGGTAAGATATTTTTTAAATTAAACTTCATCAAATTGACACGATAGACACAATTGATTTTCATTATGGACACTTTTTTGAATTATGGCACCTGTCAGGTAATAAATGCATCACAGTACTGTAAGAACTGATCCTCGGTGCA
>JAODXP020000021.1:38581719-38584219 GCA_027497455.2 Sardinella longiceps | reverse complement strand
ACACACACACACACACACACACACACACACACACACGCTGTTGTTCATGTTTCATGCCAGACATTCTAAAGGAGCACAACAGTGAATGACATACACACAGAGAGACAGACATACAGTACACTTCACACTCACCTCTCTCACACAGCAATAAGATGGTACACACACACACACACACACACACACACACACACACACACACACATTTAGGAGGATCAGTCACTCTCAATTATATGCACAGATGGACTGGACTGGAGAATTAAAGCAATGTCTGTTTTGTTATTGTTGTATCATTCTGTATTATTTGTATTTGAACACAACAATCAACATTGTGAGTGGGTGGGTGTCTGTGCTCACAAGAGACAAAGTGAACTAGTATTTGTGTATTTAATCAAATTTGTATACTGTATCAATTATGCATTTTTCACCTTTGTTTAGTTCATTGTGCATTGTGTCTGTGTGTGTGTGTGTGTGTGTGTGTGTGTGTGTGTGTGTGTGTGTGTGTGTGTGTGTGTGTGTGTGTGTGTGTGTGTTTTTCTGGATACGTTTGCACATATATTTGCATTTGGGATTTTTTTGTTTTTTTTTCATTTGCTCTGCCTCTGCTGTGTTTGATAACATGTTGTGATTTGATAACCATTAATAAAGACTTTCTATGAAGAGTGTCATGGATGTTTCTTCTTTTATTTTCAGATCACTTCTCCATTGAGCACTTTCACCTTTGCCTCATGAATATGGATTTCTACATTATGCTGTGTGTGTTAGAAATGTGTGTATTTGATTCATGATTTCAGATGCTTTTCTACAGCTCTGTCTCCATCAGAGCCATATATAGAGATTAGAGGCTCTGTCATCCATTATCTCATACTGCCACCTAGTGGTTCAGAAATGTAATAGCATGTGTAAATACATCCAAAGGCTCCATCTTGAATGGGCCAAAAAAGGCCAAATCCTGGAGGGTCTCCCACACTCTCCCCTGCTTTACTAAATGTGCTCCTGATATTTCCAGTTCCAGTCCATTCTGTTTGAACAGTTTGATTGCTTACAGGTTAGACTCCAGTTTTCAAGATACACATCTGATGACAGATTTCACATAACACACATCTCTTTTGATATGTCATGTGTTAAACAGTGTGTATCAGTGTGTCACTATGACAACTAAATGTTTACTGTGCTGTATCCATGGGAACCTTCTCTTGACTGCAGTAGGTTTGACCTTTGACCTGTATTCCAGTCACATAGAGTCCCCCACATCACGTCACACAAGACTGAAAAAGAGTGAGGAGGAGGAGGAGAGACAAAGTGTTTATTTATTTTAAAAGTGTTTATAAATTAACCCAACAAGTGATGGTCATTATGCCTGTTGGCTTTAGAAGTGGGAGGATTCATACAAAAGTGGAAACACCTGACTGACTGTGTAAACAAAGTAGCCCATGGTAAATGTAAACACACACACCCATAGGACACAAGGGGGATCACCCATCTCTTCCCTGATAGCAGGAGGGAGAACAGAATGTGGGAAGGATGGGAGGGATCCTTGATTATGATGGTGGTAGCGCACACAGACACACACACACATACACTCATACTCACTTTCCTTGATGATGATGATGGTAACATACACACACACACACACACACACACACACACACACACACTCTCCTTGATAATGCTGGTGCAGTTAGAATGTGTCCACCAATGCTGGGACAGGAGCACCAGTGATCTTTGCTGCTGTTTTTACAAGCCTGTCTGTCCAGCTGCTTACAGTCAGCTGCTGTGCAACAGCCAAAGCAGCAGCAGCCACTGATCCAGTAAGGAAGGAAGGAAGTAAAAGTCAGTCAGTCAGTCAGTAAGTAAGTATGTAAGTTTGTAAGTTTGTAATTAAGTACCATAAGTAAGTAAGTATATAAGTAAGTAAGTAAGTAAGTATGTAAGTAAAGTAAGTAAGGAAGTAAGTGAGTAAGTAAGTCAGTAAGGACACTTTCAGTGTGGCCCCTAGAAAAGGTGCTCAGGGCTGAGATGGGAAGTACATACTTATGTAAGTCAGTAAGTAAGTAAGTACTGTAAGTAAGGACACTTTCAGTGGGGCCCCTAGAAAAGGTGAGTGAGTGAGTAGGTAAGTAAATAAGTGTAAGTACACGTTTCAGCATCGGCCCCTAGAAAAGGTGCTCAGGGCTGAGATGGGAAGGCAGGCCTGTTTTAGCTTCCGTAGGAGGTGGAGCCGCTCTAGAACCTTTCTTTGTGACGGCGGCCATGCTGTTTGTTGTTGTTGTGGACAGGTGCTCTTATCTGCCTGCCAGGTGTACTGTACTGTACTGTACGCCCAGGAACTTGATGCTGCTGCTGCTGCTGCTGCTGCTGCTGCTGACCCTCTCAACTCCCTTGCCACCAATGGCCAGCAACAGCAGCACAGCGGAGGGGGCTGTGGTAGTTAGTTAGTTAGTTAGTTAGTTAGTTAGGTAGTTAGTTAGTTAGTTAGTTAGTTAGTTAGTTAGTTAGTTAG
>JAODXP020000021.1:38553687-38558687 GCA_027497455.2 Sardinella longiceps | reverse complement strand
CATTGACAGGAGCTCAGGAACTCTGTATGTAGACATGCTCTTACCAGGAGAGTGGGAAACTAAGAGATTTGAGTTTAAGATGCAAGAAGACCAGCTGGCTGAGTTTGACCTGCAGAAGTACATAAAGACACCAGAGAAAGATCAGACTGAACTCCTCAGTCCAGATGAAGTTCTTCAGAAGATGGTGCCAGTGGTCACAACATCCACATCAGCTCTGTAAGTAACACTCTGTCTTTATGTGCTTTGTGTGTGTGTGTGTGTGGGTGTGTGTGTGTGTGTGTGTGTGTGTGTGTGTGTGTGTGTGTGTTTGAGAGAGAGAGAGAGAGAGAGAGAGAGGTGAGAGTCGGCAGGGATGTTTGATCTAGTGCCATGAATTGAGATGAAATGAGATGAAAACAAACAAAGGCTTGATGAAACAATGATGTTGTTATAATTGTCTGTCTACTTAAATGCACTCATCATCATCTTTCATTGTCTATCTAAAAAATAGTGACATGTCTGTCCGTCACAGGTGTGTGCCTGAGAGAGAGGTTAGAGCTTGTTTGATCCTTTAAATAGCAAAGCAGTGTTTTACTTGGAGACCAAAGAGACACACAGACAAAAACCAACATAGTTCAGGTCACCCTAAACACTGTGTGTGTGTGTGTGTGTGTGTGTGTGTGTGTGTGTGTCAGAGGCAGACTTGTTTAATTCAGTGCCATAAAGTAACATGGAATCAAACAAAACTTGCTGAAGGTAAATATTGATTAAGGAAAAGTAAACAGCAGTGGTCAGAATGAATGTAATATGGAGTGAATCAGCAATGGTGAGAAATAATAATGAAGCCTGGGGACCAAACCCAGATCTCCAGCACAGCAGTTCAGAGCTCTACCCCCAAGAGCCACTAGGTGGCGTGAACAGACCCAGTTGTAGAGACAGAAGTAGCAGATCAAGGTGCTTTACTTGGAGAGCAAAACAGGAGACATGCAGACAAAGTCCCAAACACAGTCTAGGTAACAGGATCAGAAGAATTCAGAAGGCAGTCAGAGTTCAGACAACCAAATCCAAAGCAGCAGGCAAGATCAAGAACAGTGTCAGGCAGGCAAGCATCAAAGAGCACAAGGGCAGTCCAGGAACACAATGTGAAAAATAAACTCACCTTTGGACAAGTAGTCAACTAGAGTGAATAGAACAGAATACTTGTAGATACTTTATAATCCCCTTAGTGGAATTATTTCACAGCGAGGGAAACATGTTCTCTATTGGCAAGTCGGGGCCATTTCCTATCAACTCAAGACAGAGCAAGGTAGGCATGTTTACAAAGCCCATGTGAACACAATAAATTACTAAACAAATTGGAAGGTGAACTAGCAGATGAAAGACCCACTAGTGACCCCACATGGACAGAACAGAAATTACAGTCCATAAATCCTGACGGGTTTGAATCAGTCATAATGAAGCCAAACAAAAGTGAGATAAGTTGGATTTGACTTTATTTAATCCCCATACAGGAAATCCACTTATCACAACAGCCATAGATCAGACTAATGTGAAAGTGTATGAATATCATACTAAAAAAACAAATTCTGAATAAATTAGTCAATATGTGACAGTGCAATATTTCATAACAGTAGTGTAGTCTTCCATGCTGGATGGAGTAGTCTGTTACTAAAGGAACTGCTAAGTGCTGTCACTGTCTCATAAAGGGGGTGAGAGGAGTTGGCCATAATGAATGCCAGCTTATCCAACATTCTTCTCTCCCCCACCACCTCAACAGAGTTTTTTTTTTCCTCTGGATCTTACGATCTTATCTGAGTTTTCATTTGTATGGAGGCCTGTTAATGACTTTGCTGGTGTGTGTTTCTGTTTTGTTTGGAGTGTTGAAATGGAGGAAAGCCTGGCACTGTTCAGCAGTCTTGGGGCAGTCTGGTGTGGGAACTTTAAGAAGTTTCTCAACAGTCCTGAAGAGTGTTTTTGGCCCAGACGTAGAGCTGTGTATGCAGAAGAATAGTAGTTAGAACATGCAGTGTTCCCATAATACTTCTGGATGTGTTCAGAGTATAGCATAGAGTGGACAGTGAGGCCAGTCTTCTTCTACAGATGCTCAAGATGGCGGCCATTGGCCTTCATTCCTCTGAGCTCGGGGGTGGACCAGGGACATGAGCGGGTGGCAGGGACATGGCTGTTCTTTCCAAGGGGCTTGGTGATCAAGCAGACTGGAGAGGGTGTTGGTAGAAGTAGCAACCAGACTGTGAGGGGAGGAGAGGTTGTGGTGGAGCTCAGACAGGGCTGATGCTTGTCTACAGGGAGCAAGGAGGTTCTAGTCAACAGACCTAATGTGGCCGTAGGGAGGGAGGGGGAGTGGTGATATGGAAACTATAATCAATAAGTTTGGGATCAAAGATGGGACTTGTGCATGAGAGAGTGTGTGTGTTTGTGTGTGTGTGTGTGTGTGTGTGTGTGTGTGTGTGTGTGTGTGTGTGTGTGTGTGTGGGAGAAAAAGTGTGTTCATCTGAGGTTGTGGTTGTTCTAGAGTAGAGAAGTGTTTATGTGGGATATGTTCAGTGTGTGTGTGTGTGTGTGTGTGTGTGTGTGTGTATGTGTGTGTTGTATGTAGGAGAGATTGTGTATGAGAGTATCACAGGTGAGGGAAAGAGTGTGTGTTCATCTGAGGTTGTAGTTGTACTAGAGAAGTGTTCGTGTGAGAAATGTTCAGTTGACATTCTGTTTGCCAGAGACAATGAAATGGCACCTGGGCTAATGCTATGGGGCAGCTCTGGCTGAATGATCCAGAAGTTTCTGTGAGCATTGAGTGAGGTGCAGCGCACCCACATCCAGGGCAACACTGGGCTCAGGGAACACAGGGCTGCTACACCAGTGGCTTTTAGGCAGCAGTAGTCAGCGTTGAGTGAGCTTCAGACGCAGCATGCCCAAATGACCACTGGCAGCATAGACAATAGACAGCACACACACACACACACACACACACACACACACCTGAATCAGCATGAAATAATTAGGACCCTTTAGGCAGAGATAGAGCACTAAACTAAAGTAATCAGGTTACACAGAGAGAGAGAGAGAGAGAGAGAGAGAGAGAGAGAGAGAGAGAGAGAGAGAGAGAGAGAGAGAGAGAGAGAGAGAGAGAGAGAGAGAGAGAGAGAGAGAGGCGGAGACAGTAGATAGGAAGTAGGTTACCGTTTTTGTACATGAACAGGATGTTGAAAAAAGTCAGCTAGGTCAGAAAGGTAATGGCAAAATTCAAATCCACTGCAAAATGAGCACGCAATACACACACACACACACACACACACACACACACACACACACACACACACACACACACACACAATGAAAAAAATGAGAGTGAGGAATGATATCATTTAGCAACACTGTCAAGGCAAAGCAAGGCCATTTATTTGGACAGTATACAGAAGCACATGTCACACACAGTGGCTTCACATCCAAACCATCACTACACATCTGTAGGCACCAAAGCCACACCACTACTCTGCCCCTCTAGGGCTTGGATTCACATTCATGGGCAATAACATGCGCGCACACACACACACACACACACACACACACACACACACACATGTAACATACCACACTGATGAAAGTATTTATCTTTAGACAGAAAGAGTGTGTGCATAATTTCATGTGTGTGAGGGGCACTGACTGGCACTGATTTTGGTAGTATATATGATGGCATGTGTCGTGTGCAGTGTGTGTGTGTGTGTGTGTGTGTGTGTGTGTCTGTGTGTGTGTGTGTGTGTGAGAGAGAGAGAGATAGAGAGGGGGGTCTGTGTGTGGGGGATTGTGGGTATTTATTCTTTTGTTTGTGTTGTGTGTGTGTGTGTGTGTGTGTGTGTGAGAGAGAGGGTCTGTGTGTGTGGGTATTTATTTGTGTGTGATATGGCGTTTCAAAGGTGCTGCAGTTGGTGAGTGAGGGATTGAAAATGACTCAAACGCAATACCCTAACCCTGTGTGTGTGTGTGTGTGTGTGTGTGTGTGTGTGTGTGTGTGTGTGTGTGTGTGTGTGTGTATTTGTATGTTGACGGAATGCCAATGTCCCCCTCCCTAACCCTTACTTGGAGCTGAATTCACACACAGAAAAGTCTTTGAGGGTTCAGAGTTTGGGAGGGTCAATATGGATTCAAGCGTTGTGTGAAAAAGAGTGTGTGTGTGGGTGTGTATGAGAGAGAGAGAGAGAGAGAGAGAGAGATAGATAGAGAGGGAAGAAAGATGGTTGATTAATATTCATAATATTAATATTCAAACATATTTTCCAGGCTGCAGATGTGTAATCTGACAGAGAAGAGCTGCTCCTATCTGGCCTCTGCTCTGATGTCACCCTCCTCAAGTCTCAGACGGCTGAACCTGGGTTACAATAGCAAAGCAGCTGGATGCTCTGCAGGCCTGGGAGACTCTGCTGTGGAACAGTTATGTTTTGGCCTTCGTCATCAAAACTGCAAACTGGAGGAACTAGTGTAAGCATCCAGTCATAACTTTGTGTGTGTGTGTGTGTTGGGGGGGGGGGGGGGTGGTATGAGACGGAGCCTGGGTGATGAGTGTGATAGTGTTGTGGATAGGGTTGTGGGTATATATTCTTTTGTTTGTGTGTGTGTGTGTGTGTGTGTGTGGGGGGGGGGGGGGTATGTATTTGTGTGTGATATGGTGTTTCAAAGGTGTTGCAGTTGGTGAGTGAGGGATTGAGAATGACTCAAATGCAATACCCTAACCCAGTGTGTGTGTGTGTGTGTGTGTGTGTGTGTGTGTGTGTGTGTGTGTGTGTGTGTGTGTGTGTGTGTTGACGGAATACCAATGTCCCCCTCCCTAACCCTTACTTGGAGCTGAATTCACACACAGATAAGTCTTTGAGGGTTCAGGGTTTGGGAGGGACAATGGGATTCAAACATTGTGTGTGTGTGTGTGTGTGTGTGTGTGTGTGTGTGTGTGTGTGTGTGTGTGTGTGTGTGGGTATGTGTGTGTGTTGACGGAATGCCAATGTCCCCCT
>JAODXP020000021.1:38548687-38551187 GCA_027497455.2 Sardinella longiceps | reverse complement strand
CTAACTGTAGTCTGTTTAGGTTGGCCTGAGTTAAAACTGAATATAAGGAGTTGCAGTAGTCTAGGCGGGATCTAATAAAAGCGTGAATGATTGTTTCAAGGTCCTGTGTGGAAATGAATGATTTGAGTTTGGCTATGTTCTTTAACTGATAAAAACCACCCTTAACCACACTGCTAACCTGCTTGCCAAGGTTCAGGGAGCTGTCCAGGACAACACCAAGATTCCTAACCACGCTATGGACATTACTAGAGAGGGGACCAAGAGAATTTGAGAGTTTGGTGATGGAAGTGGGGGAACCAAGTAGTAAGACCTCAGTTTTATTGTCATTAAGTTGGAGGAAATTGCCAGCCATCCATGATTTAATGTCATTTAGGCAGTCTAAAAGATTGCTCAAAGAGCAGGTGGGATCGGGTGTCACAGGCAGGTAGAGTTGGGTGTCGTCCGCATAACAATGGTAATTAATGTTATGCCTCTGCAGGATTAACCCAAGGGGTAGCATATACAAAGAGAAAAGAAGGGGACCTAAAATGGAACCCTGAGGGACCCCACAATTTATGGCCACTGAGGAAGAGGAGCAGTTTCCCATCTGAACTGAAAAAGTTCGGCCCTTCAGATAGGATGAGAACCATTGTAAGACAGGACCCTGGAGGCCAACACTATCTTTCAGGCGAGCTAGAAGGATGTCGTGATCGATGGTATCGAAAGCCGCACTGAGGTCGAGGAGGACCAAGATGGCTCCAGATCCTGAGTCAGTGCACATTAAGAGGTCATTGACAACCCTCAGTAAAGCAGACTCTGTGCTGTGCAAGGCCCTAAAACCAGACTGGAATTTGTCGAAAATATTACATGTGTTTAAATGAGAGGAGAGCTGGGTGATGACCACCTTTTCTAAGACCTTGGATAAAAAGGGTAGTTTGGAAATGGGACGATAATTCTGTAGGTCATTTGGGTCTACGTTAGATTTTTTTAAAAGTGGCTGGACAGAAGCCTGTTTAAGACAGGAGGGGATGGCACCAGTAGCCAGAGAACTGTTGATTATGGCTAAAATCAAGGGACAGAGTGATGGGAAAACGTCTTTTAGAAGACGGGAGGAAATACTGTCTGTGGGACAATGAGTGGACTTCATGTGGGAAACCACATCAGACAGTTGAGTAAGTGTATGTGTGTGTGTGTACTGTATATGTGTGAGAGATGAGTAGAGCACAATTTGATGGTAGAGACTCTGTGTGTGTGTGTGTGAAGTGAGTAGAGGATTGGTGATTAATATGCAGATGTATCATTCTTTCAGGCTGTGGGACTGTAATCTGACAGGGAAGAGCTGTTCCTATCTGGCGTCTGCTCTGACATCACACTCCTCAAGTCTCAGACTGCTGGACCTGTGGGGCAATGACCAGATCAGCTCATCAGATGTAGAGCAGCTCTGTGCTCTAGTGAAGGACCCACACTGTAAACTGGAGGAACTAGTGTGAGTAAATATCTAAACATCTCACTCAGCTCTTTACAACATGAGACCCAACATGGATGCCTGCCCACTCCACACACACACACACACACACACACACACACACACACACACACACACACACACACACACACACACACACACAATGTGCCTCATAGGAGAGAGGGGAAAACAAACCTCCTACACTCCATCAACACACTATTGCTTTACACACACACACACACACACACACACACACACACACACACACACACACACACACACACACACACACACACACACACACATACCAACTGAATGAACATGACCATGCCTCTGACCTCTGCACCACTGAAACACACACCTCTCACTGATCACACAGCCCATGCTCAACACCACTCACACACACACACACACACACACACACACACACACACACACACACACACACACACACACACACATATCACCCCCTACACTCCATGAACACGCCATTGCTTTACATACACACACACACACACACACACACACACACACACACACACATACACACACACATAGACTTCACGCCCTTGCACATCACACACACATAGGAGAGATGGGAAAACATCTCCCGCATACATGCCTCCTACACACACACACTACACGCACACACATCACCCCCTACACTCCATGAACACGCCATTGCTTTACATACACACACACACACACACACACACACACACACACACACACACACACACACACACACACAAAAAAACACACACAGTAACACACAACCATATACTTCTCAACTATGAAAACTTTGAGCTCAGCATCTCCTAACACACACAACTAAATGAACCTCTGACCTGCACCACTGACACACACACCCCTCCCCTCACTGATCACACAGCCCCTGCTCAACAACACCACACACACACACACACACACACACACACACACACACACACACACACACACACACACACACACACACACACTCCCCTCACTGATCACACAGCCCCTGCTCAACAACACCACACACACACACACACACACACACACACACACACACAC
>JAODXP020000021.1:38526187-38538687 GCA_027497455.2 Sardinella longiceps | reverse complement strand
GGTCACCCCAGGGGTGGATGGATGGATGTGTGTGTGTGTGTGTGTGTGTGTGTGTGTGTGTGTGTGTGTGTGTGTGTGTGTGTGTGTGTGTGTGTGTGTGTGTGTGTGTGTGTGTGTGTGTGTGTGTGTGTGTGTGTGTGTGTGTGTGTGTGTGTGTGTGTGTGTGTGTGTGTGAGAATGTTTAACTGACGAATAGAAGCCTGCATGCACACACACATTTTATATCCAACTAGGGCTGTTGATCTGGTCTTCATGGGCCAAATGTATAGTAAAGATTTCTGGACTGTAAATAGGGGCCATCATGCATACAAGCAATACAAGGGAAAAAATGCACATCTGACCAAATGACATGTCTTGTTGCATGCTGCCATCTAGTGGATAGATGAGGAAGTGTAATTGAACCACACAGGGGACTGATTATCTAAACCTGGGGGTCAAACATAAGGCCTGGGAGCCGGATGTGATGTGGCCCTTTTCATCATTTCATGCCAAAAAGCTTGAAAGAATTGTAAGAGTTTGTTGCAGTACTAACGATGCTCTTTCTGCAACACAATCTTCACAACTCCCTATGAGGTGCATCTTAGACCTGCTTACCAACAGGCAAGGAATACAAAATTAAGTAGTGGTGCATTAGGACTGTGCTAGTGACGGTCAGAAACATGAGGAATTTTTTTCACCCATATTTGAGGTTGTGTAAGTAAATTTGGCTGGTTGGCCCATCTGAGGAAAATCCCAATGCTCATGTGGCCCTTGGCAAAAATAGTTTGACACCCCTGCTCTTAACACTCTTTGGAGTGTGGATTTCAACACCAAGCTGGACTGGTCAGAAGACTACACCACGAGAGGGGCCAAAGTAGCCTTTTAAACATCTGATTTTTACATGTAGGCTATATGTCAGACTCAACTTTACCCTGTAGTATGCGTATGGATAACAGTTCATATAAAATGCACTAATAGTAGAGAATATAATTTAAATTGATTAGAAATATTTTAAATTCCTCCAAAGTTTGGAAATTTCTCTACTATACGCAAGTCCTCCACCAGCCAATCACTTCAGAGACGTAGGTTGTCAAAGCGAAAGTGTTGGGCGAATCAACAACTCCATTTTGTGTTTCAACGATATACTTTTCTCTCAGGCCCGAAACGAAGAAAGAGTGGTAAGATACAAACATTAGCATCATTCTGTGTTTGCACATAGCCTGTCAGAATTACGGATAGAAATCGGATAATCGCGCAAACGTGAATGACTTTATTTCATGTAAAACACGACGGCAAAATTCGGCAAAAAATACCAACACCACCAGGCCTTGCATCTCAAACAGTTTCCGGGGCGGAATAGGGTGAATAATGTCGGTTAGCCTTTCTGATCTGCCTTCAACCTCATCACTAGACAGACAGATTGTGTGTGTGTGTGTGTGTGTGTGTATGTAGGCTAGTGTAATAAGGTGGATGATTAGAGACACTGATTTACTTTTGAGTGAGTGCTGTTTTTACAGTGTCAGTGGTACAGTAGATGTTGTACGTTTTTATTTTTATTTTTTGAATTAATTTACTCTCTCTCTCTCTCTCTCTCTCTCTCTCTCTCTCTCTCTCTCTCTCTCTCTCTCTCTCTCTCTCTCTCTCTCACTCTTTCTTTCTCTCCCTCCATCTTGTGTGTGTTTGTGTGTAGTTTCATCAGCAGATCGGACCAGACAGTGTGATGTGAGTTCTCCACTTCTACTCTAGAATGGAGGGTTCTAGTTCTAAGAAGAGGCCCCCCTCCCCTACACCCACCCGTGTGTCTATGAAGAGTGATTGGTCCAATGATCGAGACATCTGCTTTGCAGGAGGAGACTCTTCTACTGGACAGTAAGAATCAGGGGCTCTGGTTCTCATGCTACATAATGTGTCTCTACCTAATGTGTCTCATCATTTAAGCTACTAGTGATCAACAATGTGCTGCACACACGTTAGCACAGGGGTGTCAAACTGAAACCTGAGGGCCCATTTGACCTCATTCACATGCATTTCATGACAGAGCTTGATTCAAAGAACATGTAAAGAATGAAGACTATTTAAGGGCTTTTGCAGGACTGAAATGAAAGGAAACGATTATTTTCATGATCCAATAGTTTGTGCTCATGCAGGTATGACAGCCCACTGAGGGAAATCATTATGTGGCCCGTGATAAAAGACGAGTTTGAAACCCTTGTGTTAGACTGTGTACTGTGTGTGTGTGTGTGTGTGTGTGTGTGTGTGTGTGTGTGTGTGTGTGTGTGTGTGTGTGTGTTTTCTACAACTGTGTTGTCATGTGTGTGTTTGCAGTGTATGAATCAGTGTGTGCAGGTATGTGTTACATGATAGAAATGGTGCAGTGGTTGTATTTCTGTGATAGAAGTTAGAGAGAGAGAGATGTTTGTGTGTGTGTGTGTGCGTGCGTGTGTGTGTGTGTGTGTGTGTGTGTGTGTGTGTGTGTGTGTGTATTTGTTGTTGAGTTTGATGATTAACTCATGTTACTGTAATGTTGTTCTTTAGAGTGCAGATTAAGGGCGGTGCTGTGTCTAACACAAGTCACTTGGAGGAACATCACAGCAGCCATGAAGCTAGCAGGTAAGGAGTGTGTGTGTGTGTGTGTGTGTGTGTGTGTGTGTGTGTGTGTGTGTGTGTGTGTGTGTGTGTGTGTGTGTGAGAACAGATTCCAACTCCAACTGATTGAACATATAAAATATACCTAGGCTAGAGATATTGTCTGCTTTTTAATTGGGTTTTAAATTGTACTGCTATCTATTTTGTCTTTAGACTCTTGAACTTCAAAATGTTAGTCTTCTGTGCACCTCTATTGAATAAAAATTACCGGCAACAGAAAAATGTTGGTTGAAATAAATGCCCGACGATAAATTCACTTGACAAACACACAGTCTACATAATTTAAAATGAGAGGAAAGTCATTGTCGCATACCCTATATTTAACAGATAATTTAGCGAGAGCATCCAAAACGGCTGCTTGTTATAACAAGCGCAGAGTGAAGCGAGGTTCAAAATAACATTATCTCCGAAATGGTTTCCGAGCTTAAATTGAAATAGCCTAGACTAGGCTACTCCTTAAATTAAATATTCCACAACACAGCAAAGGAAAATAAATTCAATGCATTTACAAAGTAGGCCTGTTGTATGTACGAAACTAATATTAACAGTTTATGATTAAAGTATACTAGACGTTAGAATTTGCCAAAACAGGCTGTAGCTTTGGCATCTTATTGAACGTTGTCTGGCCGTGGATATGACTAGGCTAAAAAATAAATAAAGGGAACCTGAAGCGCACAATTTAAAAAACGTTGATGTTAACATGGATCTACCCCTACCAGTGTATAATCCACGGTGCCTTCCAAGCGCACCTGTTGCTGCATTAAGTTGCATCGCTCCATGCAGGAGCTGGCAAGCCGCCATAAATGCGAATTGAAGTAATTAAGTGCAACAATGATTTTGAAATATTCGATATGATTTTGTGTTTAAGTGAAATAAGATATTTAGTGCATTTAAACAAATATCGGCTAAACCGATATGTGGGAGGCCGATACCGATATGGGCCGATAAGTTAAAAATGGTCCAAAAACAGCCAATATATTGGCCACACCGATATATCGGTCGACCTCTACTAGAGATATTGTCTATTGCCATTGGAATTGGGTTTTAAATTGTACTGCTATCTATTTTGTCTTTAGACTCTGATGAACATCAAAATGTTAGTCCTCTATTGAATGTGCTTCAGCAGACTCCACTTCCCACATATCCCAACCTCTTCATCGCTCATTTCCCATGCCATATTGACGCTGTTTTTACTTAAAGGAATGGTCCACCTCTTTATGAAAATTCGTAATTCACCTCCTTACTCTGAGCATTCTGGTGTCGGTGCTTGTGTTTTCCTAGTATGGCATCACCAGTTTTCCCCATTTTTTAACTTAAGCTTAGCATAGACACAGGAATGCAAAGTTGCCAGATAGCAACTCTTTGACAACTTTACTTTCCAGTGCCTATGCTAAGCTAAAGGTAAAATTGAGGTTGCCAGACTAGGACAACGCAAGCACTGAGACCAAAATACTTAAAGCGGTGGACTATTGCTTTAAAGGAAAAATCCGGAGTGAATCAACACGTAGCCCTACTGTTTTATACTGCCAAAGCGCCATTGATAGCTTCCCTCTATCAACGGTAACAGAATGGGGCATTTCAAAATGAAAGCAAATCGATTAGGTTTCATTTTTGACATGTCTCATTCAGTTAGTGTTAGCTGCCGTTTCGCAAACTCGGTCTATGATGCACAAAATTCAATCATTGAGGTGGCTTTCAGTAGCGCTTAGCAGTATAAAACAGCAGGGCTACGTGTAAATTCACTCCGGATTATACCTTTAATCAGTGCATGTGACTTATTTTTAATATGGGTTTTGGTAAGCAGAAACCCTCTTCTCTTTCCACTACTACATACCACCTGTCAATCTTATAACTATACTCAGTATAGGCTTACTTTCACCCCTGATTGCAGTTTACTTTAGCTGCATTGGCCTACAGTGTGATGTGATTAGTGATTAGTTATTTGTCATGTGATGAGTTAGTGAGCCGGGCCTACACTGTCCAAAACAATGGGAGTTGCATGTAGAGCCTGAAAGTTTAGGTCAATTCAGCATTTATTTACTCATAAACAATGATGAGTGAATAGCATCATCAGAAAGCTAATCTTGTGCAGATTCATATCATATGTCATAGGAATTAATAAATAGAATGGATAAATAGCTGATACAGTATAGTTGGATTGTGAAAAACATCTTTTACAACAACAATTACTTTCATGATAGAGGATTCTTTTCTTCTTTTCAACGTGTGATGTTTTTGTTGTCAAGGTGTCCGATTTAACTCTAAAGTGTTTGGGGAAACCTTGATATTTGTATCTTTTATTTTGCTAATCTTTTAATCTTTTATCATGTGTTTTTATTTTAATAGTTATCAGCAGAAACACAAGTCAGACCTGCTGAAGAAGTTCCAGTCTCTGGTTGAGGGAATCCCACAGCAGGGAGACACCAGACTCCTCCATGAGATCTACACAGAGCTCTACATCACAGAGGGGGGAAGTGGAGAGGTCAATGATGAACATGAGGTCAGACAGATAGAGAGAGCATCCAGGAGAAAAGCAGCACAAGACAGACCAATCAAATGCAGTGACATTTTTAAACCCTTATCTGGACAAGACAAACCCATCAGAACAGTGCTGACAAAGGGAGTGGCTGGCATTGGAAAAACAGTCTCTGTGCAGAAGTTCATTGCGGACTGGGCTGAAGGAAAAGCCAATCAGGATGTCTACTTCATATTCCCTCTTCCTTTCCGGGAGCTGAACCTGATGAAGGGCAAGAAACACAGACTGGTGGATATAATTCAGCGTTTTTTCCCAGAAATCAGGGATCCAAGAGACTTTACCAAGTCAAAGCCAAGAGTCATGTTCATCTTTGACGGTCTGGATGAGTGTCGACTTCCTCTAGATTTTCATTCCAACCCAGAGTGTAGTGATGTGACAGAGGCAGCCTCAGTGGACGTGCTGCTGACAAACCTCATCAAGGGGAATCTGCTTCCCTCTGCTCTCCTCTGGATCACCACCCGACCAGCAGCAGCCAATCAGATCCCTCGTGAGTGTGTGAGTCAGGTGACAGAGATAAGGGGATTTAATGACCCACAGAAAGAGGAGTACTTCAGGAAGAGAATCAGTGATGAGAACCTGGCCAGCAGAACCATCACACACCTGAAGTCATCCAGAAGTTTATATATAATGTGTCACATTCCAGTCTTCTGCTGGATTTCAGCCACTGTTGTAGAGAAAACATCACAAGAAAAAATAGAAATACCAAGAACTTTGACTCAAATGTACACACGGTTCCTGACCATCCAGACAAGTATTAAAAATATCAAGTTCACTGGGAAAAAAGAGAAAGATGAAGACGTGATTTTCAAACTAGGGAAACTGGCCTTCCAACAGCTGGAGAAGGGCAATCTGATCTTCTATGAGGAAGACCTGAGAGAGTGTGGCATTGACGTCAAAGAGGCGTCCGTGTATTCAGGTGTATGTACACAGACACAGATATTCAGAGAGGAGTCTGTACTGTCCAAGGGGAAGGTGTTCAGCTTTGTGCATCTGAGCATCCAGGAGTTTCTTGCAGCTTTATATGTGTTCCTCTGCTTCAGCAACAGACAGAGAAACATGCCTGACCAACAGCAAACCTCTCAGCTCTCTGCTCTGTTCAAAGCTGCAACACTTCATGACCTACACAAGACTGCAGTGCACCTGGCCTTACAGAGTAAGAACGGACACCTAGACCTTTTTCTCCGCTTCCTTCTGTGCCTCTCACTGGAGTCCAATCAGACTCTCTTAAGACACCTGCTGCCACAGAGCAGTAGCCAATCACAGAGCTCAGACCAAACAGTCCAGTATGTCAAACAGAAGATCAGAGATGGAAGATCAGGCCTTAGTCAGATTGATATTAATTATACTTCAAAGGATTCAGACAGAGGGATCAACCTGTTCTACTGTCTAAATGAGCTGAATCACCATGCTGTAGTGGAGGTCATTGACAGGAGCTCAGGAACTCTGTATGTAGACATGCTCTTACCAGGAGAGTGGAAGACTAAGAGATTTGAGTTTAAGATGTCAGAAGAGCAGCTGGCTGAGTTTGACCTGCAGAAGTACATAAAGACTCCAGAGAAAGATCAGACTGAACTCCTCAGTCCAGATGAAGTTCTTCAGAAGCTGGTGCCAGTTGTCACAACATCCACATCAGCTCAGTAAGTAACACTCTGTCTTTTTGTGCTTTATGTGTGTGTGTGTGTGTGTGTGTGTGTGTGTGTGTGTGTGTGTGTGTGTGTGTGTGTGTATGTGTGTGTGTGTGTGTGTGTGTGTGTGTGTGTGTGTTTGAGATAGAGAGAGAGAGGTGAGAGTTGGCAGGGCTGTTTGATCTAGTGCCATGATATGAGATGAAATGAGATGAAAACAAACATGATGACTTGATGAAACAATGATGTTGTTATAATTGTCTGTCTACTTAAATGCACTCATCATCATCTTTCATTGTCTATCTAAAAAACAGTGACATGTCTGTCCGTCCAGGGCGGGCACAGGTGCCTCTTTGACACCGGGCCTGTGTGTGCCTGAGAGGGAGAGGTTACAGCTTGCTTGAGCCTTTAAATAGCAGAGCAGTGGTTTACTTGGAGAGCAAAGCAGGAGACACAAAGACAAAATCCAACATAGCCCAGGTCATCCTCTCACGTGTTTATCAACACTGGCCTCTGTCCATCATGGGCGGAGTTACGGGGGGCCAGGGGTGGCCCTGGCCACCCCTGACCACGCCCTGGCCCCGCCTTGGCCACCCCACGGCCGGACAATAATTTTAAAATAAATTATATGTCTCGGCGAATTTTGGTTCCGGCCGCGAGATTTTAGTTCCGCCTATTTGTTTCCCGGTGGGACCCATTTTGCTGTAACACCCACAAGCTGAAACGAAACTAACGTGCCTCGTGCAGCAGCAACTGTTGGCAGTCGAAGTCATGTCCAAGTCCGACAACACAACCTGAACCAGGGCCGTGAGGTTTGGTATATGTATGAGTCCTGTATACATGTATTTTCTTTTTACTGCAGAAAGCTCCTTTATGTTAACCCTCCTAAGTCATAAATGCGCCGCCGACATCGAAAAACATCGTTCAAAACCGCTAGCATATCTCCGCGATCGTCAGAGCTAGCAACAAACCAAAGACAGCTACTGAAAGAGCAGAAACGGCACTTTCAGATGATACCCGGGTTACACGTGTAACCCAACGGGATCGCGAAATATGCGTCTTACAAAAATACCTAAAAATTATATACATGTACTGAGCACTGTATAGATTGCTGGACCATATTTTTATTGGCTTTCCTAATCATATAAGCAAAGAAAACGAACTAAAACACTGCTAAGAATCTGCTGCACTCAAATGGCACATAGGTTTGCTTTTCCTGAAGTCTTTTTGACCAATCACAACATGTAAACAACCTCGTCAAAGCGGAAGTTGGTAAAACATTTTTTTCGGGAGTTTTTCCCCCAAAATGCTCGCCTTTTATAAAGGGATTTTAGACCAATACATCATTACAGCATCTAAGGTTTGAAATAATGACTCATTATTAAAGTAGTAAGTGTACTTATATACAAATATAAAATACTTAAGCCCAAAACACATATTTGCTCAGAATAAAATGATACAGTGGCTGATAGATAGATGCGGTTAGCTAATGAACGCTAATGAACAGCTAGTATTTATTTCTTGTTTTGGGGGATTTCTTGGTATTTGAGAGAGGTTTTTTGGTTATTTTAGTTAAATATACATGTAAATGAATATGTATATTATCTAAAAACCATTCATCCACCATATTTGGTAGATTATCTTAAAATTTTACGTATTTTTCTCCTAACGCAATTTTTTTTTTCAGGACGGTTTTGGATGTGATATATGTAAGTGCATATTCAAATAGTAAAAATAAATAGATATTGTGAAAGCCTGAGTTGTGCTGAATAAAATGATACCAAATACCTTGGTTAGATATATTGCTAACAGGGATAAAATTGACTATAACCGATAACATGCTAAAACGGCCGAAAATTCCACCGACTCCAATTAAATAAGTATGTTACAATTTCACTTAAAGTCTATCTCAAACAAGAGCTCAGAACTCAAGAGATTTAGTTTCAACAGTACATATGATGGACAATAACATGTAGAAAGTGTTAACATGTGGTATGAGTTCAGTACACATGTATTTTCCTTTTATTGTAGAAAGCATCCATATGCTTATGCTACATATAATAAATGAATACATTGATTTCTTACCTTGGATTTTCTTGGATTTTGTTCATGAGTTGGACCTAATTGAATGAATACTACATGGCACCAGATAGGCCACCAAATGCACCAGAATACAGGAAATTAAAACTAGCTACTTAAAATTTTTCCGGGGGGGAGCCCCGGACCCCCCGCCCTAATTGGTCACAGCGTGGCCACCCCTTCAATGGCCCAGGCCACCCTTTGGCCACCCCATGTAAAAAATTCGGGGGTGGACCAGGGACATGAGCGGGTGGCAGGGACATGGCTGTTCTTTCCAAGGGGCTTGGTGATCAAGCAGACTGGAGAGGGTGTTGGTAGAAGTAGCAACCAGACTGTGAGGGGAGGAGAGGTTGTGGTGGAGCTCAGACAGGGCTGATGCTTGTCTAGAGGGAGCAAGGAGGTTCTAGTCAACAGACCTAATGTGGCCGTAGGGGGGGGTCAGAGTGGTGATATGGAAACTACAATCAGTGAGTTTGGGCTCAGAGATGCCAGAGATAGAACCAGAGACAGGGATGGCAATGAGAGCAGTAGGGAGATGGGACAAGTGCATGAGGGAGTGTGTGTGTTGTGTGTGTGTGTGTGTGTGTGTGTGTGTGTGTGTGTGTGTGCAGGAGAAGACAAAGAGTTTGAGGCTTATGGAAATAGAAGAGTGTGTGTATAAGAGTGAGTGTGTAGGATGGTGGGAGAAAAAGTGTGTGTTCATCTGAGGTTGTGGTTGTTCTAGACTAGAGAAGTGTTTATGTGAGATATGTTCAGTGTGTGTGTGTGTGTGTGTGTGTGTGTGTGAGTGTGTGTTTGAGTGTGTGTGAGTGTGTGTTTGAGTGTGTGTGTGTGTGTGTGTGTGTGTGTGTGTGTGTGTGTGTGTGTGTGTGTGTGTGTGAGAGTGTGTGTGTGTGTGTGTATTTGTGTGTGTATGAGTATGTAGGAGAGATGTGTGTGTGTGTGTGTGTGTGTGTGTGTGTGTGTGTGTGTGTGTGTGTGTGTGTGTGTGTGTGTGTGTGTGTATCACTGGTGAGGGAAAGAGTGTGTGTTCATCTGAGGTTGTAGTTGTACTAGAGAAGTGTTTGTGTGAGAAATATTCAGTTGACCTGCTGTTTGCCAGAGACAATGAAAATGGCACCTGGACCAGTTTCTAGCCAGATGTGGGCAAATGCTATGGGGCAGCTCTGGCTGAATGATCCAGAAGTTTCTGTGAGCATGGAGTGAGGTGCAGCGCACCCACATCCTGGGCAACACTGGGCTCAGGGAACACAGGGCTGCTACACCAGTGGCTTTTAGGCAGCAGTAGTCAGTGTTGAGTGAGCTTCAGACGCAGCACACCCAGATTCCAGACACCATTGGGCTCAGGGAACACAGGGCTGCTACACCAGTGGCTTTTAGGCAGCAGTAGTCAGCGTTGAGTGAGCTTCAGATGCAGCACGCACAAATTCCAGACCAGAGGCGAGAAGAGGGAACAGAAATGACCACCGGCGGTATAGAAAGGCAGAGAGACTGTGTGTGTGTGTGTGTCTGTGTGTGTTAGTGTGTGTGTGTGTGTGTGGGGGGGGGTAGAAGAGTGTGTGGGGAGAAGAGACGTACGAGAGGGTGTAGGGTGAGAGTGTGTGCATTTGGGTGAGAAGGGCAGAGAGACTGTGTGTGTGTGTTAGTGTGTTTGTGTGTGTGTGTGTGTGGGGGGGGGGGGGAGGGGAGGTGGAAGAGTGTGTTTGTGGGGAGAAGAGACGTACAAGAGGGTGTAGGGTGAGAGTGTGTGTATTTGGGTGAGAAAGGCAGAGAGACTGTGTGTGTGTGTGTGTGTGTGTGTGTGTGTGTGTGTGTGTGTGTGTGTGTGTGTGTGTGTTAGTGTGTGGGTGTGTGTGTGTGGTGGGGGAGGTAGAAGAGTGTGTTTGTGGGGAGAAGAGACGTACGAGAGGGTGTAGGGTAGAGTGTGTGCATTTGGGTGAGAAAGGCAGAGAGACTGTGTGTGTGTGTGTGTGTGTGTGTGTGTGTGTGTGTGTGAGTTAGTGTGTGTGTGTGTGTGTAGAAGAGTGTGTTTGTGGGGAGAAAGACACGAGAGGGTGTAGGGTGAGAGTGTGTGTATTTGGGTGAGAAAGGCAGAGAGACTGTGTGTGTGTGTGTGTGTGTGTGTGTGTGTGTGTGTGTGTGTGTGTGTGTGTGTGTGTGTGTGTGTTGTGTGTGTGTGTGTGGGGAGGGGGGGTGTAGAAGAGTGTGTTTGTGGGGAGAAGAGACGTACAAGAGGGTGTAGGGTGAGTGTGTGTATTTGGGTGAGAAAGGCAGAGAGACTGTCATGGACGTCGTTAGGTCCATTTTGGGGGGGCTCAAGCCCCCCTACATTTCCCCCAAGGCCCCCTAAGGCTGGGCAGATTATTTTGATTACTATGTAAATTACATCCATTGTTAGCGGTTATATTACTCACGGAGTTAACGTCAGATACGCGACCTCCGGACGCCATCGGATTCAGTAAGCTCCAAGCTCCAATGGTACTAGACACTAATTGCTAGGATAAACGGTCCACGATAAAGTTCACTTTAAGTGCATGTGTGTGAAATTTCTTAAATTCTCCAGCTCTGCCTGCATCCACTGAGAGCATTTTTTCTTGTTGTAACTGATGACGAACTATAGTCTTATCTGAAGTTTGGTAGGGTACAAGTCTGATCCAGCAAATTTCTAGGCAACGTATTATCCAAAAGACTGAACTATTAAATATAAATTAGCCTGTAGTGTATGCCAGATTAGTTTGTCCTACATGCATTGATGGGCATATTTATTTGCTACAGGCCTATATATTTTAGTAGCCTAGGCCTAGCTATTGCATGCTCATTTTGCAGAATAAATGTTTGAGAAACTTTCATATTTGACTGTATCATCAGATTTCCCTAGGATTTGAACTAAGCTAGTTGTAACCATTGTTGTATCTTGTTGTAGCTCAGTGCATTAGACTGAAATAAATATGTAGATTTATTAAGAATATAAGAGCCTAGTTAATTTACACCACATTCATTGATGGAGATAATGATTTAGATTAATTTTGTTAATAAAAATAGAGATAAAGATATGAGATATTCTGATAAATGTCCTTCAAGTAATAGTAAATAGCTGGCAATATACACACATATACACGGTATATAATTTATGTATTAAATATTTTCGCCGCACGCTATGCACGCTCATCAATATATTACCCCTCTAGGGCTAAGCCCCCCTTGACTCTGGATCCTAGTGACGTCCATGGAGACTGTGTCTGTGTGTGTGTGTGTGTGTGTGTGTGTGTGTGTGTGTGTATGTATATGTGCTGAGATTGCTTGTAAAAGAGTGTGTGTATGTGTGTATTGTGAGTTATACTCATATCAATCATTCTATCATTTCAGGCTGCAGAGCTGTAATCTGACAGAGAAGAGCTGTTCCTATCTGACCCCTGTGCTGACCTCACACTCCTCAAGACTCAGAGTTCTAGAGCTGAATGGGAATAAGCTGTATGACTCGGGGATGGAACATTTATCTTCTGGTCTGAAACATCAAAACTGCAAACTGGAGAAACTACAGTAAGGATTATTCCATTGTGTGTGTGTGTGTGTGTGTGTGTGTGTGTGTGTGTGTGTGTGTGTGTGTGTGTGTGTGTGTTGATAGTAATTAAATC
>JAODXP020000021.1:38511187-38518687 GCA_027497455.2 Sardinella longiceps | reverse complement strand
TCCAAATTCTTTTTGAAAGTACAGGGTGTCCGCGGGTTTGTAAAAAGTTGTAAAAGGTAGTAAATGAAATCAGGTCAAATTAAGGCCAGTAAAAAGTAGTAAAAAGTAAGAAGCGTCATCTGACGAGGTAGTAAATTCTTGAGCCAAAATCCAAATGACGCTATTTTTCAATTTGTTTAACTTACATCCATCCAAACTCCTTAAATTACCAAACTTCTGTGGACTTTATCATTTTGTGTTGCGAGTGGAACCTGAGTGATAAGCTACAGATGATGTCACGCCTGCCTACCTCACGCGCGCTCAATCAATCTGGGTAGGCTACCTGCCAGATCTCTTCGCAAGTTCGCTATTAGTTCATTTCAAATAAAGGAACAGTAACAAAGGCTATGAAGATTAGACGACTTGAGGTAAAAGGCTGTGAGTGAAACTGTCGCCCCTTTTTTGTTGTCCGTCACGTCATTAAGGACTTAAAACACCCATAAGGATAAATGTTGCACCAGAGAGTGGGTGAAGCAGGTCATTACGGATGAGAATATCTATCGAGAATATCTATCGAGACTATCTATCTCTTTCGCTAACCCCTTCAGCCTATTTATTGTCAAACCGTTCTGCCGAAGCGCAAGAGGGGAGCCGCAAAACATTTTAAATTTTGATGTTGAATTTGTCTGTCATCTGTTAAAAAGTTTCCATTTAGATGTCTAAATTACTTCCACTCTGTTTTTTGAGGCATAGCCTACTTCATGTTTTCATATCCGGTCACTATTCTTTGCCTCGTAATGCCATACATTTCGGCTAGGCTTACATTATCCGTCAAAGCCCCGTAAGGGTCAAAACGATTTCAAAGGAACCGTCATTTTTGCTAGCTAGCTTGACTTTGCAAACCACCAGTGCTATGAATGAGGCTAGATTTAAGAAAATATAGCCAAATGGCACGTCAGTAGGCCTAATGATTTTTTTAAAAAGTGTTTCAAACATACAGTGATTTTGAGTATTTCAAAGAAATGTGGAAAGATCACTGAAGCTATACTGTCAGCATGCGCCTGCCTGTGCGCTGAATTGCGCATAGGACTCATGAGAAATTGAATGGGGAAAGGTCAGACGGCTCTCACCCAATCCTGTTCTGTCATGATGAGCCCCGCCCCCGTGTAACCTTATATGTCCACATGGTGATAAATATATGTAAATAATAAACATATTCAGAACAATGATATATATGATCCTGAATGTTAAAGTGTTAATGATGATGGGAGTATAGCTTAATACAGTGTCCTGACACAAGTAAGCTATATCATAATGAAGAATTTACAGTAACTTAGGGGTGCTGTGAATGCAAAAAATGTTGATGGGGTGCCTTGATCTCAAAAAGTTTGAGAACCACTGGACTAAAGCAAAAATAGATATTTCAGATTTTATTGCATTCAGATTGCATTTTTGTCATGAAGTGTCCCCGAACATGTACAGTAGGTTGCATAAGGAAAGAGAGAGGGGTGGGGGGATCCTATCCAGGCTCCTGTAATTTAGGGTATCTACTGCTACTGTATGTACTGTAACCAGAAATAATCATCTTGGGTTTTCAAATGTTGGCGGCATAGTCTAATATTGACAAACTAGAAAAGCACTGAAAGAACGCAGTCCTCCGCCAAGGCAATGTGGACAAAGACACTACAAATTCCAGATTGTGTTCTGGATCACTGATTGTACCAAAATTGTCGGAATATGTAGGATGCCCCTCCCCTCCCCCCCCCCCCCTCAAAGAAAAAAAAAGTGCGCTGCTAGATGTTGTGGGGGTAGTAAAAATATTGTAAAAAGTAGGAAAAAAGGTAGTAAATGGTAGTAAATTCATCACCAGGATTCCTGTATATACCCTGAAGTATGTCGTCACGCATGGCTTCAATCTGATTGATGTTTATGAAAAATCACCTCGTCCTTTCGCCCAACTTTTGCAGTAAATCGCCTGCATTTCTATTTTCTCCCCACCCACGAGGGGATCTGTTTCTCAGTTGCCTTTACCTGTCGCCTGTTGGCTAGTGTCATTGAAAATGAATGGGAGCTAGTTGCCAAACAGCAGTGTTTTTGTCACGCGTGTGACCACAGGGTGATTCATCAGCTGCTTCTCTCCTTTATCCTGCAGGTGGGGCACTCGAACAGAAGGATTCCACACTGTGACTAAGGACTCTTAGGGCGCATTCACACCAGTGAGCATCAGTGTGTTGATCCATGACCCTGAGCTGAATGGAGTGTGGAATGGAGTATGGACACACACACACACACACACACACACACACACACACACTGGTGTCTGTCCTGCAGAATGTCTAGAAAGAATAATGAACAGCAGCACACAGAAGCTCACACACTCCAGCACCACACAGTAAGCCTCGGGACAACACACACACACACACACACACACACACACACACACACACACACACACACACACACATTGAATAGAACCAGTTCTTCTCTATGTGCACATATGGACTGGAATATAGTTTTATACATATTATACATATACATATTTTATACATAATTGTTTTATTGTTTTAAATCTTGCATTTCAATCAATATACAATCCATAGACAAAATGTTAGTGTAGGCTACTGTATATTAATCAAATTTGCATCCGTATCATATATGCATTTTTTTTTCAACTTTATTTTCTTTAGTGTGTGTGTGTGTGTGTGTGTGTGTGTGTGTGTGTGTGTGTGTGTGTGTGTGTGTGTGTGTGTGTGTGTGTCTGTATGTTCTGAGTCTGAGCCTTTTCTCTTTTTTGAATTTTTTATTCAAGGCCTTTGTGGTTTTTCATATGATCTGTCTCACTGCTGTGTTTTATAACATGTTGTGATTTTATAGCCATTATTAAAGACTTTCTATGAAGAGTGCCATGGATGTTTCTTCTTTTATTTTCAGATCACTTCTCCATTGAGCACTTTCACCTTTGCCTCATGAATATGGATTTCTACATTATGCTGTGTGTGTTAGAAATGTGTGTATTTGATTCATGATTTCAGATGCTTTTCTACAGCTCTGTCTCCATCAGAGCCATATATAGAGATTAGAGGCTCTGTCATCCATTATCTCATACTGCCACCTAGTGGTTCAGAAATGTAACAGCATGTGTAAATACATCCAAAGGCTCCATCTTGAATGGGCCAAAAAAGGCCAAATCCTGGAGGGTCTCCCACACTCTCCCCTGCTTTACTAAATGTGCTCCTGATATTTCCAGTTCCAGTCCATTCTGTTTGAACAGTTTGATTGCTTACAGGTTAGACTCCATTATTGAAGATACACATCTGATGACAGATTTCACATAACACACATCTCTTTTGAAATGTCATGTGTTAAACAGTGTGTATCAGTGTGTCACTATGACGACCAAATGTTTACTCTGCTGTATCCACGGGAATCTTCTCCTGACTGCAGTAGGTTTGACCTTTGACCTGTAGTCCATTCCCCCACATCACGTCACACAAGACTGAAAAAGAGTGAGGAGGAGGAGGAGGAGGAGAGACAAAGTGTTTATTTATTAAAGTGTTTATAAATGAACCCAACAAGTGATGGTCATTATGCCTGTTGGCTTTAGAAGTGGGAGGATTCATACAAAAGTCAAAACACCTGACTGACTGTGTAAACAAAGTAGCCCATGGTAAATGTAAACACACACACCCATAGGACACAAGGGGGATCACCCATCTCTTCCCTGATAGCAGGAGGGAGAACAGAATGTGGGAAGGATGGGAGGAATCCTTGATGAAGACGATGGTGGTGGTAGCATACACACACACACACACACACACACACACACACACACTGACTTTCCTTGATGATGATTATGGCTGCTTACGGTCAGCTGCTGTGATGATGGCAACACACACACACACACACACACACACTCACTTTCCTTGATGATGGTGGTAACACAAACACACACACACACACACACTCACTTTCCTTGATGATGATGGTGGTAGCACACACACACACTCACAGACACAAACACACATGCACGCACACACACACTCACAAACACACACGCACACAAAAAAACACACACACACCTTCCCACAGGTGCTGCAGACATAAGGCCAGTATGGATCTTCAGGTGTCTCTGCAGTAGAGACTTCCGGAAAAAGGCAATAATAAAAAAGGAACAACAACAACAACAAATAAATGATGTTAATAACCAAAGAAAAAGGGGGTGGAGTGTTGGGGAGTATACATACATCAGGTAGTGAGCTGACACATCTTTGTGTCCACTGTGGTATGTGTTTAGGTCACCCATAACAATGAAAATCTTTCAGCAATCTGAACAGTGTGGCCCAGGCCCCATTGAGATACATGTCTCAGATGCACTTAAGATGTCCAGACCCTTGTACGAAAGTGAGGCGTTGACCAAGGAAATGGTAGCCTGACACGCCAGACCACTGATAGACTGTGCCTCAATGGAGGTCACCCTAACTTAAGATGTCCAGACCCTTGTACGAAAGTGAGAGGTAGACCAAGGGGATGGTGATGTCCGGGCTGTTCTATTCTGTTCTGTTTTGAACTTTGGGTTTTGTCTTTTTCTCTAGTTTCTCCTACCTGTGTTTTCTGTGTCCTTAGTTCATGTCCTGAATTTCTAGTTTCATCTGTGTTCTGTCTTGTCTTCTGTGTCCTGTTTTGCCATGTGCTTGTATTTACTCTTTGACTTTGTTGACGTCCCCTTTGTATTTCCTCTGTGCTTCCTGGTTTGTCATGTGATCTTGTCTCCTGTCTCTAGTTCCTGGTTTGTCCAGTGATCTTGTGTTCCCTGTTAAGACCAACAGGATGGTCAGTGGTCGAGATCCCAGACCCTTGTGTGAAAGTGAAGCTTAGACCAAGGAGATGGTTATGATGGTTAGGTTATTCTATTATGGGTTTTCTGATGTTTGTGGAGGTCCCACTTTTGATGAAAGGCCCTCCCACATGTCCCTCCCACACTGATGTGTCTTTTCTCCTGTATGAATCATCAGATGTCTCTGGAGGTTCCCAGCATGTGGAAAGGCCTTTGAACAGTAAGAGCAGCAATATGGCTTCTCTCCAGTATGCGCCCTCTGGTGTCATTTGAGCTTGTAAGGTGTAGCAAAAGTCTTGCCACATTCCAAACACAGATGTGCATGGACTTCCTCATTGGTGTTGGATGCTTCCTCATTAGTGTTGGACTGATCTGGCTTCTGCCCAGTAGACTTCTGGCTTCTCTGGTGTTGCTTGAGATCCCACTTTTGATGAAATGCCTTATTCCCACACGTCCCACACTGATGTGTCTTTTGTCCAGTATGGATCTTCTTGTGTTGGAGATTTGAGATTACTGGGCTGGCTGGCTGAAACCCTTTCCACACTCTGAGCACCGATGAGGCTTTTCTCCAGTGTGTGCCAGTTGATGTGTGGCCAGAGAAGATGGCTGACTGAAACTCATCCCACAGAGGATGAGTGTGTGATGCTGAGTGTGTGTGTGTAGTGTGTGTGTAGTGTGTGTGTGTGTCCCCTGTGTCAGTCCAGTGTTGGATGAGGCCAGGAGGGTGAAGAGAGAGAGAGAGAGAGAGAGAGAGAGAGAGAGAGAGAGAGAGAGAGAGAGAGAGAGAGAGAGAGAGAGTGTGTGTGTGTGTGTGTGTGTGTGCTGAAGGGTGAGGACGAAGCAGCTCAGCACAAATGCCCCCCTGAGGTGACCCTGTGCTCACTGGGACAGACAGACAGACAAACAGACACACACACACACACACACACACACACACACACACACACACACACACACACACACACACACACAGACAGGCAGACACACAGACAGACAGAGAAACAGACAGGCAGACAGACAGGCAGGCAGGAATACAGACAGTGAAAGTCATACAGACACACAGGCAGGCAGACAGTGTGTGGTGTGTGTGTGTGTGTGTGTGTGTGTGTGTCAGTCCAGTGTTGAAGGGTGAGGCCATGAGGGTGTATATTCAGTCATCTCTCTCTCTCTCTCTCTCTCTCTCTCTCTCTCTCTCTCTCTCTCTCTCTCCCTATCTATCTATCTCTGTAGTTCCTCCTGCTAGTGTCAGTCCAGTGTTGGGTGAGGCCAGGAGGGTGAAGAGCAGGGTGTGTGTGTGTGTGTGTGTGTGTGTGTGTGTGTGTGTGTGTGTGTGTGTGTGTGTGTGTGTGTGTGTGTGTGTGTGTGTGTCTCAGTCCAGTGTTGAAGGGTGAGGCCAGGAGGGTGAAGAGCAAGGGGCTCAGCAGCTCAGCACAAATGCCCCCCGAGGTGACCCTGTGTGTGTGTGTGTGTGTGTGTGTGTGTGTGTGTGTGTGTGTGTGTGTGTGTGTGTGTATTTATTGTGTGTGCGTGGTTGTGTGTGTGAGACAGGCAGCCAGACAGACAGACAGATAGACATACACACAGACTGAGACAGGCAGACAGACAGACAGACAGGGGTCCATGTAATGTGTGGCTGCTGCTGCTGCTGCTGCTGCACACTCTGACTCTCTGCTGCCTCCTAGTGGGGAAGTGCAGCAGGACTGATCCAGTTGCAAGTGCCAGTAGTATTTATCCACCTTCAGTCAGCTCAGCTTCTCCACCTGTTGCTGCTGCTGCTGTGGGATAATATGCTGTTGAAGGCCCAGCTCATGTCAATGAAGAATTAACAGTCTGGCACAGGTGTCCCGCTTCTCCAGGTGAGACAGACAGTATCAGGTGAAGGGTGGTGGTTATTGCATCATCTGTGGCTCTTTTGGGTTTGTATGCAAACTGTAAAGGATCCAGTATCCACCTTAAATGAGGCCCCTAAACAATGTCTGTACCCTGAGCAGACACTGAATAGCCAAAGGTTCAGTCCCAGACACATCCAGCACTTACACCATGTTACTGTTTTCTTTAAGGAAATACACTCAAGGCTGAAGGATGGACTTTAGTTCTGATGGCTTATCTGAACTCTCATAAACATTTATGACAAGTTGCTACAGGAACATACTGTTCATTCTGAAACTCTTATTAACAGTCCACTTGAGTTTGCTTTTGGTGCTTCAAACATTTCATGGTAAGTGAACTAAATGTTATTGTGAAGAGAGATTTTCAAGTTTAATGGTGAAAATGGAAAAATTATGAATTTATAACTTGTGTGCTTTTCCGGAATATGAATATCAATGTTCTATAAGTAAAAGCATACAGACTACTGTCGGGAGATTGTTACGGTACTCTAGATAGGAGTGGAGTCTGATGTCTTCTGAATTCACTACATAATGAATAATTTCCTTCACAGATGAGCTCCTTCTAATGTTTTCAGTAGTTAACCAGGGAAATAAATCAGTATTTTATTGCTGTTTCACCGAAAGTGTTGAATGTTGACCTTGTGCTGATTTCCTGCCTGTTCCGTGTCATGTGACCCCATACTGGAACACGTCTTTCCTCTTGTCACTTTGACTCCAAATATGGAGTTTGGAATCTAGCAGATTTAGAAATCAGCTGATTGGCTCCTACTGGTAAGAATTTGCAGTGGTAGAGAAGAG
>JAODXP020000021.1:38482372-38509872 GCA_027497455.2 Sardinella longiceps | reverse complement strand
CAGCCCCTGCTCAACAACACCTCACACACACACACACACACACACACACACACACACACACACACACACACACACACACACGCACACACACAGCCCCTCAATGATCACTCAGATCATTTGAGGTAGTTATTACATCACCAGAGTGCAAATTGTGTGGTTGAGATGTGATCATGGTATGACTAAACTGTGTGTGTGTGTGTGTGTGTGTGTGTGTGTGTGTGTAGGTTGGTGGATGGAGGACCTTTACACTCTTTCTCTCCTTCTTCATTCCTCCTCCCTTTGCTCTTTTCATCCATATGTCTCTTTCACAATTCTCTGTTTCAATGTCAATCCAAATCCAATAGGCTGTAATGCCAGTAAGAGTGTGAATGTGCAGCCATCTCTATTGGTGGAGTCAGACGCCAATCTCCAAAATGCTTCTGATTAGACCAGTGGTGTTCGACTTTTAGCTCCACCCTTACTGTTTGTGCTGCAGTGTGTCAAATGTGTGAATGTGTTTGTTCTGGCTGCTGTTCCTGATGTCAGAATAAAAGCCCTCTGTCTCTCATGCAGTCTGGCTCACTGGGAGACAGTTGTCATGGACACTGACTCATGCTTCTCTCCTTTATCCTGCAGGTGGGATTGGGGAACTGTGACTAAGGACTCTAAGTGAGCATCAGTGTGTTGATCCTCATGGCCCTGAACTGGACGGAGTCTGTGGGCCATGAAGTGAAGACGGGTTCTAACACATCACGGGTTCTAACGTACTGTCTGTAAAGCGCCGCGAGACAATGTACTGTATTTGTGCGCTCTACAAATAAAATTGAATTGAATTGAATTGAATTGAATTAACACACACATGGGTGCACGCATGCACACACACAAACACACACACACACACACATTGTACACAAACAATGTACATTCACAAGCTTGGACATGTTGTGTTAAAGATGACCTTAACACTCATGAGGTGAAGACATGAAACGTGCACAGATGGACATATGGGCTGGACAGGAGAACAGCACACACACACACACACACACACACACACACACACACACACACACACACACACACACACACACACACACACACACACACACACGTTGAGGAGGACCAGTCCCTCTCAAACATGTGCATAGACCAATATATAGTCAGCACAGAGTCTGTTGGATGTATTTCTCTCTATTGTTTTGTTATGTATGTACATGGATATAAACAGTATGGCCGACATATGCAGCCGGTACAATTTCAATTGTGTGTGTGTGTGTGTGTGTAGAGAGAGAGACTGCTGTTCAGCTTGGACATGTTGTGACTAAGGACTCCAAGTGAGCATCAGTGTGTTGATCTTCATGGCCCTGAGCTGGATGGGGTCTGTGGTCCAGAAACCCATGGGTTCTAACACACACACACACACACACACACACACACACACACACACACGACACACACACACTGCTTTTCAGCTTGGACATGTTGTGACTAAGGACTCCAAGTGAGCATCAGTGTGTTGATCTTCATGGCCCTGAGCTGGATGGGGTCTGTGGGCCAGAAACTCATGAAGAGAGGATGGGTTCTAACACACACACACACACACACACACACACACACACACACACACACACACACACACACACACACACACACACACACACACTCACACACACACACTCACACACACACACACACACACACACACACACACACACACACACACACACACACACACACACAGAGACACACACACACACACACACACACACTCAAACACAAAACATCAGAGCAAACAGCCTCCTCCTGTGGGGAGCAGAAAGGAAACTGGAGGCGTGTGTTGATCATTCTGTCTGCTGAGTCTGGAGAATTACAGCACACACACACACACACACACACACACACACACACACACACACACACAGCTGATAGTATGATGTACAAATAGAGAAAAAAAGAGAAAGATGTTAGTGTACTGTATATTTATATCAGATTTGCATTGATTGTGTATCAATTATGCATCTTTGTTTATTTCATTGTGTATGTTTGTGTTCTGGGTGCCTTTGCTCTTTCTAGGGCCTTTGTAGTTTTTCCTTTATAGAGAGAAATAGACAGATGTGTATACTGTGTGTGTGTGTGTGTGTGTGTGTGTGTGTGTGTGTGTGTGTGTGTGTGTGTGTGTGTGTGTGTGTGTGTGTGTGTGTGTGTGTGTGAGTGAGTGTATTCTAGGGCCTTTGTGGTTTTTCATTTCACCTGCCTCTGCTGTGTTTTATAACATGTTGTGATTTGATATCCATTAATAAAGACTTTCTATGAAGAGTGTCATGGACGTTTCTTCTTTTATTTTCAGATCACTTCTCCATTGAGCACTTTCACCTTTGCCTCACGAATATGGATTTCTACATTATGCTGTGTGTGTTAGAAATGTGTGTATTTGATTCATGATTTCAGATGCTTTTCTACAGCTCTGTCTCCATCAGAGCCATATATAGAGATTAGAGGCTCTGTCATCCATTATCTCATACTGCCACCTAGTGGTTCAGAAATGTAACAGCATGTGTAAATACATCCAAAGGCTACATCTTGAATGGGCCAAAAAAGGCCAAATCCTGGAGGGTCTCCCACACTCTCCCCTGCTTTACTAAATGTGCTCCTGACATTTCCAGTTCCAGTCCATTCTGTTTGAACAGTTTGATTGCTTACAGGTTAGACTCCAGTTTTCAAGATACACATCTGATGACAGATTTCACATAACACACATTTCTTTTGAAATGTCATGAGTTAAACCGTGTGTATCAGTGTGTCACTATGACAACCAAATGTTTACTGTGCTGTATCCATGGGAACCTGATGTTGACTGTGGTGAGTTTGACCTTTGACCTGTAGTCCAGTCACATAGAGTCCCCCACATCACGTCACACAAGACTGAAAAAGAGTGAGGAGGAGGAGGAGGAGAGAAGTGTTTATTTATTAAAGTGTTTATAAATGAACCCAACAAGTGATGGTCATTATGCCTGTTGGCTTTAGAAGTGGGAGGATTCATACAAAAGTGGAAACACCTGACTGACTGTGTGTTGTCCATTTTAAGTTCCAGTTTTCCAATTCCAAATTCCATGAGGCATGAACAATGGAGCCAGGCGGGATTAACGCACCTCTTCGTTTTACGTTCAATAATTTATTGTGTCACAAAATAAACATAAACTTGAAAGAAAAGTGGCTGTAAATTAATCCATTAAAGTGATCTTAACGAAAGACTTGTTTTAAATAAACGCAAAGAAAGAGAGTGGTCAAAACAGTGTGAATGCCCAAACTCTCATCATCCATCAACCTCCCAATGCACCTGTGCCCAAAACTATATACCCTTTGACCCCATCATCAAAGATGGCCGACAGTAAAACAAAGCAGGGAAATGTAGTTCTAATACATACAAAACCATAAACCAACAAAACAACCAGACAAATTACCATACTTCCATACCAAAAATAATAATTCAAAGAAAAGTACTAAAATGGCTGTAACATACCGGCCCCTAACTTTGAAAAAGCAAAATTACAAATCATACAAAGATTCCATTGAGTCATCGATCATTCAAGCATCAATAACACAACAATTAGCACAGTACAGTTCACAATCATATCATATTAAATGTCCATTTTTAAGGTATATCAAAGAATCTTTTCAATGTCTTTTCAAAAGTATTTCATGTGTGCAAGAGTCCAAATATATGAAGGTATGTAAATGCATATGTGTGCACGACGGTGAATCCAAAAAAGGTTGGCAAAAATCAAAAAGTTCTTCGGACATAAAAAGGATGGTCCAGGGATCCAAAAAGTGAGAGCAAACATTTCCAAAAATGATCATCATAAGAGAGCACATTAGAAACTAATCAATTTGCATTCAAGTACAATAATGCTACAATGAGCCACTCTAAAGTTCAACACCCCATATTCAATAATCATGTCAACATTCCATAACCAAATCAATTTCAATATGCCATATTCAGAAATTTTCACATTTCACCATTCCATATTAAAAAATCTAAATTTAATCAGTTTCAAGTATAACAACCTAACCAAATGTTTAGATTATCTAACTTGCCCCAATGGCCAAAACTCTTCAGAGGGTGACTATGGTCATACATAAGAACAGGGTGTCCTAGTACAAGAAATAAGGGACTTTGAGATGTTGGCTCATAAAATGCAGGTCATTTTTCTTTTCAAATGTAATCTTTGGCATGTATGCAAGAGTGTAGTCTTTGTGTGTGTGTGTAGATTGTGTTTGTGTGTGTGTTTACTTTGGCTTTGTGTGTGTGTGTATACACTTTGGCTTTGTGTGTGTGTGTGTGTGTGTGTGTGTGTGTCTTTGATCCATGCAATTGCTCCTTTAAAGGAACACTGGTCCCTATGAACCATCTTTGGCACTGGAGAATTTGGCCGACAAGCCATGACATGCATCAGCCCGGGTCAGGTTCTCCTACATAGGGTTGTTCTTCCATTGTTCCATCTTGGTCACCTTCACAGTCAAGAGGGCCATTGATGACCCAACCAAGCTGGGTTCTCACAGCAAACGGTCCACTACCAGTGCTGTTTATCGTCTTCATGGGTTCAAACGCTCTTGGAACATTGACTCCTATTAGCAGCCCAATGCCAGCATCAATAGGACTTATGTCAACCTCCTTGAGGTGTGGGAATTTTCTTACTTGTCCAAGTTTCGGAATATTGTTGTGTGTCACAGGAATGGATTTCTGTGTGAAGACTCCAGGAAGTTTGATAAATGTGTCACTGTCCAAACCGGCTACTTCCAGGCCAGATATTCGATAGCTGGTCACAGGCTGGTCTTGACCCATTGTTTTCAACAGGATCTCCATTTTCTTCTGAGGAGCTTGAAGCTGTTTGGCCAACTCCTCGGTGCAAAACGTTGCAGTGCTTCCAGAATCTAAGAAGGCATATGTGTTAATGCACTTTATTCCATTTCTCAATTTTACCTTTACAGGCACAATTGGTAAGACACAGTCTTTCTTGCCGGCCCCAGTGACACTACCAGTCGCCATAGTGACAACCGAATCAGAACTTATAGGCTCATCACTCCGTGACTGTATATGCAGGACAGTCGGATGTTCTTTCTTACACACATCACAAGACATGCGCTTTAGACAATTTCTACTCATGTGTCCTCTTTGTAAGCATCCAAAACACAGTCCTTTTGCTTTTATGAAGTCCACCTTTTCTTTGTTTTCTTTTGCTTTAAAAGATTCACAAACATCCAGAAAATGATTCTTATTGCAGAACATGCAGGGCCTTTTCAATTCATCAGAGTCACTTTTATTTGATGTTAGTGACATCACTTTGTCTGCTCACATGCTGACATGGGTAAGACAGCTGTGGCAAAGTTGCTTCCCTTGACTTTTGAGAAAGTGGCACTCTGCCTTGGTTCTGGCATTTTATTAAGTGGACTCAAAACTTCACCAAAGACTGGATCCAACAAGGTTCTGGACTGTTTGTCAATAAAAGCAAGAAAGTCTTTAAAAGCTGGCCTATGCTTATGTTTGTCATAGATGTTGCAGGCAACAGCTCTCCATTTGTCCCTCAGTTTGAATGGCAATTTCGATACGAGAATTTTTAGGTTAGTGGGCGTTTCCAAGTCAGACACATAATCCATCTCTTTCATGGTGTTATGACAACTTTTCAGGAATATGACATAAGACCTCAATGCCGATCCATCTTCTGCCCTAATGGCGGGCCATGTTAATGCTTTGTCAAGAAATGCAGACGATATTTTCAATTTATTTCCAAAATGCCATTCTAGTTGCGACTTAGCTTCCTTAAAACCCACATCTGGCGGCAAATGAAAACAGCTGCGAACGAGATTCTGTGGTTCACCAGACGTATACTGTTCCAGATAATATAATCTTTGCTGCATGTTTTCAGTTTTGGCTTCGATCGTTTGTTCGAAGGACTTAATGAACGATCTAAACTCAAGTGGATCTCCATGAAAAACTGAAATTTGCCTTTGTGGAAGCTGTGCCAGCGCTTGCTGTTTTAAAAGCAGCGCGGTAATTTCATTCTGTCTATTCATGACGGTGACGAGGGAATCATCATTTTCTGAACAGGGGATTTCTTTTGGGGATTCCTTTATTGCGCTTTTAATGGGCAATTTCGTTTCAGCTGAGGATGAGCTTTGCGGTTCTGGCTTGACCTCTGCTTGAATATGTTCGAGTGAGTTGCTTTGCTCCAAAAGCCCTCTTTGCCTTGGCGCGCGTTTACGCGCCGTTGTTGGAATAATATATTCAGTAGAGGTTCCAGACGCAGTCGTAGACAACTCCACTTCAACAAGCGCTTTAATTCTAGCCTCTGCTTCGGCTATTTTAGTTTGAAGTTGAAGCTTTTCTTTTTTCGATTTTATTTGCAGCTCTTGCATATCAAGCTCATGCTGTTTGTCTACCGACAGAGACCGTGCGACCAATACAGCATGTTCAACTCGCGCTTCTGAGAGCGCTTCAGAGGCGGCTTTACTGCCACGACTTGAGACCCGACTTGGAGGCTTTGCGGCGGCCTGCGAAGCGCTGTCGTGTGGTGACACAGATTCAACACAAGCAGCTTGCGAATGGCCTACATCAGTGTCTTTTTCATGTTCGTCAGCCTCTTTCTCATGTTCATCAGCCTCTACCTCATCAGCTTTCAGCCAAAACTCAACTTCAGCCACAAAAGTCTTAAACTGTGACAGTTTAGGTTCATACCAGTCTTTTCTTTCGTGTTCCTTTTCTTCATCTGGCAATAAAGATTGAACACTATCTTGCAATTTTTCAAATTCATTCAAGTAACGATTAAAATCCCCAATACTCTGTTCAACTTCCTCTTCAGTGTCACCAGCTTCAATAAGCGCGTTGATTTCATTGCGCTTTCGAGTTAAGACGCCAAGCTTTCCTCTTCGACTTCCAATTAATTTAAACAATTCTCTTTCTTTCTCAATCGTCGTTTCCTCGTCATCTACTTGTTGTTCCGACATTTTTGCACTTTATTCTTTTAGCTCAGAAAGACTCACAACTTTAAACATTCCATTCCTCTTTGTTCCTGCGCGCAGCAGACAGGCCAAACTTTGTCAGACGCAAAAGCCCGACGTTACTTTCCAGTCTGTTTTACTCACGACTTTGTTCCAATCCAGCGATGTATCCTTTCTAAAATCCCAAAGGAAACGAAATCCAAACGAAATCCATGAAAATCCATTAATCCATTACTGTTTTGACTTTGTGCTGTCCATTTTAAGTTCCAGTTTTCCAATTCCAAATTCCATGAGGCATGAACAATGGAGCCAGGCGGGATTAACGCACCTCTTCGTTTTACGTTCAATAATTTATTGTGTCACAAAATAAACATAAACTTGAAAGAAAAGTGGCTGTAAATTAATCCATTAAAGTGATCTTAACGAAAGACTTGTTTTAAATAAACGCAAAGAAAGAGAGTGGTCAAAACAGTGTGAATGCCCAAACTCTCATCATCCATCAACCTCCCAATGCACCTGTGCCCAAAACTATATACCCTTTGACCCCATCATCAAAGATGGCCGACAGTAAAACAAAGCAGGGAAATGTAGTTCTAATACATACAAAACCATAAACCAACAAAACAACCAGACAAATTACCATACTTCCATACCAAAAATAATAATTCAAAGAAAAGTACTAAAATGGCTGTAACAGACTGTGTAAACAAAGTAGCCCATGGTAAATGTAAACACACACCCATAGGACACAAGGGGGATCACCCATCTCTTCCCTGATAGCAGGAGGGAGAACAGAATGTGGAGAGGATGGGAGGGATCCTTGATGATGATGATGGTGGTGGTAGCACACACACACTTTCCTTAATGATGATGGTGGTGCACACACACACACACACACACACACACACACACACATACACAGACTTTCCTTGATGATGGTGGCACCACACACTCATACTCACTTTCCTTGATGATGATGATGATGATGCAAGAGCCAAAGCAGCAGAAGGCAGTAAGTACAGTAAGTAAGGACACTTTTAGTGGTGATGGTGGTAGCACACACACACACACACACACACACACACACACACACACACACACACACACACACACACACACACACACACACTTTCCTTGAAAACGATGGTGGCAGCTTTGTGAATGCAGCCCCTAGAGGAGAACATGCTGTGCTGAAGTCAAGTGCACTGTTGTTACACACACACACACACACACACTATCCTTGAACCCTCCAGAACATATCATCATAACTGACTCCTCAGTTGCTCCAGGGCTAACAGTCACAGAGGCTGATGTGCTGAAATCCTTCAGACAAGTTAACATCCGCAAAGCAGCTGGGCCTGATGGAATACCAGGTCGTGTCATCAAAGCATGCTCAGATCAGCTGGCTGGTGTGTTTACAGACATATTCAACCGCTCTCTGTCCATGTGCATCGTCACCAGTTGCTTTAAGTCAGCTATCATTGTTCCCGTGCCAAAGAAAAGCAAAGTCACCACCTAGAATGACTGGCGTCCTCTGGCACTCACACCCATTGTGAGTAAATGCTTTGAGAGGCTGGTGAAGAACATCATTTGCAGCATGATACCACCCACTCTGGACCCTCATCAATTTGCCTATAGACGGAACAGGTCCACAGATGATGCCATCACTACAGCACTGCATACCTCCTTGACACATCTGGAGAAGAAAGATGCTTATGTAAGGATGTTGTTTGTGGACTACAGCTCTGCATTCAACACCATAGTTCCTAGCAGACTTGACAGTAAGCTCAGGAGTCTTGGACTACATCATAATCTATGCAGCTGGATTCTGGACTTTCTGTCAGCGAGGCGCCAGGTGGTGAGAATGGGCTCCATTATATCCGCCTCCTTAACCTTAAACACTGGTGCCCCTCAAGGTTGTGTCTTAAGCCCTCTGCTCTACTCCCTCTACACCCATGACTGTGTGGCTCAGTATAGCTCCAACACCATAGTTAAGTTTGCTGATGACACTACAGTCATTGGATTGATCACCAACAAAGATGAGACGGCCTACAGGAGAGAAATCAGCAACTTAACACAGTGGTGCCATGAAAACAATCTGTCCCTCAATGTTGCAAAGACCAAGGAGCTGATTGTAGATTTCAGAAGAAAGGGAGATCTGCTTAAGCCTAAGATCAACGATTCAGAGGTGGAAAGAGTCAGCAATTTTAAGTTCCTTGGTGTGAATATCACCGAAGACCTTACCTGGGATAACCACTCAGACCAGGTTGTAAAGAAAGCCCAACGCCGTCTCTTTCACCTCAGGCGACTGAGGAAATTTGGACTGAGGTCAAAAATCCTAAAGGCTTTTTACAGTGGAACTGTAGAGAGCATTCTGACTGGAGACATCACTGCATGGTACGGCAGCTGTACTGCCACCAAAAGGAATGCTCTACAAAGAGTTGTGCGTACGGCGCAAAGTATCTGCAGGTGCACTTTACCACCCATTCAAGACTTGTATCACAAGCGTTGCATCAGAAAAGCCAAAAGAATCACCAAGGACCCCAGCCATCCCAATCATGGACTGTTGCAGCTACTACCATCTGGCAAGAGATTCTGCAGTCTCAGGGCTAGAACCACCAGACTACACAACAGCTTTTTTCATCAAGCAGTTAGACTGATGAACACAGAGTCAGTATTGACAGCCTAGATCTGTGCCTGTCAGTCATTGCATTTTCAGACTCTGAACATATACACTGACTCAAACACATACACATACAAGTATATTCATTACAAACTCTTTCTTTTACACTCATTACATTTTTTATTTATTTATTTTCTTGAGGAGCAAAAACACAAGAATTTTACTCTCATATAGTCTACAACTATAATGAGATGTAATAAAGACTTTCTTGAATCTTGAATCTTGAATCTTGAATCTTGATAATGCTGGTGGTAGAGTGATGTTTGCTGCTGTTTTTACAAGCCTGTCTGTCCAGCTGCTTACAGTCAAAGCAGCAGCAGCCACTGATCAAGTTAGTAAGTAAGTAAGTAAGTAAGTAAGTAAGTCAATCGCCCTTTCTGAAACCAGTCCCTTGACCCTTTCCCTATACACACACTACTTCGTTTGCGCGTTCACGTGGAGTCAGTAAGGAAGGAAGGAAGTGAGTGAGTGAATGAGTGAGTGAGTATGTAAGTAAATAGGTAAGTAAGTAAGTAAGTATGTATGCAAGTAAGTATGTAAATGAGTGTGTAAGTAAGGACATTTTCAATGGGGCCCCTAGAAAAGTAAGTAAGTGCAAGGACAAGTTAGTTAGTTAGTTAGGGTGGTGTGTTAGTTAGTTAGTTAGTTAGTGCGGGCCTTCCTGAAGTCAACATGGCCCATTTCCTTGGTCTTGTCCACATTCAGGAAGAGCTTGTGTGTATTATTGCAGCACAGCGGAGGGGGCTGTGGTAGTTAGTTAGTTAGTTAGTTAGTTAGTTAGTTAGTTAGTTAGTTAGTGCAGGCCTTCCTGAAGTCAACATGGCCCATTTCCTTGGTCTTGTCCACATTCAGGAAGAGCTTGTGTGTATTATTGCACTGGTCATTCTGCCAGCCGCTCCACCTCCATTCTGTAGGCCGCCTCGCTGCTCTGAGAAATGATGAGACACACAACTGGAGTGGCACCAGCTAACTAGAAACACTGAAATTAAATGAATAGGTGAAATAGACAGTGATTGGGCATTTAGGTTAAATGTACTGTTGATTATTACATGTCCAGTTCTATGTAAATGTGTTGTTATATGTATGGTATATGTATGGTACCTGTTATATGTATGGTACCTGTCTATTTTGTGTGTGTGTGTGTGTGTGTGTGTGTGTGTGTGTGTGTGTGTGTGTGTGTGTGTGTGTGTGTGTGTGTGTGTGTCACACCAAATGTGGAATATGTATAAGCCAAAAGCTAAATATGTATAACAGTGTATGTATGTATTTTTGTATTTATTTAAGTTATTTATTCTTTTTTTTAATTTACTTATTTATTTTCAACCCCCTTATTGGTCTTAAACAAGGGTATATAAACCAAAGGGACAAGATGAACAGAACTGGGATGTAACCAAATGGACAATATAGCTAGGGAACTGTGATCTATTGTGGTTTACTATGTAACATGTATTATGTTATTCTTTTCCTTTGGTCGACTATGATGTAGAGTTTTGTCTCTCCATTTTTTTCTTTTCTTTTTTTCCTTACACACAGGGTGAGATGTAAAAAAAAAAAAAAGTTACATGAGTTTGTGTACGGGAATGGGGCGTGTGTGTGTGTGTGTGTGTTTCTGTTTGCGTGTGAGTGTGAGTGTGTGTGTGTGTGTGTGTGTGTGTGTGTGTGTGTGTGTGTGTGTGTGTGTGTGTGTGTCAGTCCAGAGTTTGGGCATTTATGTTATATGTGTTCACTATTACATGTCCTGTTATAACTACAAACATAATCTACAGACCCAAATATGTAAATGTAAATAAATATGTAAATGTGTTGTTATATGTATGGTACCTGTCTATAGGGAAACTCTGTAGGTCTGCAGATTATGTTTATCATGGTTTTGTATGTATGTGTGTGTGTGTGTGTGTGTGTGTGTGTGTGTGTGTGTGTGTGTGTGTGTGTGTGTGTGTGTGTGTGTGTGTGTGTGTGTGTGTATGCATAGAGCACTGGAGAGTGGAGGCTTTTGAAATGGGAAATGGGTCATGGAAGCCTGGATAAGGAGTCTGCATGCAAATGCACAGAATTGCACATTCAACTAGGGCTGTCTGGTCTTTACAGAACATATAAAAACGTATTAAAAAAAAAAGAAAAACTAAAATGACCTAAAATGTACTTTTAATAGAGACCATACATAGACTACTGAAAAAAACAGGATTGCACATTCAACTAGGGCTGTCTGGTCTTTACAGAACATATAAAAACGTATTAGAAAAAAAAACTAAAATGACCTAAAATGTACTTTTAATAGAGACCATACATAGACTACTGAAAAAAACAGGATTGCACATTCAACTAGGGCTGTCTGGTCTTTACAGAACATATAAAAACGTATTAAAAAAAAAAACTAAAATGACCTAAAATGTACTTTTGTGTACTGTTAATAGAGACCATACATAGACTACTGGAAAAAAAACAAGGGGAAATGTATGGGGAAATGTATGCAAATTCGTCTGACCAAATGCCATATTGCCATCTACTGGATATATGAAGAAGTGTAATTCATCCACCTCAGGGGAACAGCCAATCACTTGTCATTGCGTAAATTGTCAAAGAGAAAGCGAAAGTGTCGGACGAGTTAGCAGCAGCTCCATCTTGTTTTTCGACGATTTTCTCTCAGGCCTGAAACGGAAAAAAACTGGTAAGAATGAGAAAACAGCATCATATTGTGTATGTATATAGTCTATCATAAATCACGGATTGGAATCGGATACTTGAATCGCTTTATTCGATGTTGAAACCAGACGTAAAGACTCGGCTAAAATATCACCACCACCACCACCACTAGGCCTTGTATCTCCAACAGTTCCGGGGAGGAATAGAGTGATAATGCCGTTCGCTATTCATTCATATTCGTGTCCTATTTCGGGAATGTTTGAATTATAATGTACTGGGCTACATCATCAGGAGTATGATTCAGGTAAACCTGCATGCGCAAAAAAGGCTTGTGTGTGTGTTTACTAGGACAGCTGAACAGGGCTGACTATGGCCCGGGCATTTTTGGCCATAGGCTATGATAAGCAGAGGCACGCGACAAACCAGAGGATATATGCACACATTGTGTTGTGTCAAACACATAAGCACAATAGTCCTGCCATAATATCATGCGTTGAGCATTTGCACACTTTTAAGTCCATAATTTCTCCCCATACTGAATTAGTTAAGATCTAGGCTACCACTCGTTCATTTGTTGTTCAGGCCTCTCAAGTTTTGAACTCGGAGTAAGATTTTCTTTTTGGCCAGGCATAGATCTACAGTAGGCTACAGAGTATGTATGTGAAAGAGACAGTAGTCTATATGAATGCCTGTATTTTAGGTGATTTAGAGAAAGGCAAGTACGGTCGCCCCAAAATAATGACCTCCAATGAATTCTGTGAAAAGTAATGGACAAATGGACTGGCATCAGGTGGCTTTTTTGCATGGGCTTAAAGACAGCACTGGAGAACTCAAGAATTCTGTAATGATAATAATAATAATTCAGTAGTGATGATGCATCATTATTTACTATTTATCAGTAAACATTCTGCCTAAAGCCTAAATATTTATTTAGGGTAGGCCTATATTTTATGTTTTTATTTGGACCTATTTCAATGTCATTGTAAAAAAAAAACAAAAAAAAAAAAAAAAACATATAGTTGTAGTCTATAAACTTTATTTAGTTCATTGTAGCTTTAACTTACTTCACTTGAAGAAGTATGTGCCTTGCTTTTACCTTGGCCTACTGCTTTTACAGTAGGTTATGGTCGCCATCTTTAAAAGTATTGCTATTTAAGTGCTTTAATGCTTAATACTGTATCAGACCAAACCAAATTTTCCAAGACAATGCCGTCAGCAGCGGTATTAAGAATAGCTTACTTTGCCGTGCTTACTGTCATACTTTTGGATTTTGCAGGGTGCAATCAAGTTGCATGGGTAAATATAATAGCATGCAAATTCAGTTTATTGTTATATTTCGTTGTGTATCACAGAGAGGCTAGTAGTGAGTAGTGCCATTGATACTGAAGAAGTTATGCGATAAGCACAAAGTTCTCCGCTGTTATGATGAGCTTGTGGGTTTGCTGGTTTACACAAATAGGCCTAATTGTCTTGCGCATCTCTGAACACTCGAGGGGTGGCACAACTATTAAGCGTTTGTGTGTGTAACCTACAAAATGTGAAAATTAATTCTGCATAATTATAGCGGAATTGTTGACGGCTCCAGAAAAGTAGTGCTGGTGCGTGAGGGAACTGTCATTCGTGCGCGAGCGCTCACACACACACACACACACACACACTCACTAGGCCCCCCCCCGGCCTGAAATGTTTGTTTTCATTCTGCTAACATTTCGGACACTTCTCTTACCAGGCTCAGCTGACAGTTTCTATGCTGACCTCCTCAATCTGTCCCTGGCTCACGTCTCTATCCTCCACCTTCTTCTCCAACTTCATATCCACTTCTTCTGTAGGCCCTTCTAAGTCTATGCACTCCGAGGCTGCCTCTGATGACAGCCCTGCACCCGCTGCTGTGTAGTCATCGTAGCACATCACACAAACGTAACTGCAAGCTGCATTATATTATTGTTGCACATTTTGCTGCTTAGACTTGTAGATTTTGTTGCCCCACGTTTCTCTTGGCTGTTGTCCGACCCTGTCCAGCTCAGGTGGCAGAAATTGACAACTTGAGTGCGTGAGGGGAGGGGCGGGTCGGCCCGAGGGCTGAGCGATTTCATTGGACTAGCCCAATGTCCTTCGAGAAATTCTACCAATGGCCGCATTTTGTGATTGAAAAACCATCGCGGTCGAAAAAAAATAATAAAATATTTTTTTTTAAAATGAAATTATGACAGGCCCAGCCCAAAATATGCGTCGGCCCACCGGGCATTGCCCGCTACGCCCTATGGCCAGTCCATGCCTGCAGCTGAACTCGAAGGCTCATGCTGTGGGCTGCTTGCGTGACGCATTTTTAGAAGTCAACTAGCGAATCACAGGAAGCCGTCTCCTTTGAAGACCCTAAAACGTTCGTCTTTGCTCTCGTTTGATCGTTGTTTGAGGATAATTCCTTGTGTAATCCAATGTCAAAACACATCAACAGTTTCATTACGTTTGTGTTTGTTTGTTGACTTCAAAGACACTGATTTATGGCTGTCAGTTTTTACCATGCCAAAGTCAGTGGTAACGTTATGCTCCCGTTTATGTGACAAAAGTTAATTTTCACCTCTCTCCTCCCTCTGTGTGTGTGTGTGTGTGTGTGTGTGTGTGTGTGTGTGTGTGTACCTATTTTGATCAGCAGATAGGACCAAAGACACAGGTGTTCTCCTGATGTGATTTCTCCACTTCTACTCGAGAATGGAGGGTTCTAGTTCTAAGAAGAGGCCCCGCTCCCCTACACCCACCCGTGTGTCCATGAAGAGTGATTGGTCCAAGGATGGAGCGATCAACTTTGCAGGAGGAGACTCTTCTACTGGACAGTAAGAATCAGAGGCTCTGGTCCTCATGCTACATAATGTGTGTCATCATTGAAGCTACTGTATCAACAACAATGTGCTACACTAGCCTGGCGAATGCCAAACTAAAAATCACAAGTGATATTTAGTCTGGAGACCTACCTATTGCATCTCTCGTAGCGGAAGCATCGTTAACGATTGTCCAGAGACATTTATTGGGCGCTACAAATGTCTATCATAACGTCTGTACATAGCTCAGAGCCAATACCAGAGCCACCATGTGACGTAAAATGCAATTGAGGGCCGTACTAGTCCCTTTTTGTTCTGTGATTGGATACCGAAAGTAAGTGAGAAAAACGGCCATGGTCACCATGCTGCTTTGCAGAGTGAAATTAAATAAGCGTGCAAAGGAGCATGGGAACTCCCAGGCTAGTGCTACACACACGTTAGCCCAGGGGTGTCAAACTTACGGCCCTTCACATCATTCCATGCAGTATGAAACAGTATGATCTAAAGAGCAAGGAAATAATTGTAGTTTTTGTGGTTTGCTTCAAAAATGAGGTGTAATGCTGCACAAAATACTACTTGTAACACAACCCTGCAGCTCTGCATGCACTCTGCATGTCACTATTGAACAGAGCTGTTACTGTGAGGGATGAGGAAGTGAGAACAAGGGAGAAGACTTTTGTGCTTTTGAAGGTCTGAAATGCAAGGAGACATTTTTTATTTATCCAATAGTTTGTGGTCATACAGATATGGTGGCCGTCTGATGAAAATCATTATGTGGCCTGTGATAAAAGATGAATGTGAATTGTGTTGGACCGTGTGTGTGTGTGTGTGTGTGTGTTTTCAAGGAGAACAGACATCATGTGCGTGTTTTATAGATCAGTGTATGAATATCTGTGCAGGAATGCGTTACATGATAGAAATGGTGCAGTGTTCGCGTTTCTGAGATGAAGGCAGAGAGAGAGATGTTTCTGTGTGTGTGTGTGTGTGTGTGTGTGTGTGTGTGTGTGTGTGTGTGTGTGTGTGTATGTGTGTGTGTGTGTGTGTGTATTTGTTGTTGAGTTTGATGATTAACTCATGTTACTGTGATGTTGTTCTTTAGAGTGCAGATTAAGGGGGGACTGTGTCTAACACAAGTCACTTGGAGGAACATCACAGCAGCCATGAAGCTAGCAGGTAAGGAGTGTGTGTGTGTGTGTGTGTGTGTGTGTGTGTGTGTGTGTGTGTGTGTGTGTGGGAGAACAGATTCCAACTCCAACTGATTGAACATATAAAATATACCTAGGCTAGAGATATTGTCTGCTTTTTTTAAATAATTGCCATTTGAATTGGGTTTTAAATTGTACTGCAATCCATTTTGTCTTTAGACTCTGATGAACATCGAAATGCTAGTCTGCTGTGCACCTCTATTGAATGTGCTCCAATGTTCCTTTTAATTTTCATAATGTCCCTCATCCGTTGATCCACCAGGTGATCACAGAAGCAATTTACAATTCGACTCAATGGGTTACAGATACAGTTTACTTTAGTTACGTTGGCCTACAGTGTGATATGATGTGATTAATGATATTTGTCATGTGATGAGTTAGTTAGCCGGGCCTACACTGTCCAAAATAATGGGAGTTGCATGTAGAGCCTGAAATTTTAGGTCAATTCAGCGTTTATTTACTCATAAACAATGATGAGTGAATAGCATCATCAGAAAGCTAATCTTGTGCAGATTCATATCAAATGTCATAGGAATTAATAAATAGAATGGATAAATAGCTGATACAGTATAGTTTGATTGTGAAACAATTACTTTCATGATAGAGTATTCTTTTCTTCTTTTCAACGTGTGATGTTTTTGTTGTCAAGGTGTCCGATTTAACTCTAAAGTGTTATTTTTATCTTTTATTTTGCTAATCTTTTATCATGTGTTTTATTTTAATAGATATCAGCAGAAAAACAAGTCAGACCTGCAGAAGAGGTTCCAGTGCCTGATTGAAGGAATCCCACAGCAGGGAAACACCAAATTCCTCCATGAGATCTACACAGAGCTCTACATCACAAAAGGGGGAAGAGGAGAGGTCAATGATGAACATGAGGTCAGACAGATAGAGAGAGCATCCTGGAGAGAAGCAGCACAAGGCAGACCAATCAAATGCAGTGACATTTTTAAAGGAATACTGGAAAATGAGAGGAAAAGGAAGGAAGAGGAAAGAGAGAGGGAGAAAAGAGGAGAAAAAGGCTTCACTAGACTCACTGATCATAAACCCCTAAGAACAGTTCTAACAAAGGGAGTGGCTGGTATTGGAAAAACAGTCTCTGTGCAGAAGTTCATTCTAGACTGGGCTGAAGGAAAAGCCAATCAGGATGTCCACTTCATATTCCCTCTTCCTTTTCGAGAGCTGAACCTGATGAAGAACAAGAAACTCAGTCTGGTGGATCTTATTCGGCACTTTTTCCCGGAAATGAAAGACTCAAGTGTTCTTTTCAGTCCAGAACACAAATTAATGATAATCTTTGATGGTCTGGATGAGTGTCGACTTCCTTTAGATTTCCATTCCAACCCAGAGTGTAGTGATGTGACAGAGGCAGCCTCAGTGAACGTGCTGCTGACAAACCTCATCAAGGGGAATCTGCTTCCCTCTGCTCTCCTCTGGATCACCACCCGACCAGCAGCAGCCAATCAGATCCCTCGTGAATGTGTGAGTCAGGTGACAGAAATAAGGGGATTTAATGACCCACAGAAAGAGGAGTACTTCAGGAAGAGAATCAGTGATGAGAACCTGGCCAGCAGAACCATCACACACCTGAAGTCATCCAGAAGTTTATATATAATGTGTCACATTCCAGTCTTCTGCTGGATTTCAGCTACTGTTGTAGAGAAAACATCAAAAGAAAAAATAGAAATACCCAGGACTTTAACTCAAATGTACACACGCTTCCTTACCATCCAGACAAGTATTAAAAATATCAAGTTCACTGGGAAAAAAGAGAGAGATGAAGAGGTGATTTTCAAACTGGGGAAACTGGCCTTCCAACAGCTGGAGAAGGGCAACCTGATATTCTATGAGGAAGACCTGAGAGAGTGTGGCATGGTTATCAGAGAGGCGTCCGTGTACTCAGGTGTATGTACACAGATTTTCAGAGAGGAGTCTGGACTGTCCAAGGGGAAGGTGTTCAGCTTTGTGCATCTGAGCATCCAGGAGTTTCTTGCAGCTTTATATGTGTTCCTCTGCTTCAACAACAGACAGAGAAACATGCCTGACCAACAGCAAACCTCTCAGCTCTCTGCTCTGTTCAGAGCTGCATCACTTCATGACCTACACAAGACTGCATTGGACCTGGCCTTACAGAGTAAGAACGGACACCTGGACCTTTTCCTCCGCTTCCTACTGGGCCTCTCACTGGAGTCCAATCAGACTCTCTTAAGACACCTGCTGCCACAGAGCAGTAGCCAATCACAGAGCTCAGAGCAAACAGTCCAGTATGTCAAACAGAAGATCAGAGATCAGAGTAGCTCAGACAGAGGGATCAACCTGTTCTACTGTCTGAATGAGCTGAATCACCATGCTGTAGTGGAGGTCATTGACAGGAGCTCAGGAACTCTGTATGTAGACATGCTCTTACCAGGAGAGTGGAAGACTAAGAGATTTGAGTTTAAGATGTCAGAAGAGCAGCTGGCTGAGTTTGACCTGCAGAAGTACATAAAGACACCAGAGAAAGATCAGACTGAACTCCTCAGTCCAGATGAAGTTCTTCAGAAGCTGGTGCCAGTGATCACAACATCCACATCAGCTCAGTAAGTAACACACACTGTGTGTGAGAGAGAGAGAGGGAGTAACATGGAACATGGAAGCAAACAAAACTTGCTGAAGGTAAATATTGATGAAGGAAAACTAAACAGCAGTAGTCAGAATGAATGTAATATGGAGTGAATCAGCGATGGTGAGAAATAATAATGAAGCCTGGGGACCAAACCCAGGTCTCCAGCACAGCAGTTTAGAGCTCTACCCCCAAGAGCCACTAGGTGGCATGAACAGACCCAGTTGCAGAGACAGAAGTAGCAGATCAAGGTGCTTTACTTGGAGAGCAAAACAAGAGACACACAGAACAAAATCCCAAACACAGTCCAGGTAACAGGGTCAGGAGTGCGTTTCCCAAAAAACTAACGAACGTAGCATTTAACGAAGATCTTACTATGTTAGTTCAAGGTAGAGACTGAACTTATTCCCACGTGTCCTAAAACGAGATAACTAAGTAAGTATCTCCATAGTAAGAAGTTGGTTAGTAGGGAAGACGTTAGTCCAAACTATGTCCTTTGCAGATGTTTTCGGAAGTGTCCGGTGAGTTCGTAGGCATTCGTTGCGATTAGGATCATGGGATATCGCCAATGTACCAAATGTATGTAATGTGTTGTCATTTACATTTGTGGATAATGTTCACTGTCTTTCCTATTTGCATCGAGTTTTAGAAAAGGAGCAATTTCAATGAGTTTGTGTTGGAATATGTTCAGAAGTAAAGCATGGGCTTCGGGGAGGACGTGCTATTTGCCAATAATGCCAATGCAAGCTTCACAATTATTTTAGAAAGTTAAGCATGGGCTATTTGGCCATAATAGTAGTATTTAATGAGCAACTACACACCATTATTATTAATAAATTCTAAAAACGTATATTTATATGTATGATTTGAGCAATTCTTGATGTGGGTCATTTTAATTAGTCAGTGGCATACCTTGCTAAGGTTGGCAGGTAGAGATTGGCACCTTAATTGTTTTGTCAGTTAAAGTTCGAATCCAGCCGGGAATGCTGTAATGACGGCTTGATTTTAAATTAGGAATCGTAATGTAATGATTTAATTGCATCAAAGTTGTAATTTGAAGTTTCTGCCTGTCAAGAAGACCAATTGTTTTGACAACATGCATTTTGAAACGTGTATCCTCTCGTCAGTTAAACTCATTTGTATGAGTTAAACTGAGGTCAATCAAACTGTGATAATTAATTCACGCTGTAGGTGGGAGTAATGCATCAAGTGGTGTCGCGTCAGCAGTATTTCACCCCAAAACAGCCAAAGAAGACATCACGTGGCCATATAACTAAGCTTCTTTGGCGTTAACTTGCACCTTGGAGTGTCAGCTTGAACTAACAAGTTTTACTAACAAGATACTATGCTTAGTCTGGACTATGCTTTTGGGGGACACCATGAACTAACTATGCTTTGACTAACAACGTTATCACCATAGTTAGTTATATTGTCAACAAAGGAAGCTCGTTAGTCTGGCCGATGGCTTTGGGGAACAGAAACATATTCCAAACTAACTAACAAGCTACCTTAGTTAGCAACTATGCTTTTGGGGGACGGACCCCAGAATCCAGAAGGCAGTCAGAATTCAGACAACCAAATCCAAAGCAGCAGGCAAGATCAAGAACAGAGTCAGACAGGCAAGGGTTAAAGAGCACAAGGGCAGTCCAAGGACCGAATGTGAAAACTCACCAAACATGCTTTGGACAAGTAGTCAACCAGAGTGAATAGAACAGAATACTTGTAGATACTTTATCATCCCCTCAGGGAAATTCTCAGTGAGTGAAACATGTTCTTTATTGGCATGTCTGGGCCATTTCTTAACAACTCAAGACAGAGCAAGGAACATGTAACTTATATAGGCATTTTTACAAAGCCCATGTGAACACAATAAATCACTAACTACAGCAGGGGTGGGCAATTATTTTGGTCGAAGGGCCACATTGGCGTTTAGATTTTCACTAATGGGCCGGGTGTTAACCATCAACCAGTTGATGCCAGTAAATTGTCAAGTCTCAAACCAGTAGACTCACTTTCTTCAGAGGACATGTTAACATGCAGGGTTAAAAAGGGGGATTTGTATTTCATGACTACAACAAATTTGATAATTTAGGCCTATAATCTACGTCTCCCTGGCTGAAAGGTAAATTATTCTCCTTTAGGAAGGCTCCGCGGGCCGGATTAAATAGCTCAGCGGGCCGCATGTGGCCCCCGGGCCTTAGTTTGCCCAGGCCTGAACTACAGGAACAATTGAGAATTGAAATAGCTGATGAAAAATCCACTAGTGACCCCACATGGACAAAAAAGAAATTACAGTCCATAAATCCTGACAGGTTTGAATCAGTCATATGGAATAAAGCCAAACAAAGGTGACACATAAGATAAGTTGGATTTGACTGTATTTGATCCCCGCAGAGGAAATTCACTTATCACAACAGCCAAGTAATAGATCAGTCAAATATAAAAGTGTATGAATTTCATACTAAAACACATAAATAGGCAATACATTTGTCAATAAATGACTATATGCATACAGTGGATCCTGAGGCACAATATACAGTCAATAATGCCTGATAACCACAGCGGACCTAATGTATGGCAGTGCAATATTTCATAACAGTAGTGTAGTCTAGCAGTAGTAGTCTAATGGCAGTTGGGATGAAAGACCTGTGATAGCGTTCCTTCTTCCATGCTGGATGGAGTAGTCTGTTACTAAAGGAACTGCTAAGTGCTGTCACTGTCTCATAAAGGGGGTGAGAGGAGTTGGCCATAATGGATGCCAGCTTATCCAACATCCTTCTCTCCCCCACCACCTCAACAGAGTCCAGGGAACCCCCCAGTACAGAGCCTGCAGTCCTGACCAGCTTATTCTGCCCCATATAGCCCCTTATATCAGGCCTGTTCTAATAGAGGCCCAGGGGCCAAGTGACCCAGACGATGTTCCAGTCAAAAAAGTAAATCATCATTCACAAGCCCTGAGAATGTAACCTCAAAATAGCAAAATAGTCTCTCATTTAAATAGACTGCAATATGAGACTAGTTATTTTGATATATAGTGCAGGTAAACTGATCACTTGACCAGCCTCACCATTTGAGCAGCTCGGTCGTAGAACACACACACACACACACACACACACACACACACACACACACACACACACACACACACACACACACACACACACACACACTGTAGATTGAGTAAGCTCACTGTGTGATATGTGTATGAACACAAACCTATAGCAGGCAGTTCTGCTAGATTGACGAGGGTTGTATGAGTTGTACCATTGGAGATAGATATTCAAATTGGTTTTCTTGTGATGCAGTGTGTGTGTGTGTGTGTGTGTGTGTGTGTGTGAAGGACAGTGTGAGGGAGGGTGGTGCTGATGAGGATGTTTGTGTGTGTGTGTGTGTGTGTGTGTGGGGGGGGGGGGGGGGGGGTTAGAAGAGTTAGTTGGGTGTGTGATGAAGAGTGTAGAAAGTGAAAGGGTGTGTATTTGGGTGAGAAAGGCAGAGTGAGAGAGACTGTGTGTGTGTGTGTGTGTGTGTGTGTGTGCATATGTGTGCTGAGATTGCTTGTAGAAGAGTGTGTGTATGTGTGTATTGCTGAGTTATACTCATATCCATCATTCTATCATTTCAGGCTGCAGAAGTGTAATCTGACAGAGAAGAGCTGTTCCTATCTGACCCCTGTGCTGACCTCACACTCCTCAAGACTCAGAGTTCTACAGCTGAATAGGAATAAGCTGAATGACTCGGGGATAGAACATTTATCTTCTGGTCTTCAACACCAAAACTGCAAACTGGAGGAACTACAGTAAGGATCATTCCATGGTGTGAGTGTGTGAGTGTGTGTGTGCATGCGTGTGTGTCTGTCTGTTGTGAAGAGAAAGGAGAGTCTCTTTATAAGTATGGGTGGGGAGAGGGTATGTCAGAATGAGTGGGAAATGTATGTGTGGGAGTGGGGGGTGGACAATTTGTATTTGTGTGTGTGTGTGTGTGTGTGTGTGTGTGTGTGTGTGTGTGAGTATGTAAGAGAGAGAGAGAGAGAGAGGCAGATTGTTTAATTCAGTGCAATAAAGTAACATGGAATCAAACAAAAAACTTGTTGAAGGTAAATATTGCTGAGGGAAAACTAAACAGCAGTAGTCAGAATGAATGTAATATGGAGTGAATCAGCGATGGTGAGAAATAATAATGAAGCCTGGGGACCAAACCCAGGTCTCCAGCACAGCAGTTCAGAGCTCTACCCCCAAGAGCCACTAGGTGGCGTGAACAGACCCAGTTGTAGAGACAGAAGTAGCAGATCAAGGTGCTTTACCTTGAGATCAAAGCAGGAGACACACAGAACAAAATCCCAAACACAGTCCAGGTAACAGGATCAGAATCCAGAAGGCAGTCAGAGTTCAGACAACCAAATCCAAAGCAGCAGGCAAGATCAAGAACAGTCAGGCAGGCAAGGGTCAAAGAGCACAAGGGCAGTCCAAGGACACAATGCGAAAACTCACCAAACACGCTTTGGACAAATAGTCAACCAGAATGAATAGAACAGAATACTTGTAGATACTTTATCATCCCCTCAGGGAAATTCTCAGTGAGTGAATAGACAATATAGAGGCAAATAGTCTCTCATAGACTGCAATATGAAACTAGTTATTCTGATAGTGCAGGTAAACTGATCACTTGACCAGCCTCACCATTTGACCAGCTCCATAGTGAAACACACACACACACACACACACACACACACACACACACACACGCACACACTGTAGATTGAGTAAGCTCGCTACGTGTACTGTGTGTGTGTGTGTGTGTGTGTGTGTGTGTGTGTAGTGTGTGTGTGTGTGTGTGTGTGTGTGTGTGTGTGTGGGGGGGGGGGGGGGGGTTATTGAGGTGGAAGCTGAGAGGGTGTGTATTTGGGTGAGAACGGCAGAGACGGTGTGTGTGTGTGTGTGAACATAATCCTAAGAGAGGTATTTGGGTGACAAAGGCAGAGACGGTGTGTGTGTGTGTGTGTGTGTGTGTGTGTGTGTGTGTGTGTGTGTGTGTGAACATAATCCTACAGGGAGCAGTAACATTGCTAGATTGACGAGGATGTGTATGTGTGTGAAGAACAGTGTGGGGGATGGGTATGCTGATGAGGATGTGTGTGTGTGTGTGGGGGGGGGTAGAAGAGTGTGTCTGTGGGGAGAAGCTCGTACTGTATGAGATTGGGTGTGTGTGGAAGAGTGTAGAGGAGGTGGAAGCTGAGAGGGTGTGTATTTGGGTGATAAAGGCAGAGAGAGAGACTGTGTGTGTGTGTGTGTGTGTGTGTGTGTGTGTGTGTGTGTGTGTGTGTGTGTGTGTGTGTATGTGAGGGTCTCTGTGTGTGGGTATTTATTTGAGGACAGTGAGGCCAGTCTTCCTCTACAAGTGTGTGTGTGTGTGTGTGTGTGTGTGTGTGTGTGTGTGTGAACGTCTGTCTGAGGGATTGTGGGTATTTATATGTGTGTGTGTGTGTGTGTGTGTGTGTGTGTGTGGTTTAGGGCATCCCATAATACTTCTGGATGTGTTCAGAGTAAAGCATAGAGTGGACAGTGAGGCCAGTCTTCTTCTACAGACGCTCAAGATGGCGGCCAGTGGCCTTCATTCCTCTGAGCTCGGGGGTGGACCAGGGACATGAGCGGGTGGCAGGGACATGGCTGTTCTTTCCAAGGGGCTTGGTGATCAAGCAGACTGGAGAGGGTGTTGGTAGAAGTAGCAACCAGACTGTGAGGGGAGGAGAGGTTGTGGTGGAGCTCAGACAGGGCTGATGCTTGTCTAGAGGGAGCAAAGAGGTTCTAGTCAACAGACCTAATGTGGCCGTAGGTAGGGGGGGGGGGGTGATATGGAAACTACAATCAGTGGGTTTGGGATCAGAGATGCCAGAGATAGAACCAGAGACAGTAGGGAGATGGGACATGTGCATGAGAGAGTGTTTGTGTGTGTGTGTGTGCGTGTGTGCGTGCGTGTGTGTTGCAGGAGAAGACAAACTTTTGAGGCTTATGGAAATAGAAGAGTGTGTGTATAAGAGTGAGTGTGTAGGATGGTGGGAGAAAAAGTGTGTGTTCATCTGAGGTTGTAGTTGTTCTAGACTAGAGAAGTGTTTATGTGAGATATGTTCAGTGTGTGTGTGTGTGTGTGTGTGTGTGTGTGTTGACTGAATACCAATGTCCCTAACCCTTACTTGGAGCTGAATTCACACACAGATAAGTGTGTGTGTGTGTGTGTGCCGGTGTATGTAGGAGAGATTGTGTGGGAGAGACTGTGTATGAGAGTATCACGGGTGAGGGAAAGAGTGTGTGTTCATCTGAGGTTGTGTGTGTGTGTGTGTGTGTGTGTGTGTGTGTGTGTGTGTGTGTGTGTGTGTGTGTTGGAATGTCAATGTCCCTCTCCCTAACCCTTACTTGGAGCTGAATTCACACACAGATAAGTCTTTGAGGGTTCAGAGCTTAGGAGGGACAATGGGATTCAAGCATTGTGTGAAAAAGAGTGTGTGTGTGTGTGTGTGTGTGTGTGTGTGTGTGTGTGTGTGTGTGTGTGTGTGTGTGTGTGTGTGTGTGTGTGTGTGTGTGTGTGACCTAATGTGGCAGTAGGTAGGTAGGGAGGGAGGGAGTGGGAGTGGTGATATGGAAACTATAATCAATGAGTTTGGGATCAGAGATGCCAGAGATAGAACCAGAGACAGAAATGGCAATGGGAGCAGTAGGGAGATGGGACATGTGCATGAGAGAGAGAGAGAGAGAGAGAGAGAGAGAGAGGGAGGGAGTGTGTGTGTGTGTGTGTGTGTGTGTGTGTGGGGGGGGGGGGGGTTAGTCACTCCAACTGATTAGCCCATTTAGGCCGGGAAAGCATTTCCGCATTTCTACCATTAAAGCCGGGGGCGCTGTTGCGTAATTCTACCATTAAGGCCGGGAAAGCCTTTACGTCAATTTTCAAATACAACGTTTTTTTTGCATCAATTGTCGACCTCTGAACCAATCAAATGCATCAGAATAGAGTCGTGGTAGTGTCGTCCATATGTCGTCATGTTACACGTGTCATTGTTTTGAATTTTTGGAGCAAGCATGGAGGAAGTTTTTGATAGTGGAGATGTTTCGGAAGGCAGTGATTTTGAGGAGTTTCTCGGATTTGATGACGGCGACTTTATTGACTTTGAAAGGGCTGAACCAATCGACCGGGATTTATGGTTAAGACATATGTTTCAAGAGGACGACGAAGACGATAGCGACGACGAGTTTGAAGGTTTTGGAAGTGACTGGAAGACGGAGAATTACCACCGTAATCGACAACGTGCTTTCAACCGAACACCGGGAGTGAAAGTGGATTTGCCTGCTGATGCCACACCGCTGGAGGCATTTAGTCATAATTTCACGGATGAACTTTGGAAACATCTCGTCACTGAGACAAATAGGTACCGTGACCAGGTTCACACACAGCCACCTCGAGCAAAAATGGCGAGGTGGTCCCAGGTGACTGAAACTGAGATGAAGACATTTATTGGATTGTGCATGGGCATGGGACTTCTGGTGCTGCCAGTGAGAAGGGATTACTGGAGGCAGAATAAAAAACTCTTTGCAACGCAGTTCCCCAAAAACATGTCTCGGGACAGATTTATGGCCATCTGGAGGTAAGGACAACAATAATAATAAGGCTACTTATTGATTGTGATGATGTTCTAATAAAGAATTACTACAGTTTATGATGAGAAATGTAAGAGATGTATTAATCTACTGTAAATCCTCAAATATGATTATTATTATTATTATTAATATGCACAATTTATTTTTCATTACATTCATTGGAATGCTAATTTACAACACAGACAGATGTATTAGTATTATGCATAATACTTTAATTCAGGAATCATCACGTGCATGTGAATGTAATATAAAACACGGACAGTTTTATTCATAGTACTTTTATTCAGTTATCACATACAAGTAGGATATATATAGTAGTTTACAGAGCAATGTCATTTACAATATGGACAGACTATTATCTCAAAACACATGACTATAATGGCAATATTTTATATTATGCCATCATCTAAGGTAACTTACCTGTGTCTGCATTTCCAGGTTTCTACACCTCCAGGACAATGAGGCAGCAGATGTCAACCGGGATGACAAGCTATGGAAAATGCGCTGGTTTCTGGATTACCTCCTTGACCGATTCCAGGCACTGTATGAAGTAGATGGCAATGTGAGTGTGGATGAGAGCATGATCAAATTCAAAGGCCGTCTCTCCTTCAGACAGTACCTGCCCATGAAGCCGACAAAATGGGGTGTCAAGGTATGGGTGATGGCAGAGAGCTCCACAGGATACGTGACCAACTTCCAGGTCTATGCTGGTCGTAAGGGGTCAAAAGAGAAGGGCCTCGCACACCGTGTGGTCATGGATTTAGCCAGACCATATTACGGCTCTCACCTGTCCATTTACATGGACAATTTCTACACGGGGGTAAATCTCTTGGAGGAGATGAAGACCCATGGCCTGAATGCTTGCGGCACTGTTCGTGCCAACCGGAAGGGACTTCCAAGGAATGAGAGCCTTAGAAGAGACGCCGCCATGGAAAG
>JAODXP020000021.1:38464872-38474872 GCA_027497455.2 Sardinella longiceps | reverse complement strand
GTCTTTTCTGCTCCTAACTTCTCATCTTTCTTTCTTCATGTCTTTTCTTTTTCTCCTTTCTTGTTCTATCTCTCTGAGTGGTGGTGTTGAAATGGTGTGAGTGACAGAAATGTGTTAAAGCCCTTTCTCATCTTTGACTCCTCATAGGTGTTTGGTTGTATCCTTCAGCCTCAGCCCACATCTCTCTTTCTCTCCTCCTTCATTCCTCCTCCCTTTGCTCTTTTCATTCATATGTCTCTTTCACAATTCTCTGTCTGTTTTTCATGTCAAATGTTTCAATGTCAATCCAAATCCAATAGGCTGTAATGCCAGTAAGAGTGTGAATGTGCAGTCATCTCTATTGGTGGAGTCAGACGCCAATCTCCATAATGCTTCTGATTAGACCAGTGGTGTTGGACTTTTTAGCTCCACCCTTACTGTTTGTGCTGCAGTGTAGAGATCTGCATTGGGACTGGGTCCCGCTGGGACCCGCGGGACCCAACGCAAAACTCGCGGGAACGGGCGGTTTGCACTTGGCTGCGGGCGGGAACGGGCGGACAACTTAAAAACACTGCGGGAACAGTGGGACAGGGACTTCGAATTGTTCTTTGCTTTGTAACATTTAGCCTACTTATTCAAAAGGAATTAACTTCATACAAACATGTGGCAAGGTCTCTCTGTTACTTCTTACCTGCTTCTACGTTTCCTCTAGCTGGCAGTAAATCCATCCATTAACTCTCTATATAGGCCTACGGCTCTGTTAACTCTTATGTTGGAGCGCCCTCTAGTGGACAATATTATAGTTCCAACAGTTTAACATTGATTTCCGCAATAACTCAATAACAGTTCTTAAACTGATAACATTATCTACGATATCAGTTTCTATTCGTGTTTTTTCGAGAAATATACCTGCTACATCTGATAATTTTCATGTTCCATGGGCCTATTTTTGCAAAGCAAGCTGTTTTATGTGCCGTGATGGTGCAAGGTTTTTGACTAAGTTGCATTTAAATATATTGTGTTTCTTATGTCTGTCGAAAAGAGACCTTAACCTCAATCACTGCGTGAATATATGAAGGTAGGAAAAAAGAAATAATATAAAATGAAACTGCCTTTATTTTATTTAAAAACTACATGGAAATAATGAAATAGGAGCGCTATCCCGACCAATGCGTCAACCCCAAGAATCTCTCTTAGCCTAATAGCTTAAAATAGGCCTACACTTTCTCCTGCGGGAAGGGAGAAGACAAAAAATCAATGCATCTCTATCAGTGTGCGGGAATAACTTCTCACACTTTCGCGGGTTGCGGGCGGGAATGGACATACACATCGCGGGAATGGGCGGACACGCTGCGCACCCCTTGCGGTAGCGGGCGGTAATGGTCAGAAATTCAGCGGGAGCGGGCAGGAGCGGGACGAAGAAAACAGTCCCGCGCAGTTCTCTACTGCAGTGTGTCAAATGTGTGAGTGTGTTTGTTCTGGCTGCTGTTCCTGATGTCAGAATAAAAGCCCTCTGTCTCTCATGCAGTCTGGCTCACTGGGAGACAGTTGTCATGGACACTGATTCATCAGCTGCTTCTCTCCTTTATCCTGCAGGTGGATTGATTATGAAAAGGGAAAGACCATGGTTGTGACTAAGGACTCTAAGTGAGCATCAGTGGCCCTGGGCTGGATGGGGTCTCTAGTCCAGAATGTTAAGGACAACCAGTCATTCATGAGATGAAGACATATAACGTGCACAGATGGACATATGGGATGGACAGGAGAAAAACACACACACACACACACACACACACACACACACACACACACACACACACACACACACACGTTGAGGAGGACCAGTCACTCTCAAACATGTGCATAGACCAATATATAGTCAGCACAGAGTCTGTTGGATGTATTTCTCTCTATTGTTTTGTTATGTATGTACATGGATATATAAACAGTATGGCCGACATCTGCAGCCAGTACAATTTCAATTGTGTGTGTGTGTGTGTGTGTGTGTGTGTGAGAGAGAGAGAGACTGAGCTTTTCAGCTTGGACATGTTGGGACTAAGGACTCCAAGTGAGCATCGGTGTGTTGATCTTCATGGCCCTGAACTGGATGGAGTCTGTGAGCCAGAAACCCATGAAGAGAGGATGGGTTCTAATACACACACACACACACGCACACACACACACACACACACACTGTACACAAACAATGTACATTCATACGCTGTTTCTCCAGCACCACAGGAAGCAACACCGGAGCAGTAAGAGGATAGACAGACAGACAAACACACACACACACACACACACACACACACACACACACACACACACACACACACACACACACACACACAGGGAGGAAGCATTTTTTTACTGATTGGTAAACAACAGTGAGCTGAATGGAGAATGGAGGCGTGTTATTCTGGTGTACCGGTATTCTAGGGCCTTTGTGGTTTTTCATTTGCTTTGCCTCTGCTGTGTTTTATAACATGTTGTGATTTGATATCCATCAATAAAGACTTTCTATGAAGAGTGTCATGGACGTTTCTTCTTTTATTTTCAGATCACTTCTCCATTGAGCACTTTCACCTTTGCCTCATGAATATGGATTCTACAGCTCTGTCTCCATCAGAGCCATATATAGAGATTAGAGGCTCTGTCATCCATTATCTCATACTGCCACCTAGGGGTTCAGAAATGTAACAGCATGTGTAAATACATCCAAAGGCTACATCTTGAATGGGCCAAAAAAAGGCCAAATCCTGGAGGGTCTCCCACACTCTCCCCTGCTTTACTAAATGTGCTCCTGATATTTCCAGTTCCAGTCCATTCTGTTTGAACAGTTTGATTGCTTACAGGTTAGAGTCCAGTATTCAAGATACACATCTGATGACAGATTTCACATAACACACATCTCTTTTGAAATGTCATGTGTTAAACAGTGTGTATCAGTGTGTCACTATGACGACCAAATGTTTACTCTGCTGTATCCATGGGAACCTTCTCTTGACTGCAGTAGGTTTGACCTTTGACCTGTAGTCCAGTCACATAGAGTCCCCCACATCACGTCACACAAGACTGAAAAAGAGTGAGGAGGAGGAGGAGGAGAGACAAAGTGTTTATTTATTAAAGTGTTTATAAATGAACCCAACAAGTGATGGTCATTATGCCTGTTGGCTTTAGAAGTGGGAGGATTCATACAAAAGTCAAAACACCTGACTGACTGTGTAAACAAAGTAGCCCATGGTAAATGTAAACACACACCCATAGGACACAAGGGGGATCACCCATCTCTTCCCTGATAGCAGGAGGGAGAACAGAATGTGGGAAGGATGGGAGGGATCCTTGATGATGATGGTAGCACACACACACACACACACACACTTTCCTTGATGATGGTGGTAGCACACATACACACACACTCACAGACACAAACACACACGCACACGCACACACACACACACACCTTCCCACAGGTGCTGCAGACATAAGGCCAGTATGGATCTTCAGGTGTCTCTGCAGTAGAGACTTCCGGAAAAAGGCAATAATAAAAAAGGAATAACAACAACAAAAAAATGATGTTAATAGCCAAAGAAAAAGGGGGTGGGGTGGACTGTTGGGGGGTATACATACATCAGGTAGTGAGCTGACACATCTTTGTGTCCACTGTGGTATGTGTTTAGGTCACCCATAACAATGAAAATCTTTCCGCAATCTGAACAGTGTGGCCCAGGCCCCATTGAGATACATGTCTCAGATGCACTTAAGATGTCCAGACCCTTGTTCGAAAGTGAGAGGTAGACCAAGGGGATGGTAGCCTGACACACCAGACTATTTCATAAGAATGTATAGTCTGGAGACCACTGATGCTGTGCCTCAATGGAGGTTACCCTAATTTAAGATGTCCAGACCCTTGTACGAAAGTGAGACGTAGACCAAGAGGATGGTGATGTCCGGGTTGTCCTATTCTGTTCTGTTTTGAACTTTGGGTTTTGTCTTAGTCTCTGGTTTCTCCTACCTGTGTTTTCTGTCTTTAGTTCATGTCCTGAATTTCTAGTTTCACCTGTGTTCTGTCTTGTCTTCCTGTATCCTGTTTTGCCATGTGCTTGAGTTTACTCTTTGTCTTTGTCTTTGTCAACGCCCCCTTTGTATTTCCTCTGTGCTTCCTGGTTTGTCATGTGATCTTGTCTCCTGTCTCTAGTTCCTTGTTTGCCCTTTGTTATGTGGCGAATTCAGCAGTCGTAACATTTCGTAACGTAACGCAACAGTTCCCATTCATCCCTATGGGTGACGTATGTTATGTCAACGTTATGTCATTTTGAAAACACCACTTGTGTTCCCCGTTAAGACCAACAGGATGGTCAGTGGCCGAGACCCCAGACCCTTGTGCGAAAGTGAAGCTTAGACCAAGGAGATGGTTATGATGGTTAGGTTATTCTATTATGGGTTTTCTGATGTTTGTGGAGGTCCCACTTTTGATGAAAGGCCCTCCCACATGTCCCTCCCACACTGATGTGTCTTTTCTCCTGTATGAATCATCAGATGTCTCTGGAGGTTCCCAGCATGTGGAAAGGCCTCTGAACAGTAAGAGCAGCAATATGGCTTCTCTCCAGTATGCACCCTCTGGTGTCATTTGAGCTTGTAAGGTGGAGCAAAAGTCTTGCCACATTCCAAACACAGATGTGCATGGACTTCCTCATTGGTGTTGGATGCTTCCTCATTAGTGTTGGACTGATCTGGCTTCTGCCCAGTAGACTTATGGCTTCTCTGGTGTTGCTTGAGATCCCACTTTTGATGAAATGCCTTATTCCCACACGTCCCACACTGATGTGTCTTTTGTCCAGTATGGATCTTCTTGTGTTTGAGATTTGAGATTACTGGGATGGCTGGCTGAAACCCTTTCCACACTCTGAGCACCGATGAGGCTTTTCTCCAGTGTGTGCCAGTTGATGTGTGGCCAGAGAAGATGGCTGACTGAAACTCATCCCACAGAGGACACAGAGATGGGGCTTTTCCCCAGTATGGATCTTCAGGTGCCTCTGCAGTCCAGACTTCCGCAAAAAGGCCTTGCCACATTCCCAACACTGATGATGATGAGGTCTTTCTCCTGAATGGAGTCCCTCATCAGAGTTGGATTGATCTGACTTCTGCCTATAATGGGTTGTTTGGTGTTGCTGGAGGTCCCACTTTTGATGAAAGGCCCTCCCACATGTCTCACACCTGTGTGGCTTTTCCAACCCACTTTCAGCTTAGTGCGTGTGTGTGTGTGTGTGTGTGTGTGTGTGTGTGTATATATTTCAGCCATCTCTCTCTCTCTCTCTCTCTCTCTCTCTCTCTCTCTCTCTCTTTCTTTCTCTCTCTCTCTCTTTCTATCTATCTACCTATCTATCTATCTATCTATCTCTGTAGTTCCTCTAGTGTCAGTGTGTGTGTGTGTGTGTGTGTGTGTGTGTCAGTCCAGTGTTGGGTGAGGCCAGGAGGGTGAAGAGCAGGGTGTGTGTGTGTGTGTGTGTGTGTGTGTGTGTGTGTGTGTGTGTGTGTGTGTGTGTGTGTCTCAGTCCAGTGTTGGAGGGTGAAGAGCAAGGTGTGTGTGTGTGTGTCCAGTGTTGGGTGAGGCCAGGAGGGTGAAGAGCAAGGGGCTCAGCAGCTCAGCACAAATGCCCCCCTGAGGTGACCCTGTGTTCACTGGGACAGACAGACAGACAGGCAGACAGACAGGCAGACATATGGAGAGACAGGAAGACGGACAGATAGATAGAGAGACAGACAGGCAGGCAGACAAACAGACAGACAGGCAGACAGACAGACAGACAAACAGATAGACAGGTAGGCAGAGAAACAGACAGACAGGCAGTCAGACATCCATCTTTGTAGTCACTGCTGTGCATGAGAGCCCAGTGTGTGTGTGCGTGTGCGTGTGTGTGTGTGTGTGTGTGTGTGCGTGTGTGTGTCTGTGTGTGCGCGTGTGCGTGTGTGTGTGTGTGTGTGTGTGTGTGTGTGCGCGTGTGTGTGTGTGTGTGTCAGTCCTGTATTGAAGGGTGTGGCCAGGAGGGTGAGGAGCTCAGCAGATCAGCACAAATATGGGACAGACAGACACACACACACACACAGGCAGACACACACACACAGGCAGATAGACAGACAGGCAGACAGACAGATGTAATGTATGGCTGCTGCTGCTGCTGCACACTCTGACTCTCTGCTGCCTCCTAGTGGGGAAGTGCAGCAGGACTGATCCAGTTGCAAGTGCCAGTAGTATCCACCTTCAGTCAGCTCAGCTTCTCCACCTGTTGCTGCTAAACAATGTCTGCACCCTGAATAGCCAAAGGTTCAGTCCCAGACACATCCAACACTTACACCATGTTACTGTTTCTTTAAGGAAATACACTCAAGGCTGAAGGATGGACTTTAGTTCTGATGGCTTATCTAAACTCTCATAAACATTTATGACAAGTTGCCACAGGAACACACTGTTCACTCTGAAACTATTAACCAGTCCATTTGGGTTTGCTTTTGGTGCTTCAAACATTTCATGGTAAGTGAACTAAATGTTATTGTGAAGAGAGATTTTCAAGTTTAATGATGAAAATGGAAAAATGATGAATTTATAACTTGTGTGCTTTTCCGGAATATCAATATTATATAAGTAAAAGCGTACAGACTACTGGCGGGAGATTGTTACGGTACTCTAGATAGGGAGTGGAGTCTGATGTCTTCTGAATTCGCTACATAATGAATTATTTCCTTCACAGATGAGATCGTTCAAATGTTTTCAGTAGTTAACCAGGGGAAATAAATCGTAACATATTTTATTGCTGTTTGACCGAAAGTGTTGAATGTTGACCTCTGATTTCCTGCCTGTTCCGTGTCATGTGACCCCATACGAACACGTCTTTCCTCTTGTGCCTTTGACTCCAAACATGGTGTTGGAATCTAGCAGATTTAGAAATCAGCTGATTGGCTCCTACTGGTGATAAATTGCAGTGGTAGAGAAGAGGGTTTATCCCCATTTCTCCCGTGGTAAAGTGACCCTGAAGTCTATGCCTGTATTACAGCCATTTCCCACATCACATCTTTGAAAAGGGGCGTCACTAGAAACTGTGGGCCCTATCACAAATAATCATTTTGGGCCCTCCACACATTGATTTGAATTTTCAGTTTTTCTCTTGGACCCCGCCTTTCAGTGACAGGCCCTTGAATCATCCTAACTTTTCTCCCTCTACTAACGCCGCCCCTGCACATCTTTGAAAGACTTTTGTTTTTAACCAGGGAGCAAGATCTGTACTTTTTTACTGGTTGAAGTAAGTAAACTACTGAAGCAGGGCTGGTCAAGGATATAGAGACTTTATATTTACTGGACTGTATGAAGTCTGTGCCTGTATTAGTCATTACTCACATGACATCACATCATTGAAATCTGTACTTTTTACTGCTTGGCCTTCTGGAACATGTCATTCCTCTTGTGGCTTTGACTCTTCTCATCAAGTCTGTGTCTGTATTAGAACTAAAGCAGGGCTGCTCAGGGATAGAGAGACATCATCTTATTTACTGGACTGCATGTGTGAGGGGTAGTAGGCTGTGCCTACTGGGTTTGCACTGAGTCAGTCAGACCATCTAAAGGTTTTGCATTTGTTGCTTCCAAAAAGCTCATTAACTGTATCTGTGTTGGAGAGATATTTGTGTTTTGCTCTATGACCAGAGAGATTTAAAGAGTTGATTTCCAGTGAATACCAGGAAGTGTTTTTATCACTTGGACATGAGCCATCTTTGATACAGTGCAGGGCAGTACAGAGACTGAATGCAGTGTCTATATGGAGTTATATAGATTAATATGGAGGTTATATCCACAGAGACTGAATGCAGTGTCTATATGGAGTTATATAGATTAATATGGAGGTTAAATCCACAGAGACTGAATGCAGTGTCTATATGGAGTTATATAGATTAATATGGAGGTTATATCCACAGAGACTGAATGCAGTGTCTATATGGAGTTATATAGTAGATTAATATGGAGGTTATATCCACAGAGACTGAATGCAGTGTCTATATGGAGTTATATAGTAGATTAATATGGAGGTTATATCCACAGAGACTGAATGCAGTGTCTATATGGAGTTATATAGATTAATATGGAGGTTATATCCACAGAGACTGAATGCAGTGTCTATATGGAGTTATATAGTAGATTAATATGGAGGTTATATCCACAGAGACTGAATGCAGTGTCTATATGGAGTTATATAGATTAATATGGAGGTTATATCCACAGAGACTGAATGCAGTGTCTATATGGAGTTATATAGTAGATTAATATGGAGGTTATATCCACAGAGACTGAATGCAGTGTCTATATGGAGTTATATAGATTAATATGGAGGTTATATCCACAGAGACTGAATGCAGTGTCTATATGGAGTTATATAGATTAATATGGAGGTTATATCCACAGAGACTGAATGCAGTGGCTATATGGAGTTGTATAGATTAATATGGAGGTTATATCCACAGAGACTGAATGCAGTGTCTATATGGAGTTATATAGATTAATATGGAGGTTATATCCACAGAGACTGAATGCAGTGTCTATATGGAGTTATATAGATTAATATGGAGGTTATATCCACAGAGACTTATAGTAGATGAATCCCTACTGCATCATAAGGGTAAGTATATTCATAAGGGCAGCAGTGCATGTAGTACTAGGGAGGGCCAATGTGGTACTGATCTGCTGTCAGGGGGCAACAGCTTATGTGTGTGTGTGTGTGTGTGTGTGTGTGTGTGTGTGTGTGTGTGTGTGTGAAGGATACATGTATCTGCTGTCCATAAGGGCATGTAGTGGGGCGCTTATAAGTCTTGTGTGTGTGTGTGTCTGTGTGTCTGTGTGTGTGTGTGTGTCTGTGTGTGTCTGTGTGTGTGTGTGTGTGTGTGTGTGTGTGTGTGTGTGTGTCTGAAGAGTACATGTCCAGTATCTGCTGTCCATAAGGGCATGTAGTGGGGCGCTTATAAGTCTTGTGTGTGTTTGTGTGTGTGTGTGTGTGTGTGTGTGACTTATGAGAGAGAACACACACAGCATCACAGCATGTATCTGCTGTGCATAAGGGCACTGGGCTGGCTCCTACACCCCCCCCCCTCCTCCCCAGTGAAGAGACACTAGTAAGGGCACTGGGCTGGCTCAGAATGTGAAGAATGCATGGTTACAGTTCAGTTCACCAGTGCACTGTAAGAAAAGAAATGTTGTGAGAACTTTTTTACGAACTCATGGGGCAAGTTGCAGAAAATGAATTCACATAATATGTACTTTTTCAGATATAATACAGTTATGGTACAATGAGTTTTTTTTTTTTTTTTACATTTTCTACCCTTCTTACACACATACACACTTCTTTCATACACACCCCTTATTCTAACCCCCTCCCACCCACACAGGATCAACATTCTCTCCACCCACATTCTCACACTGTCATACTCTCATCATTTACACTCACTCTCCATTCATCCAGCTCTCTCATTCATACTCCACATCCTAACCCACCCCCTCCCACTCATAACCTCACTTTACACTCACCCTCCATTCACCCACCTCTCTCATTCATACTCCACACTCATGGGTCATTATCTTACCACATAGCTTACCTGGATTGATCTCATGGCTCCACCTTCCCTAAAGCTTCATATATTTTAGTCCATACATTATCAAATTGTTTTTCTTCAATGCTGCTCTGCTACATTGTCCTGTCAATACTTAATATTTGCTGGTACTTAATATTTGGTTCTATTGATTCAGTGTAAAGTGCTTGTTCGCTTCTGCGTTCACGTTCGGTCTATGCTGTTCCAAATTATTTTGATCCACTTGTACGTACACTCCGGAGCTATCCTTTAAACGGCCATCCACCCATCTCATCCCTTTTTATCAATGTGGAAATTACTGTAACATCAGAAATATTACTATCATTTCAACATTAGAGGCTTTGCATTTATTTATGCGCTCCACGTAAACAAGGTTTACTGAAAAAATGGAAAC
>JAODXP020000021.1:38452372-38457372 GCA_027497455.2 Sardinella longiceps | reverse complement strand
CCTTCTTCCATGCTGGATGGAGTAGTCTGTTACTGAAGGAACTGCTAAGTGCTGTCACTGTCTCATAAAGGGGGTGAGAGGAGTTGGTCATAATGGATGCCAGCTTATCCAACATCCTTCTCTCCCCCACCACCTCAACAGAGTCCAGGGAACCCCCCAGTACAGAGCCTGCAGTCCTGACCAGCCTATTCTGCCCCATATAGCCCCTTATATCAGGCCTGTTCTAATAGAGGCCCAGGGGCCAAGTGACCCAGACAATGTTCCAGTCAAAAAAGTAAATCATCATTCACAAGCCCTCAGAATGTAACCTCAAAATAGCGAAATAGTCTCTCACAAATAGACTGCAATATGAAACTAGTTATTTTGATAGATAGTGCAGGTAAACTGATCACGTGAGCAGCCTCACCATTTGACCAGCTTGATCGTGGAGCACACACACACACACAGACAGACAGACACACACACACACACAGACACACACACACACACACACACACACACACACACACACACACACACACACACACACACACACACACACACACACACAGAAAAGTACACACACCAACAGGGTGCAGGAACACTGTAGATTGAGTAAGCTCACTGTGTGATATGTGTATGAACACAAACCTACAGCAGGCAGTAACACTGCTAGATTGATGAGGGTTGTATGACTGCATACTTGAGCATACTGTATGTGTACCATTGGAGTGAGAGACAATGAAATGGATATTCAAATTGAATGCAGTGTGTGTGTGTGTGTGTGTGTGTGTGTGTGTGTGTGTGTGTGTGTGTGTGTGTGTGTGTGTGTGTGTGTGTGTGAGATCAAGCAGGAGAGGTTGTGGTGGAGCTCAGACAGGGCTGATGCTTGTCTAGAGGGAGCAAGGAGGTTCTAGTCAACAGACCTAATGTGGAGAAGTGATTAGGCCTATGTGAGAAGGGAAGTGGGAGTGGAAACTATGAGTTTGGGGTCAGAGATGCCAGAGATAGAACCAGAGACAGAAATGGCATTGAGAGCAGTAGGGAGATGGGACATGTGTATGAGGGAGTGTGTGTGTTTGTATTTGTGTGTGTGTGTGTGTGTGTGCATATTGTTGAAGAGTGTGTATGTGAGTGTATTTGGGGAGATGGGACATGAGCATGAGAGAGAGAGAGAGAGAGAGAGAGAGAGAGAGAGAGAGAGAGAGAGACCCCTTCATTAACCAATTAATTACTTGTATGCTTTGACAACACAAGTGCTTTTGTCATGTCAATAAAGCCTTTTTGAATTTGAATTTGAGAGAGAGAGAGAGAGAGAGAGAGAGAGAGAGAGAGAGAGAGAGAGAGAGAGAGTATGTGTGTGTGTGTGTGTGTGTGTGTGTGTGTGTGTGTGTGTGTAATTCTTGAAGAGTGTGTATTTGGGGAGATGGGACATGAGCATGAGAGAGAGAGAGTGTGTGTGTGTGTGTGTGTGTGCATAATTGTTGAAGAGTGTGTATTTGGGGAGATGGGACATGAGCATGAGAGAGTAGGCTTGTGTGGAGGAGTGTCAGGAACGGGGATGGTGATGAGTGTGTGTGTGTGTGTGTGTGTGTGTGTGTGTGTGTGTGTGTGTGTGTGTGTGTGTGTGTGTGTGTGTGTGTGTGTGTGCAGGAGAAGAGGGAGAGTTTGAGACTTAGGGGAAATAGAAGAGTGTGTGTATAAGAGTGAGTGTGTAGGATGGTGGGAGAAAAAGTGTGTGTTCATCTGAGGTTGTGGTTGTTCTAGACTAGAGAAGTGTTTATGTGGGATATGTTCAGTGTGTGTCTGTGTGTGTGTGTGTGTGTGTGTGTGTGTGTGTGTGTGTGTGTGTGTGTGTGTGTGTGTGTGTGTGCGTGCGCAGAAGAAGAGGGAGAGTTTGAGGCTTAGGGGAAATAAAAGAGTGTGTGACGTTGTGGTTGTTCTACAATAGAGAAGTGTTTATGTGAGGTGTGTGTGTGTGTGTGTGTGTCTGAGTTTCTGTGTTTGTGTGTGTGTGTGTGTGTGTGTGTGTGTGTGTGTGCGTGCGCAGAAGAAGAGGGAGAGTTTGAGGCTTAGGGGAAATAAAAGAGTGTGTGAGGTTGTGGTTGTTCTACAATAGAGAAGTGTTTATGTGAGGTGTGTGTGTGTGTGTGTGTGTGTGTGTGTGTGTGTGTGTGTGTGTGTGTGTGTGTGTGTGTGTGTGTATGAGTATGTAGGAAAGATTGTGTGTGGGAGAGAATGTGTATGAGAGTATCACGGGTGAGGGAAAGTGTGTGTGTTCATCTGAGGTTGTAGTTGTACTAGAGAAGTGTTTGTGTGAGAAATGTTCAGTTGACATGCTGTTTGCCAGAGACAATGAAATGGCACCTGGGCCAGTTTCTAGCCAGATGTGGGCAAATGCTATGGGGCAGCTCTGGCTGAATGATCCAGAAGTTTCCAGAAGTTTCTGTGAGCATTGAGGCACCCACATCCAGGGCAACACTGGGCTCAGGGAACACAGGGCTGCTACACCAGTGGCTTTTAGGCAGCAGTAGTCAGTGTTGAGTGAGCTTCAGCAGCACGCCCAAATGACCACCGGCAGCATAGACAATAGACACACACACACACACACACACACACACACACACACACACACACACACACTCACACCTGAATCAGCATGAAATAGTTATGACCCTTTAGGCAGAGATAGAGCACTAAACTAAAGTAATCAGGTTACACAAGAGAGAGAGAGAGAGAGAGAGAGAGAGAGAGAGAGAGAGAGAGATACAGAGAGAGAGAGAGAGAGAGAGAAAAATGAGACAGACAGAGAGAGAGAGGCGGGGACAGTAGATAGGATATAGGTTACCGTTTTTGTACATGAACAGGATGTCGAAAAAAGTCAATTAGGTCAGAAAGGTAATGGCAAAGTTTAAATCCACTGCAAAATGAATACACACACACACACACACACACACACACACACACACACACACACACACACACACACACACACACACACACACACAAAATGAAAAAATGAGAGTGAGTAATGATATCATTTAGCAACACTGTCAAGGCAAAGCAAGGCCATTTATTTGGACAGTATACAGAAGCACATGTCATACACAGTGGCTTCACATCCAAACCATCACTACACATCTGTAGGCACCAAAGCCACACCACTACTCTGCCCCTCTAGGGCTTGGATTCACATTCATGGGCAATAACAAGCACACACACACACACACACACACACACACACACACACACACACACACACACACACACATATAACATGCCACACTGATGAATTTATATATCTTTAGACAGAAAGAGTGTGTGCATAATTTCATGTGTGTAAGGGGCACTGACTGGCACTGAGTTTGGTAGTATATGTGATAGTATGTGTGTGTGTGTGTTTGTGTGTGTGTGTGTGTGTGTGTGTGTGTGTGTGTGAGAGAGAGAGAGAGAGCGAGGTGAGAGGGAGAGAGAGGGAGGGAGAGAGGGGGGGTCTGTGTGTGGGGGATTGAGGGCATTTATTCTTTTGTTTGTGTGTGTGTGTGTGTGTGTGTGTGTGTGTGTGTGTGTGTGTGTGTGTGTGTGGTGGTTATTTATTTGTGTGTGATATGGTGTTTCAAAGGTGCTGCAGTTGGTGAGTGAGGGATTGAGAATGACTCAAACGCAATGCCCTAACCCTAACCCAGTGAGTCAAGAGCGTGTGTGTGTGTGTGTGTGTGTGTGTGTGTGTGTGTGTGTGTGTGTGTGTGTGTGTGTGTGTGTGAGGGTCTGTGTGTGTGGTTATTTATTTGTGTGTGATATGGTGTTTCAAAGGTGCTGCAGTTGGTGAGTGAGGGATTGAGAATGACTCAAACGCAATACCCTAACCCTAACCCAGTGAGTCAAGAGCGTGTGTGTGTGTGTGTGTGTGTGTGTGTGTGTGTGTGTGTGTGTGTGTGTGTGTGTGTGTGTGTGTGTGTGTGTGTTTCAAAGGTGCTACAGTTGGTGAGTGAGGGATTGAGAATGACTCAAATGCAATACAGTGGAATCCGCTTATAGTGGTCACGGATATAGTAATCAGCCGCTTATATAGATCAAAAGGCTTGGGACGGAATCATTTCTATACAAATGCTGTTTAAATAATTTGCTTATAGTAATCAAGAAATCCGCTTATAATGTTCATTTTTGGCCATTTTATGAATGTAAACATATGCAAAAATAATTTTAAAATTACAAATTACGGCTTTGTTCGCCTGCTCTGCCGCAGGAGAAAAGAAGGAACTTTTTGTCATCGGAAAAAGTCAGAACCCCCGCTGCTTCAAACACGTACGCACACTGCCTGTTCGTTACGCAGCCAATGCTAATGCTTGGATGACCGGGGCTCTCTTTGTGGAGTGGTTAAAGGACTGGGATCGCAAACTGGGCCAAGAGAGGAAGCGTATTCTGCTGCTTTTGGACAACTGCTCCGCCCATAACATGAACAACTCAACACTCGCAGTTGTCGTCTATGTTGTTGTTGTTGTTCAATGAAAACAGCTTGTTTCAAAATCTATTTTCAGACATGTTTTTAAAAAAATGCACCGGCAGCATAGCAGAGCCGACGCACAGAATAAGTTACTGTACATAGGCCTACTGTAGGCTATTTGAGTTATGCTCGCGCACTGCGCAACACTGTGATGTGGTTATGCATTTGTTTCAAACTTTATTTTCAGTCTTGTTAAAAAAAGCACTGGCTGCAGAGCCGACACACGGCACATAGCCTATAAGTTACGTACCAGAGTTATGTCTGCGCACAGCGCAGTATGGACTGTTACATGTAGGCCTATAGGCCTATTAAATTTGAATGATAAAATTCCATAAATGTGGAAGCTACTGTATCTGTTTCATTTCATTGTTCTCATTGAATTCTGCATAAAAATAAGTGAAATAAAGGTAAATTCGGTTTTAGTAATCAACCGCTTATAGTGTTCAAATTGGCCCGGCCCAACGTGACCACTATAAGCGGATTCCACTGCAGTAAGGGAGTTATTGCTGTGTGTGTG
>JAODXP020000021.1:38433482-38447272 GCA_027497455.2 Sardinella longiceps | reverse complement strand
CCAGTACAGAGCCTGCAGTCCTGACCAGCTTATTCTGCCCCATATAGCCCCTTATATCAGGCCTATTCTAATAGAGGCCCAGGGGCCAAGTGACCCAGACGATGTTCCAGTCAAAAAAGTAAATCATCATTCACAAGCCCTCAGAATGTAACCTCAAATAGCGAAATAGTCTCTCACAAATAGACTGCAATGTGAAACTAGTTATTTTGATAGAAAATCACTTGATCAGCCTCACCATTTGACCAGCTCCATCGTGGACACACACACACACACACACACACACACACACACACACACACACACACACACACACACACACACACACACACACACACTGTAGATTGAGTAAGCTCACTGTGTGATATGTATATGAACACAATCCTATAGCAGGCAGTAGAACTGTTAGATTGACAAGGGTTGTATGACTTGAGCATACTGTATGTGTACCATTGGAGATAGATATTCAAATTGTTTTTCTTTTAATGCATGTGTGTTGTGTGTGTGTGTGTGTGTGTGTGTGTGTGTGTGTGTGTGTGTGGTGTGTGTGTGTGTGCACAATCCTACAGGGAGCAGTAACACTGCTAGATTGACGAGGATGTGTACTGTATGTGTGTGAAGGACAGTGGGAGGGATGGTGATGCTGATATGGATGTGTGTGTGTGTGTGTGTGTGTGTGTGTGTGTGTGTGTGTGTGTGTGTGTTGTGTGTGTGTGTGTGTGGTATGTGTGTGGTATGTGTGTGTTAGTGTGTGTAAGTGGGGGGGGTAGTGTATTTGTGGGGAGAAGAGACGTATGAGTGTGTGTGTGTGTGTGTGTGTGTGTGTGTGGAGAAGAGACGTATGAGAGGGTGCAGGTGTGTGTGGAAAAGTGTAGAGAGGTGGAAGTTGAAAGGGTGTGTATTTGGGTGAGAAAGGCAGAGGGAGAGAGACTGTGTGTGTGTGTGTGTGTGTGTGTGTGTGCTGAGATTGCTTATAGAAGAGTGTGTGTATGTGTGTATTGCTGAATTATACTCAGATCCATTATTCTATCATTTCAGGCTGGATAAGTGTAATCTGACAGAGAAGAGCTGTTCCTATCTGACCCCTGTGCTGACCTCACACTCCTCAAGACTCAGAGTTCTAAACCTGTATGGGAATGATCTGAATGACTCGGGGATAGAACATTTATCTTCTGCTCTTCAACATCAAAACTGCAAACTGGAGGAACTACAGTAAGGATCATTCCATGCTGTGTGTGTGTGTGTGTGTGTGTGTGTGTGTGTGTGTGTGTGTGTGTGTATGTGTTGTTTGTGTGTGTGCGTGTGTGTGTCGTGTGTGTGTGTGTCTGTGTGTGTGTGGTGTGTGCATGTGTGTGTGTGGTGTGTGTGCATGTGTGTGTGTGTGTGTATGTGTGTGTGTGTGTGTGTGGTGTGTGTGTGTGTGTGTGTGTGTGTGTGTGTGCACAATCCTACAGGGAGTAGTAACACTGCTAGATTGAGGAGGATGTGTACAGTATGTGTGTGAAGGACAGTGTGGGGGATGGTGGTGTTGATAAGGGTGTGTGTGTGTGTGTCTGTGTGTCTGTTAGTGTCTGTGTGTGTGTGTGTGGGGGGGTAGTATGGGGAGAAGAGACGTATGAGATTGGGTGTGTGTGGAAGAGTGTAGAGGAGGTGGAAGCTGAGAGGGTGTGTATTTGGGTGAGAAAGGCAGAGAGAAAAAAATGTGTGTGTGGGTTTTTGTGTGCATGTGTGTGTGTGTGTGTGTGTGTGTGTGTGTGTACGCCCGTGTGCACGCAAGACAGAGAAAGACAGAGTGTCTACTCATCAAATATATGGAATATGATTTTAGTATTTTCCAGGTCTGAATAACTATGGAAAGCAGGAATGATGAATATGATTCCATACTGTAGGAGCTGTCATTAGATCATGAAGTACAGACAGATCCTAAATGGCTAAAAGTGTGCTGTTCTAGGCCATACAATGAGCACACAACAGGCAACGGTCAGATGTCTTACAGTTTCTGACTTATCCTCTAGGCCTACCCGAAATGTATTGATGTGCCAAATTCTATGTGCAACTGAACTCCGTTGGCAGACCTTGGGCTCATTTGCAGAGTGGTGGTTTGTAGTGGTCAGTTCTCTGATGTTGGCCACTCGACCCGCAATATTTTGGTGTCCCTGCCTAACCATAGTCCGAGCATATCCTATATTAATGAATACATGTATGTCCAAATGTAATTGATAGGTTGAGCAAATTGAGCCTTTTTCCACTGATGGCTACTGCTACTGAATACTCTGAATTCAATTTGTTAATGAAAAACTTGATGAAGGTAAATATTGATGAAGGAAAACTGAACGGTAATAGTCAGAATGAATATAACATTACTGAAAATTGCTAGTATTACCTGGGTATCAAACCCAGCACAGCAATTCAGAGGTCTACCCTCTAAAGCCACTAGGTGGCGTGAACAGACCCAGTTTCAGTGACTGAAGTATGGAGGTACCCTGGTTTACTTTATGGCCGGCGCACACTAGCCTGATTGCCATCGACTTTCAAAGCTCTACGGAGACTTTGGTCTGACCAAGAGCCCGTATAACAAAGTTTTTCAAAGCACACGGTTGACCCGCCTCCCTGAAATTCCTCGGTTTGCTACTGGTCGATGTTAGAAAATGCTGTGCCGAAGCTCAAAACCAATCAGGACTGAGAGCCGTTGGAGCTGCTCAAAGTTGATTGGTTCTCGACCAGGGGGCAGTTCCCCAGTTTTGGGGAATTCAGAAGTCTTGCCCGATCAGTAGCTAGGCCAGACCAGCAACAGCAACGCCGAAGGTGTTACGTCACTGGGAGGGCGTGCAGGGCCGTTTCAAGGTACTTAGGGGGCCCCAAGCAAACAGGACATGGGGGCCCTTCACTCCCTGTAAATACTTACATGAACCACATTGTTATAATTTCCAAACATCATCAATATAATTATTTGTATTGCACAGTTGTCTAATTCCAGGTTAAAGTCATTGTTTGTTGAAAAACACCACCAACATAACTGCTAAAATGATTAAACAGTCAATCTTGGGGGGCCCTTTCAGCCTGGGGCCCCAGGCAATTGCCTGGTTTGCCTGCCTTGTTGCGACGGCCCTGAGGGCGTGCCAGGCTAGGCGCACACAGAGCTGAGTGCCAACAACACCGATTGTCTCATGTTATGTGCCTGTGCTAAAATAAATACCTCTCCCACTCCATCCATTCACACTGTGCTCCCACATAGTCCAAGGACACAATGTGAAAACTCACCAAACAGGCTTTGGACAACCAGACTTTAGTCAACCAGAGTGAATAGAATAGAATACTTTTCTAGATACTTTATCATCCCCTCAGGGAAATTATTTCTCAGTGAGTGAAACATGTTCTTTATTGACACGCCTGGGCCATTTCTTATCAACTCAAGACAGAGCAAGGAACATGTAGCTTATAGGCATGTTTACAAAGCCCATGTAAACACAATAAATCACAAAACAAAAGAGAAGGTGAACTAGCTGATGAAAAATCCACTAGTGACCCCACATGGACAAAAAAGAAATTACAGTCCATAAATCCTGACAGGTTTGAATCAGTCATATGGAATACAACCAAACAAAAGTGACACATGAGATAAGTTGGATTTGACTTTATTTGATCCCCACAGAGGAAATTCACTTATCACAACAGCCAAGTTATAAATCAGTCAAATATAAAAGTGTATGAAATTCATACTAAACAAACCATAAATAGTCAATAAATTAGTCAATATGTGACCACATTACCACTGCATGCAGTGGATCTTGAGAACATGATATACACAGTCTGGAATGCCTGATAACCACAGAGGACCTAATGTATGGCAGTGCAATATTTCATAACAGTAGTGTAGTCTAGCAGTAGTAGTCTTGTAGTCTAATGGCAGTTGGGATGAAAGACCTGTGATAGCGCCCCATATAGCCCCTTATATCAGGCCTGTTCTAATAGAGGCCCAGGGGCCAAGTGACCCAGACAATGTTCCAGTCAAAAAAGTAAATCATCATTCACAAGCCCTCAGAATGTAACCTCAAATAGCGAAATAGTCTCTCACAAATAGACTGCAATATGAAACTAGTCATTTTGATAGATAGTGCAGGTAAACTGATCACTTGACCAGCCTCACCATTTGACCAGCTTGATCGTGGACACACACACACACACACACACACACACACACACACACACACACACACACACACAGACAGACAGACACACACACACACACACACACACACACACACACACACACACACACACACACACACACACACAGAAAAGGACACACACCAACAGGGTGCAGGAACACTGTAGATTGAGTAAGCTCACTGTGTGATATGTGTATGAACACAAACCTATAGCAGGCAGTAACACTGCTAGATTGATGAGGGTTGTATGACTGCATACTTGAGCATACTGTATGTGTACCATTGGAGTGGTGATGGATATTCAAATTGTTTTTCTTGTGAAGCAGTGTGTATGTGTGTGTGTGTGTGTGTGTGTGTGTGTGTGAACACAATCCCACAGGGAGCAGTAACAGTGCTAGATTGAGGAGGATGTGTATGTGTGTGAAGGACAGTGAGAGGGATGGGGGTGCAGATGAGGTTGTGTGTGTGTGTGTGTGTGTGTGTGTGTGTGTGGAGGGGGGTGTAGAAGAGTGTGTTTGTGGGGAAAAGAGACATGAGAGGGTGTAGGGCGTGTGTAGAAAACTGTAGAGGATGTGGAGGCTAAGAGGGTGTGTATTTGGGTGAGAAAGGAGACAGAGAGAGAGAGACTTTGTGTGTGTGTGTGTGTGTGTGTGTGTGTGTGTGTGTGTGTGTGTTGAGATTGCTTGTAGAAGAGTGTGTGTATGTGTGTATTGCTGAGTTATACTCATATCCATCATTCTATCATTTCAGGCTGTATGACTGTAATCTGACAGAGAAAGAGCTGTTCCTATCTGACCCCTGTGCTGACATCACACTCCTCAAGTCTCAGAGTTCTAGACCTGAATAGGAATAGGCTGAATGACTCGGGGATGGAACATTTATCTTCTGGTCTTCAACACCAAAACTGCAAACTGGAGGAACTCAAGTAAGGATCATTCCATGGTGTGAGTGTGTGTGTGCATGCGTGTGTCTCTGTCTGTCTGTTGTGAAGAGAAAGGAGAGTCTCTTTATAAGTATGGGTGGGGAGAGGGTATGTCAGAATGAGTGGGAAATGTATGTGTGGGAGTGGGGGGTGGACAATTTGTATTTGTGTGTGTGTGTGTGTGTGTGTGTGTGTGTGTGTGTGTGTGTGTGTGTGTGTGTGTGTGTGTGTGTGTGTGAGAGAGAGTAAGTGAGAGAGAGAGAGAGAGAGAGAGAGAGAGAGAGAGGCAGATTGTTTAATTCAGTGCCATAAAGTAACATGGAATCAAACAAAAAACTTGTTGAAGGTAAATATTGCTGAGGGAAAACTAAACAGCAGTAGTCAGAATGAATGTAATATGGAGTGAATCAGCGATGGTGAGAAATAATAATGAAGCCTGGGGACCAAACCCAGGTCTCCAGCACAGCAGTTCAGAGCTCTACCCCCAAGAGCCACTAGGTGGCGTGATCAGACCCAGTTGTAGAGACAGAAGTAGCAGATCAAGGTGCTTTACTTGGAGAGCAAAACAAGAGACATGCAGACAAAATCCCAAACACAGTCTAGGTAACAGGATCAGAAGAATTCAGAAGGCAGTCAGAGTTCAGACAACCAAATCTAAAGCAGCAGGCAAGATCAAGAACAGAGTCAGGCAGGCAAGGGTCAAAGAGCACAAGGGCAGTCCAGGAACACAATGTGAAAAATAAACTCACCTTTGGACAAGTAGTCGACTAGAGTGAATAGAACAGAATACTTGTAGATACTTTATAATCCCCTTAGTGGAATTATTTCACAGCGAGGGAAACATGTTCTCTATTGGCACGTCTGGGCCATTTCCTATCAACTCAAGACAGAGCAAGGGACAGCTTGTATAGGCATTTTTTACAAAGCCCATGTGAACACAATAAATCACTTATTACAGTAACAAATGAGAAGGTGAAATAGCCGATGAAATATCCACTAGTGACCCCACATGGACAAAAAGAAATTACAGTCCATAAATCCTGACAGGTTTGAATCAGTCATATGGAATAAAGCCAAACAAAAGTGACACATAAGATAAGTTGGATTTGACTGTATTTGATCCCCGCAGAGGAAATTCACTTATCACAACAGCCAAGTAATAGATCAGTCAAATATAAAAGTGTATGAATTTCATACTAAAACACATCAATAGGCAATAAATTAGTCAATATGTGACTATATTACCACTGCATGCAGTGGATCTTGAGACATGATATACACAGTCTGGAATGCCTGATAACCACAGAGGACCTAATGTATGGCAGTGCAATATTTCATAACAGTAGTGTAGTCTAGCAGTAGTAGTCTTGTAGTCTAATGGCAGTTGGGATGAAAGACCTGTGATAGCGTTCCTTCTTCCATGCTGGATGGAGTAGTCTGTTACTAAAGGAACTGCTAAGTGCTGTCACTGTCTCATAAAGGGAGTGAGAGGAGTTGGCCATAATGGATGCTATTTTATCCAACATCCTTCTCTCCCCACCACCTCAACAGAGTCCAGGGAACCCCCAGTACAGAGCCTGCAGTCCTGACCAGCTTTTTCTGCCCCATATAGCCCCTTATATCAGGCCTGTTCTAATAGAGGCCCAGGGGCCAAGTGACCCAGACAATGTTCCAGTCAAAAAAGTAAATCATCATTCACAAGCCCTCAGAATGTAACCTCAAATAGCGAAATAGTCTCTCACAAATAGACTGCAATATGAAACTAGTCATTTTGATAGATAGTGCAGGTAAACTGATCACTTGACCAGCCTCACCATTTGACCAGCTTGATCGTGGAACACACACACACACACACACACACACACACACACACACACACACACACACACAGACAGACACACACACACACACACACACACACACACACACACACACACACACACACACACACACACACACACACACACACACACACACACACAGAAAAGGACACACACCAACAGGGTGCAGGAACACTGTAGATTGAGTAAGCTCACTGTGTGATATGTGTATGAACACAAACCTATAGCAGGCAGTAACACTGCTAGATTAATGAGGGTTGTATGACTGCATACTTGAGCATACTGTATGTGTACCATTGGAGTGGTGATGGATATTCAAATTGTTTTTCTTGTGAAGCAGTGTGTATGTGTGTGTGTGTGTGTGTGTGTGTGTGTGTGTGTGAACACAATCCCACAGGGAGCAGTAACAGTGCTAGATTGAGGAGGATGTGTATGTGTGTGAAGGACAGTGAGAGGGATGGGGGTGCAGATGAGGTTGTGTGTGTGTGTGTGTGTGTGTGTGTGTGTGAGGGAGGGGGTGTAGAAGAGTGTGTGTGTGGGGAAAAGAGACATGAGAGGGTGTAGGGTGTGTGTAGAAAACTGTAGAGGATGTGGAGGCTAAGAGGGTGTGTATTTGGGTGAGAAAGGCAGAGAGAGAGAGAGACTGTGTGTGTGTGTGTGTGTGTGTGTGTGTGTGTGTGTGTGTGTGTGTGTGTGTGTTGAGATTGCTTGTAGAAGAGTGTGTGTATGTGTGTATTGCTGAGTTATACTCATATCCATCATTCTATCATTTCAGGCTGTATGACTGTAATCTGACAGAGAAGAGCTGTTCCTATCTGACCCCTGTGCTGACATCACACTCCTCAAGTCTCAGAGTTCTAGACCTGAATAGGAATAGGCTGAATGACTCGGGGATGGAACATTTATCTTCTGGTCTTCAACACCAAAACTGCAAACTGGAGGAACTCAAGTAAGGATCATTCCATGGTGTGAGTGTGTGTGTGCATGCGTGTGTCTCTGTCTGTCTGTTGTGAAGAGAAAGGAGAGTCTCTTTATAAGTATGGGTGGGGAGAGGGTATGTCAGAATGAGTGGGAAATGTATGTGTGGGAGTGGGGGGTGGACAATTTGTATTTGTGTGTGTGTGTGTGTGTGTGTGTGTGTGTGTGTGTGTGTGTGTGTGTGTGTGTGTGTGTGTGTGTGTGTGTGTGTGTGTGTGTGTGTGTGAGAGAGAGTAAGTGAGAGAGAGAGAGAGAGAGAGAGAGAGAGAGAGGCAGATTGTTTAATTCAGTGCCATAAAGTAACATGGAATCAAACAAAAAACTTGTTGAAGGTAAATATTGCTGAGGGAAAACTAAACAGCAGTAGTCAGAATGAATGTAATATGGAGTGAATCAGCGATGGTGAGAAATAATAATGAAGCCTGGGGACCAAACCCAGGTCTCCAGCACAGCAGTTCAGAGCTCTACCCCCAAGAGCCACTAGGTGGCGTGATCAGACCCAGTTGAATTGAATTGAATTGTCTTTATTGGGATGATACCTTGAGATGGGACATCTCATTTTCAAGGTGGTCCCATAAAACACAAAACATGTACACACACACACAACACACATACAAAGCTCTTCACCACTCACTACCCCAACTTATCTCTCCTATAGATAGGTAAGCAGAATACAGAATACTGCTTACAAATAATAAGATAACCAAAAGAACATACATGTTCATTACATACACATACGTGCCTATACGCACAGAATAAAAGAAAATCATATGCTAGAAAAGCAATTGCATTGGTCACAAGACTGCAAATAAGACAAAAGGGATGATTTAAAGTAAGGAAAATAAGAAATGGCTCTTAAAAAGAAGGTAAACTGTTCCAGTCTGAAGGAGCTTTGAATTGGAAGGCACGCCTACCAATTTCTTTAGCGATATTAGGAACAGAAAAGAAAAGATGATCGTGATGTCTGAGGGCATAGGATGACCTATATGGGATCAAATGTTGTTTCAAATAGGAAGGATAACTAAAAGAAAAACATTTGAAAATAAACAGTAACCAGTGTAACTGCCGTCTGATTTTAGGTGAAAAAAGATTCAGTTGACTGTACATATGGCAATGATGGGTTATGAAAGGACACCTCAACACAAATCGGCAAAGACTGTTATAAGCTACATTTAAAGATTTGAGATGTGATTCCGTTGCATTCATATAAACAATATCAGCATAATCAATAATAGGAAATAAAAGTTGTGTGACAATTCTGAAACGTATCTGTTGTGTGAAGCAACTAATTGATCGGTATAAGAGCCTCAAGTTTGAATTAATTTTCTTCACAATAGAGTCTATGTGTGGCTTGAAGGAAAGATGTGTGTCGAGCCAGAGGCCCAAATATTTAAATTCACTCACATTCTCCATAGCCGTACCATCCAAAAAAAGAAATTGCTAAAGAATGGCCTTGATTATGCCTAGCTGACCTAATGGTAAATAGCATACTATACGACTTTCTTTTATTCACTATAAGTCCATTATTAGAAAACCACTTTTGAATGGTGTTGAAATCATATTGTAGTGAGGACTGAATCAAATTAAAGTTACTATTAGAACAGTAAATAACTGTATCATCAGCATACAGTAAGGTTTGACAATCAGAGCAGATTTGTGGGAGGTCATTAATAAAAATAGAGAACAAAAGAGGTCCCAGACAAGAACCTTGGGGAATCCCCTTTTCCATGATCATAAACTTGGAGAGAGCACCATTAAAAAATACACATTGACGTCTATAATGCAAATAAGAGTTAAACCAAAAGATAGCCTGTTCAGAAAGACCAATACTATGTAACTTATCGAGGAGTAAATAATGATCAACCAGATCAAATGCCTTGGTAAGATCTATAAATATTGCCCCAGTGGACATATTACTGTCCAGGGAGGATGTAACATCGTTAGTAAATTTTGTAAGAGTAGTAGTGGTGGAATAATTGGGTCTAAAACCAGATTGGTTGGGAGTTAAGATAGAAAACTCATTGATATATTTAAACAATCTTTTGAATATAATTTTTTCGAATATCTTTGCTACATTGCTGATAATTGAAATAGGTCTGAAATTGTTTGGGTCAAGTGAATCACCACTCTTAAATAAAGGTGTGACCCTAGCACACTTCCACAAGACAGGAACTTCACCAGTAGATAAGGATAAGTTAAAGAGAACGCACAATGGGAATGCAAAAACATGGGAGGCAATTTTAATAAATTTAATATCCAAACCATCTGGCCCAGCACCACTTCCGGATTTAATTTCAGATATCGCTTGCTGTACTTCATTAGGGAATATAGGAGTGAGTGAAAAGGAGCTATTGGCCATGTTATTATTTACAGGATTGGAATAACAAAAATCAGGAGGGCATAATTTACAGACTGAAGAAAAATGCAAGTTAAAGGCATCAGCCACATCAGTGGGGTCACTGATGATATTATTGCCTACCCTTAATTTTGTATTTGAGATTGAATTAGATTTATTCAGTAAGCTATTCAGCTTTTTCCAGAATTGTTTTGGATTTGTAAACTCGTTGCACAATGAATTCTTATAATATTCAGATTTAGCATTTCTTGTTCTAACAGTACAGATATTCCTTAGACGCTTGTATTCAATCCAATCAGCCAAATCTTTTGTTAAGTGATATCGCTCCCAAGCTTTGTCTCTTTGCTTAAAGAGATGTATTAAATCTCCAGAGAGCCATGGTAGATGTCTACCCTTCACCTTAACTGACGCCCATGGAGCATGTTTATCTATTACCTGTAGTACCTCAGTGTAAAAGAAATTGGAAGCATCTTCAATATAAGGTATTAACTCCAGCCTGTTCCAATTAATGTTCAGCAGATCCTGAATAAAAGCATCATTATTAAAGTTTTTGTTTTGTCTTACCTTAATTATTTTCGGTGGCAGGCGGGGTAATCTTATTTTCCAAATGCAGAAGACAACCGAATGGTCACTAAAGCAATCAGATAAAATACCTGATTGAGCAATCCTGTTGGGATGTGTGACCAGGATCCAGTCTAGAAGAGACCTAGATCTCCCATCCACTCTAGTTGGCTCCCGAATCAATTGAGTGAGATTTAGGCTTTCAAACTGATTCCTCTCCTTTAAAGAGGACCTATCAAGCCAATTATTATTAAAGTCTCCCAAAATAATAAGTTCATCAGAACAATTTAAAGAATTGATAGTAGCAAGTATATTATTTGTTGATTCAGCGGGAGGGTTTGGGGGTCTATATATATTTCCAATGAGCAATCTCTTATTTTGGTGAAAACATATTCTAACAAAAAGGCATTCAAAATGCATGGGGCTTTGGCTTGGAATAATAATCTCCGAGCATAAACTAGATAATACATAAGTGGCAACTCCTCCACCACGTGTGTTTCTATCTGCTCTATATAAAGTATAATCATCAAGACTTATTTGAGCATCACATATATTACTATTTAACCAGGTTTCAGAGACAGTAATAACTGCAGGCTTATTATATGAAAGCCATGCTCTAAGAAGATCAATTTTATGCGGTAGGCTGCGAATGTTGAGGTGAACAACAAATAAACCTTTACCCATGGTCAAATAAGGCAAAGTGAGATAGAGGGACATGGGGTGGTATGGAAGAGCAACATACACACACACACGCACACAACCACACTCGTTTCCCCATCCACACACAAACAGACTCAGACTGGACGGGGCAAATCATTAAGAAAACAAAAGAAAAAAGAAAAGAGAAACAGACTTTGTCTGCCAATGTATACTATGCAATATATTTTTTATCAATTCAATTAATTCATTAATTAATTTCCCCAAGTATAGCCAACACAAAACAAAATGAAGTTCATTAATAGCCTAACATTGACCACACATAAAGAACATGGCAACACAAGACTGTAGGCATACAATGTGGCTATTTATCGTCAGAGGGCTTATAAAGCCAAACAGAAAAATCCCAATATTTTAAATAGGGGAAGATTAACGTTACTCATATATTCATAGCCTTCAAAGAAACTAAAGTATCAAGTTCAATGAACTGTTTTTTTTTTTTTTTTTTTTCCCATAGCCTATAACGTTACTACTGCAAATAGGCATAAAGTGGTTTCTCAGTCAGCTTTTACATCCTGTAGGAAAACATTTGCTTCTCCTGGAGTTTTGAATAGCAAGGGTTTTCCGTTGGAGATGATCCTAAGGGTAGCTGGATAGATCAGCGAATAATCAATGTTACGTTGTTTAAGTTGTTTCTTGATGTCGTCAAATTGACGGCGCTTGTTAAGCAGAGCCGCACTGTAGTCAGGGAATATATGGATACGATCACCGTTGAACTCCAGTTGCTTCTTCTCTCGAGCGAGTCGGAGGATTTTTGTCTATCCAGAAGACTGAGGCATTTCACCATAATCGCCCTGGGCCTCGCATTGTCCTTAGTTTGATGTATCGGAGAACGGTGGGCCCTCTCGATGGCAGGGGGAGTTGGAAAGTTCTCGACCCCGAATAGATGCTGGATGAGATCAGAGATAAATCCACAGGTGTCCTTGTCCTCCGACTTTTCGGGAACGTGAATAAAGCGCAGATTATAGGCCCGGTGTCGATTTTCCGCATCCTCCACCTTATCTCGCAGGTAAGCGTTTTCACTTTCAAGAGCTTTAATACGCTTCCCATGGTCAGAGATGTTGTCCTCATTACAGCCGACTCTCTGTTCAAGCTCCGATATATGCTCTCCCAAGTTTGAAAGCGAGAGATTTATTTTGTCCAAGTTTGTCTGAATATTGTCCATCTTTGTATCAAAGTGAGAAAGCATTTCCAACTTCAATTGTTGCAGAGCGTCCTGGTGACTGACTGCTCCATTGTGGAGAGTTGTTTACTCAATCCAATAGTCTATAAACGTCGAGACGTTATTTGTTGCTACAACATACACGGAGGCTATGCGTTTAAGTGTTCAAGTTCAGAGTAATAATTTGAAAAAAATAATTGAAGGCAAATATTTCCTTACAAGGCAGACCAGTCCGCACCAAACACTCACGCCGCCGCCATCTTGGTCTTGAGACAGTTGTAGAGACAGAAGTAGCAGATCAAGGTGCTTTACTTGGAGAGCAAAACAAGAGACATGCAGACAAAATCCCAAACACAGTCTAGGTAACAGGATCAGAAGAATTCAGAAGGCAGTCAGAGTTCAGACAACCAAATCTAAAGCAGCAGGCAAGATCAAGAACAGAGTCAGGCAGGCAAGGGTCAAAGAGCACAAGGGCAGTCCAGGAACACAATGTGAAAAATAAACTCACCTTTGGACAAGTAGTCGACTAGAGTGAATAGAACAGAATACTTGTAGATACTTTATAATCCCCTTAGTGGAATTATTTCACAGCGAGGGAAACATGTTCTCTATTGGCACGTCTGGGCCATTTCCTATCAACTCAAGACAGAGCAAGGGACAGCTTGTATAGGCATTTTTTACAAAGCCCATGTGAACACAATAAATCACTTATTACAGTAACAAATGAGAAGGTGAAATAGCCGATGAAATATCCACTAGTGACCCCACATGGACAAAAAAGAAATTACAGTCCATAAATCCTGACAGGTTTGAATCAGTCATATGGAATAAAGCCAAACAAAAGTGACACATAAGATAAGTTGGATTTGACTGTATTTGATCCCCGCAGAGGAAATTCACTTATCACAACAGCCAAGTAATAGATCAGTCAAATATAAAAGTGTATGAATTTCATACTAAAACACATGAATAGACAATACATTTGTCAATAAATGACTACATGCATACAGTGGATCCTGAGGCACGATATACAGTAATAATGCCTGATAACCACAGAAGACCGACAGTAATGTATGGCAGTGCAATA
>JAODXP020000021.1:38390982-38413482 GCA_027497455.2 Sardinella longiceps | reverse complement strand
TGCAAGATCAGGGAGCGCGTCCCGGCTATCGCAAGTTTTGGTTAGCAAGCAAGCTAGGTCACGTGACTTAGCCAGTGTTTACTGTTTGAATTACAACGCGATTTGTGACTTCTCAGCGCATTCAAAGTCGATACATTTTGTTAGCGGCGATCACCATTGACTATGCAATTCTAAATGGAGGATTATTGGCAGAAACGCTTAATAACTGCTTTGTTTGGTTGTTAGCTTACTGGATGACGCCACCGGATCCTGCATAGGTTCTCTTTAAGTCTCTAGTGTGTGTATGTGTGTGTGTGTGACTGATGAGAGAGAACACACACAGCATGTATCTGCTGTGCATAAGAGCAGTGCATGTAGTTCTAGGGCAGATCAATGTGGGCACTGATCTGCTGTCACTGGGCAACTTGTTGGTCACCCCAGGGGTGGATGTGTGTGTGTGTGTGTGTGTGTGTGTGTGTGTGTGTGTGTGTGTGTGTGTCCAAAGAGAGAATGTTTAACTGACGAATAGAAGCCTGCATGCACACACACATTTTATATCCAACTAGGGCTGTTGATCTGGTCTTCATGGGCCAAATGTATAGTAAAGATTTCTGGACTGTAGATAGGGACCATCATGCATACAGGAGAAAGCAATACAAGGGGAAAATGCACATCTGACCAAATGACATGTCTTGTTGCATGCTGCCATCTAGTGGATAGATGAGGAAGTGTAATTGAACCACACAGGAGACTGATTATCTAAACCAGGGGGTCAAACATAAGGCCCAGGGGCCGGATGTGATGTGACCCTTTTCATCATTTCATGCCAAAAAGCTTGAAAGAATTGTAAGGGTTTGTTGCAGTTCTAACGATGCTCTTTCTGCAATACAATCTTTACAACTCCCTATGAGGTGCATCTAAGATAGACTTGCTTACCAACAGGCAAGGAATACAAAATTAAGTAGTGGTGCATTAGGACTGTGCTAGTGACTGTCAGAAACATGAGGAAATGTGATTTTTTTTTCACCCATATTTGAGGTTGTGCAAGTAAATTTGGCAGGTCGGCCCATCTGAGGAAAATCCCAATGCTCATGTGGCCCTCGACAAAAATAGTTTGACACCCCTGCTCTTAAAGCCACCACATGCAACTTTTAGGTAAAATTTCGACGTTTCCTATTCATTACACCTTTATGTAAATTGCCTAGAACTCACTAGACTTGATAAATGACATGTTCCGGAGTAAAACGAGCCCCTTCACGAGATTGTCCGACCCTCCTAGAGGCAGATACCGCCTATGCAAGATCAGTGAGCGCGTCCCGGCTATCGTAAGTTTTGGTTAGCAAGCAAGCTAGGTCACGTGACTTAGCCAGAGTTTACTGTTTGAATTACAACGCGATTTGTGACTTCTCAGCGCATTCAACTGTCGATACATTTTGTTAGCGGCGATCATCATTGACTATGCAATTCTAAATGGAGGATTATTGGCAGAAACGCTAAATAACTGCTTTGTTTGGTTGTTAGCTTACTGGATGACGCCACCGGATCCTGCATAGGTTCTCTTTAACACTCTTTGGAGTGTGGATTTCAACACCAAGCTGGACTGGTCAGAAGACTACACCACTGCCCTGCACTAGAGGGGACAAAGTAGCCTATTAAACATCTGATTTTTACATGTAGGCTATGTCAGACTCAACTTTACCCTGTAGTATGCGTTTGGATAACAATTCATATAAAATGCACTAATAGTAGAGAATATAATTTAAATTGATTAGAAATATTTTAAATTCCTCCAAAGTTTGAAATTTCTCTACTATACGCAAGTCCTCCACCAGCCAATGACTTCAGAGACCATAGGTTGTCAAAGCGAAAGCGAAAGTGTCGGGCGAATCAACAACTCCATTTTGTGTTTCAACGATATACTTTTCTCTCAGGCCCGAAACGAAGAAAGAGTGGTAAGATACAAACATTAGCATCATTCTGTGTATGCACATAGCCTGTCAGAATTACGGATAGAAATCGGATAATCGCGCAAACGTGACTGACTTTATTTCATGTAAAACACGACGGCAAAATTCGGCAAAAATACCACCACCACCACCAGGCCTTGCATCTCAAACAGTTTTCGGGGCGGAATAGGGTAAATAATGTCGGTTAGCCTTTCTGATCTGCCTTCAACCTCATCACTAGACAGACAGATTGCGTGTGTGTGTGTGTGTGTGTGTGTGTGTGGGACTGAACTCGAAGGCTTGTGGGCTGCTAATGTGCTAATGTAGGCTAAGCGTTTCATTCTGTATTATCCACATAGCCTGTCAGAATTACGGATAGAAATCGGATAATCGCGCAAACGTGAATGACTTTATTTCATGTAAAAACACGACGGCAAAATTCTCAAACAGTTTCGGGGTGGAATAGGCTGAATTATATTGGTTAGCCGTTATGATTTGCCTCGACCTCATCACTAGTATGATTCAGGTAAACCTGTATGTGCAAAAAGTTTTTATGTGTGTGTAGGACTGAACTCGAAGGCTTGTAGACTGCTAACGTTAATGTGCTAATGTAGGCTAAGCGTCTCAAAAGTATGCCTGCCTGCGTGACACACCTTTAGGGGTAGGCTTGTGCGAATTTCTTGGCATCAAGCTTTCTCCTAAACGTTTGCCTTTGGTTTGATCGTTGTTGTATAATCCCATATATGATGTCAAAAACTTAACACATGTATTTTCATAAAGTTGGAGAATATCTCAATAGCTTTCATTTCTCTTCAGGCAGTTTTGCATTTATAGGCCTAAGTGACATCAACAGATAGATTATTTGTGTGTGTTTGTGTGTGTCTGTGTGTTCACTGTGTTACCAACCATAAACCAGATGTAACAATCAGCTGTTAGATTTCAGACATGTAGGCTATAATAAGGTGGATGATTAGAGACACTGATTCACTTTTGAGTGAGCGCTGTTTTTTTTTTTTACAGTGTCAGTGGTACAGTAGATGTTGTACATACTTTTTTATTTATTTATTTTTAAATTAATTCTCTCTCTCTCTCTCTCTCTCTCTCTCTCTCTCTCTCTCTCTCTCTTTCTCTCCCCCTCCATCTGTGTGTGTGTATGTACGTGTTTGTGTGTAGCTTCATCAGCAGATCGGACCAAAGACAAGTGTTATCCTGATGTGATTTCTCCTCTTCATCTCTAGAATGGATGGTTCTAGTTCTACCAACAGGCCCCCTCCCCTACACCCACCCGTGTGTCCATGAAGAGTGATTGGTCCAAGGATGATGGCATCGACTTTGCAGGAGGAGACTCTTCTACTGGACGGTAAGAATCAGGGGCTCTGGTCCTCATGCTACATAATGTGTGTCATCATTGAAGCTACTGTATCAACAACAATGTGCTACACACACTTTAGCCCAGGGGTGTCAAACATACGGCCCTTCACATCATTCCATGCAGCATGAAAGAGCATGATTCAAAGAGCAAGAAAATAGTTTTTGTAGTTTGCTTAAAAATGAGGTCTAATGCTGCACAAAATACTACTTGTGACACAACCCTGCAGCTCTGCATGCACTCTGCATGTCACTATTGAACAGAGCTGTTACTGTGAGGGATGAGGAAGTGAGAGCAAGGGAAAAGACTTTTGTGCTTTTGAAGGTCTGAAATGCAAGGAGACTTTTTTTTTTAATCCAATATTCAATTCAATTCAATTCAATTCTTTATTGCAGACCCATATCACAGATAAAAAAAACACACATCAGGACACAGTTAACTAGACAAAAACAAACAAACAAACAAAAAACATGCAGATATTGCATAGCTCACTTTCCCACATACAGACATGTTCGCCAGTGATTCCACAACCTTGAGAACAGTCTCACAGAGCTACCTGTACGTCCAGGGCAAGCCAGAACAGCTATTAAATGATGTGACTCAGATCCCCTGCACTTAAACCTATACTGTACATCAGATTGCGTAGCACAGCTGCACAATATAGGTACCCCAGCACTGACAAACATTTGACTGGCGCTAGACCTTCTCTAGAGGTATTCTCAGCAGTAGCCTCATGCTGTCATTGTAAGCCACCATGGGTTTCCTAAGGCTGCCTTGTTTATAGTGGCACCACAGGTGTCACAGGTAGTTTGTGGTCGTACAGATATCGTGGCCGTCTGATGAAAATCATTATGTGGCCTGTGATAGAAGATGAATGTGACTTTGTGTTGGACTGTGTGTGTGTGTGTGTATGTGTGTGTGTGTGTGTGTGTGTGTGTGTGTGTGTGTGTGTGTGTGTGTGTGTGTTTTCAAGGAGAACAAACATGTGTGTGTTATATGCCAGTGTATGAATGTCTGTGCAGGTATGCGTTACATGATAGAAATGGTGCAGTGTTCACGTTTCTGAGATGAAGGCAGAGAGAGAGACAGAGTGTGTGTGTGTGTGTGTGTGTGTGTGTGTGTGTGTGTGTGTGTGTGTGTGTGTGTGTGTATTTGTTGTTGAGTTTGATGATTAACTCATGTTACTGTAATGTTGTTCTATAGAGTGCAAATTAAGAGGGATGCTGTGTCTAACACAAGTCTCTTGGAGGATCATCACAGCAGCCATGAAGCTAGCAGGTAAGGAGTGTGTGTGTGTGTGTGTGTGTGTGTGTGTGTGTGTGTGTGTGTGTGTGTGTGTGTGTGTGTGTGTGTGTGTGTGTGTGTGTGTGTGTGTGTGTTGATTAACTCATGTTACTGTAATGTTGTTCTTCAGAGTTCTTCCGATTAAGAGGGATGCTGCAAACCTCAGAGAACAGGGACAGGAACATCACACCAGCCATGAAGTTAGCAGGTAAGGTGTGTGTGTGTGTGTGTGTGTGTGTGTGTGTGTGTGTGTGTGTGTGTGTGTGTGTGTGTGTGTGTGTGTGTGTCAGATAAAATGAGAAGCAAGATTTGTATGGTCATCTGGTCTGAATGGTGTTAGTATGGGTATCAAATGCAAAATCATCATTTAGGTAGTGATCATCAGGATAGTTAATAGAACTGTCAATATAATGGTATATATGATAGGATTAGGAACAACAACTGAATAAAATACAGTTTGTGTTGTGAAAAACATCTTTTTAAATTAATTTCATGATTCTTTCTTCCATCAGGTTGTTGTTGCCAAGGTGGCTGATTTAACTGTAAACACAGGGTAAAACTGTTAAGTTTTTATCTTTCATTTTGTTCATCTTTTAATGTCATGTGTTCTTTTTTTAACAGATATCAGCAGATGCACAAATCCCACCTGCTGAAAAAGTTCCAGTGTCTGGTTGAGGGAATCCCACAGCAGGGAGACACCAGACTCCTCCATGAGATCTACACAGAGCTCTACATCACAGAGGGGGGAAGAGGAGAGGTCAATGATGAACATGAGGTCAGACAGATAGAGAGAGCATCCTGGAAAGAAGCAGCACAAGGCAGACCAATCAAATGCAGTGACATTTTTAAACACATACTGGAAAATGAGAGGAAAAGGAAGGAAGAGGAAAGAAAGAGGGAAGAGGAAAGAGGAGGAAAAGACTCCACTAGACTCACTGATCATAAACCCCCTAGAGCAGTTCTAACAAAGGGAGTGGCTGGCATTGGAAAAACAGTCTCTGTGCAGAAGTTCATTCTAGACTGGGCTGAAGGAAAAGCCAATCAGGATGTCCACTTCATATTCCCTCTTCCTTTCCGGGAGCTGAACCTGATGAAGGACAAATAAACTCAGTCTGGTGGATCTTATTCAGCACTTTTTCCCAGAAATCAAAGACTCAAGTGTCCTTAACAGTCCAGAACACAAATTAATGATAATCTTTGATGGTCTGGATGAGTGTCGACTTCCTCTAGATTTTCATTCCAACCCAGTGTGTAGTGATGTGACAGAGGCAGCCTCAGTGGACGTGCTGCTGACAAACCTCATCAAGGGGAATCTGCTTCCCTCTGCTCTCCTCTGGATCACCACCCGACCAGCAGCAGCCAATCAGATCCCTCGTAAGTGTGTGAGTCAGGTGACAGAAATAAGGGGATTTAATGACCCACAGAAAGATGAGTACTTCAGGAAGAGAATCAGTGATGAGAACCTGGCCAGCAGAACCATCACACACCTGAAGTCATCCAGAAGTTTATATATAATGTGTCACATTCCAGTCTTCTGCTGGATTTCAGCTACTGTTGTAGAGAAAACATCACAAGAAAAAATAGAAATACCCAGGACTTTGACTCAAATGTACACACGCTTCCTTACCATCCAGACAAGTATTAAAAATATCAAGTTCACTGGGAAAAAAGAGAGAGATGAAGAGGTGATTTTCAAACTGGGGAAACTGGCCTTCCAACAGCTGGAGAAGGGCAATCTGATCTTCTATGAGGAAGACCTGAGAGAGTGTGGCATTGACATCACAGAGGCGTCCGTGTACTCAGGTGTATGTACACAGATTTTCAGAGAGGAGTCTGGACTGTCCAAGGGGAAGGTGTTCAGCTTTGTGCATCTGAGCATCCAGGAGTTTCTTGCAGCTTTATATGTGTTCCTCTGCTTCAGCAACAGACAGAGAAACATGCCTGACCAACAGCAAAGCTCTCAGCTCTCTGCTCTGTTCAGAGCTGCAACACTTCATGACCTACACAAGACTGCAGTGGACCTGGCCTTACAGAGTAAGAACGGACACCTGGACCTTTTCCTCCGCTTCCTTCTGGGCCTCTCACTGGAGTCCAATCAGACTCTCTTAAGACACCTGCTGCCACAGAGCAGTAGCCAATCACAGAGCTCAGAGCAAACAGTCCAGTATGTCAAACAGAGGATCAGAGATGGAAGATCAGGCCTCAGTCAGTGGGATATTAATTATTTTTCAAAGGATTCAGACAGAGGGATCAACCTGTTCTACTGTCTGAATGAGCTGAATCACCATGCTGTAGTGGAGGTCATTGACAGGAGCTCAGGAACTCTGTATGTAGACATGCTCTTACCAGGAGAGTGGAAGACTAAGAGATTTGAGTTTAAGATGTCAGAAGAGCAGCTGGCTGAGTTTGACCTGCAGAAGTACATAAAGACACCAGAGAAAGATCAGACTGAACTCCTCAGTCCAGATGAAGTTCTTCAGAAGCTGGTGCCAGTGATCACAACATCCACATCAGCTCAGTAAGTAACACTCTGTCTTTATGTGCTTTATGTGTGTGTGTGTGTGTGTGTGTGTGTGTGTGTGTGTGTGTGTGTGTGTGTGTGTGTGTGTGTGTGTGTTTAGAGAGAGAGAGAGAGAGGTGAGAGTCGGCAGGGCTGTTTGATCTAGTGCCATGAAATGAGTTGAAATTATGAAAACAAACAAAGCAGCTAATTGTCTGTCTACTTAAATGCACTCATCATCATCTTACATTGTCTATCTAAAAAACAGTGACATGTCTGTCCGTCCAGGGCGGGCACAGGTGCCTCTTTGACACCGGGCCTGTGTGTGCCTGAGAGGGAGAGGTTAGAGCTTGTTTGAGCCTTTAAATAGCAGAGCAGTGTTTTACTTGGAGAGCAAAGCAGGAGACACACAGACAAAAAACAACATAGCCCAGGTCATCCTAAACAGTGTGTGTGTGTGTGTGTGTGTGTGTGTGTGTGTGTGTGTGTGTGTGTGTGTGTGTGTGTGTGTGTGTGTGTGTGTGTGTCAGAGGCAGGCTTGTTTCAGTGCCATAAAGTAACATGGAATCAAACAAAAACTTGCTGAAGGTAAATATTGATGAAGGAAAACTAAACAGCAGTAGTCAGAATGAATGTAATATGGAGTGAATCAGCAATGGTGAGAAATAATAATGAAGTCTGGGGACCAAACCCAGATCTCCAGCACAGCAGTTCAGAGCTCTACCCCCAAGAGCCACTAGGTGGCATGAACAGACTCAGTTGCAGAGACAGAAGTAGCAGATCAAGGTGCTTTACTTGGAGAGCAAAACAGGAGACTGCAGACAAAATCCCAAACACACTCCATGTAACATGATCAGAATTCAGAAGGCAGTCAGAGTTCAGACAACCAAATCTAAAGCAGCATTCAAGATCAAGAACAGAGTCAGGCAGGCAAAGGTCAAAGAGCACAAGGGCGGTCCAGGAACACAATGTGAAAAATAAACTCACCTTTGGACAAGTAGTCAACTAGAGTGAATAGAACAGAATACTTGTAGATACTTTATAATCCCCTTAGTGGAATTATTTCACAGCGAGGGAAACATGTTCTCTATTGGCACGTCTGGGCCATTTCTTTTCAACTCAAGACAGAGCAAGGAACAGCTTATAGACATGTTTACAAAGCCCATGTAAACACAATAAATTACTAAACAAATTGGAAGGTGAACTAGCAGATGAAAGACCCACTAGTGACCCCACATGGACAAAACAGAAATTACAGTCCATAAATCCTGACGGGTTTGAATCAGTCATAATGAAGCCGAACAAAAGTGACACACTGAGATACGTTGAATTTGTTTTTATTCAATCTCCATAGAGGAAATCCACTTATCACAACAGCCATAGATCAGACAAATGTAAAAGTGTATGAATATCATACTAAAATAAAGTATGTGACTACATTACCTGCATGCAGTGGATCCTGAGACATGATATACACAGTCTGGAATGTCTACTGACCACAGAAGACCGACAGTAATGTATGGCAGTGCAATATTTCATAACAGTAGTGCTAGTCTAGCAGTAGTAGTCTAGTAGTCTAATGGCAGTTGGGATGAAAGACCTGTGACAGCGTTCCTTCTTCCATGCTGGATGGAGTAGTCTGTTACTACAAGGGAACTGCTAAGTGCTGTCACTGTCTCATAAAGGGGGTGAGAGGAGTTGGCCATAATGGATGCCAGCTTATCCAACATCCTTCTCTCCCCCACCACCTCAACAGAGTCCAGGGAACCCCCAGTACAGAGCCTGCAGTCTTGACCAGCTTGTGATACAACACGTGTGATATGTGTATGAACACAAACCTATAGCAGGCAGTAACTAGATTGATGAGAGTTGTATGACTGCATACTTGAGCATACTGTATATGTACCATTGGAGTGGTGATGGATATTCAAATTGTTTTTCTTGTGAGAGAGAGAGAGAGAGAGGCAGATTGTTTAATTCAGTGCCATAAAGTAACATGGAATCAAACAAAAAACTTGTTGAAGGTAAATATTGCTGAGGGAAAACTAAACAGCAGTAGTCAGAATGAATGTAATATGGAGTGAATCAGCGATGGTGAGAAATAATAATGAAGCCTGGGGACCAAACCCAGGTCTCCAGCACAGCAGTTTAGAGCTCTACCCCCAAGAGCCACTAGGTGGCGTGAACAGACCCAGTTGTAGAGACAGAAGTAGCAGATCAAGGTGCTTTACTTGGAGAGCAAAACAAGAGACATGCAGACAAAATCCCAAACACAGTCCAGGTAACAGGATCAGAAGAATTCAGAAGGCAGTCAGAGTTCAGACAACCAAATCCAAAGCAGCAGGCAAGATCAAGAACAGAGTCAGGCAGGCAAGGGTCAAAGAGCACAAGGGCAGTCCAGGAACACAATGTAAAAAATAAACTCACCTTTGGACAAGTAGTCGACTAGAGTGAATAAAACAGAATACTTGTAGATACTTTATAATCCCCTTAGTGGAATTATTTCACAGCAAGGGAAACATGCTCTCTATTGGCACGTCTGGGCCATTTCCTATCAACTCAAGACAGAGCAAGGGACAGCTTGTATAGGCATTTTTTACAAAGCCCATGTGAACACAATAAATCACTAATTACAGGAACAAATGAGAATAGAAATAGCCAATGAAATATCCACTAGTGACTCTACATGGACAAAAAGAATTACAGTCCATAAATCCTGACAGGTTTGAATCAGTCATATGGAATAAAGCCAAACAAAAGTGACACATAAGATAAGTTGGATTTGACTGTATTTGATCCCCGCAGAGGAAATTCACTTCACAACAGCCAAGTAATAGATCAGTCAAATATAAAAGTGTATGAATTTCATACTAAAACACATGAATAGACAATACATTTGTCAATAAATGACTACATGCATACAGTGGATCCTGAGGCACGATATACAGTCAATAATGCCTGATAACCACAGCAGACCTAATGTGTGGCAGTGCAATATTTCATAACAGTAGTGTAGTCTAGCAGTAGTAGTCTAGTAGTCTAATGGCAGTTGGGATGAAAGACCTGTGATGGCGATCCTTCTTCCATGCTGGATGGAGCAGTCTGTTACTAAAGGAACTGCTAAGTGCTGTCACTGTCTCATAAAGGGGGTGAGAGGAGTTGGCCATAATGGATGCCAGCTTATCCAACATCCTTCTCTCCCCCACCACCTCAACAGAGTCCAGGGAACCCCCCAGTACAGAGCCTGCAGTCCTGACCAGCTTATTCTGCCCCATATAGCCCCTTATATCAGGCCTATTCTAATAGAGGCCCAGGGGCCAAGTGACCCAGACAATGTTCCAGTCAAAAGAGTAAATCATCATTCACAAGCCCTCAGAATGTAACCTCAAATACTGAAATAGTCTCTCACAAATAGACTGCAATATGAAACTAGTTATTTTGATAGATAGTGCAGGTAAACTGATCACTTGACCAGCCTCACCATTTGACCAGCTTGATCGTGGAACACAGACAGACACACACACACACACACACACACACACACACACACACACACACACACACACACACACACACACACACACACACACACACACAGAAAGGACACACACACCAACAGGGTGCAGGAACACTGTAGATTGAGCAAGCTCACTGTGTGATATGTGTATGAACACAAACCTATAGCAGGCAGTAACACTGCTAGATTGATGAGGGTTGTATGACTGCATACTTGAGCATACTGTATGTGTACCATTGGAGTGGTACACATACAGGTGTGTGTGTGTGTGTGTGTGTGTGTGTGTGTGTGTGTGTGTGTGTGTGTGTGTGTGTGTGTGTATGAGTATGTAGGATATGTGTGTGTGAGAGAATGTGTATGAGAGTATCACGGGTGAGGGAAAGAGTGTGTGTTCATCTGAGGTTGTAGTTGTACTAGAGAAGTGTTTGTGTGAGAAATGTTCAGTTGACATGCTGTTTGCCAGAGACAATGAAATGGATATTCAAATTGGATGCAGTGTGTGTGTGTGTGTGTGTGTGTGTGTGTGTGTGTGTGTGTGTGTGTGTGTGTGTGTGTGTGTGTGTGTGTGTGTGTGTGTGTGTGTGTGTGTGAGATCAAGCAGACTGGAGAGGGTGTTGGTAGAAGTAGCAACCAGACTGTGAGGGGAGGAGAGGTTGTGGTGGAGCTCAGACAGGGCTGATGCTTGTCTAGAGGGAGCAAGGAGGTTCTAGTCAACAGACCTAATGTGGAGAAGTGATTAGGCCTATGTGAGAAGGGGAGTGGGAGTGGAAACTATGAGTTTGGGGTCAGAGATGCCAGAGATAGAACCAGAGACAGAAATGGCATTGAGAGCAGTAGGGAGATGGGACATGTGTATGAGGGAGTGTGTGTGTTTGTATTTGTGTGTGTGTGTGTGTGTGTGTGTGTGTGTGTGTGTGCATATTGTTGAAGAGTGTGTATGTGAGTGTATTTGGGGAGATGGGACATGAGCATGAGAGAGAGAGAGAGAGAGAGAGAGAGAGAGAGAGAGAGACCCCTTCATTAACCAATTAATTACTTGTATGCTTTGACAACACAAGTGCTTTTGTCATGTCAATAAAGCCTTTTTGAATTTGAATTTGAATTTGAGAGAGAGAGAGAGAGAGAGAGAGAGAGAGAGAGAGTATGTGTGTGTGTGTGTGTGTAATTGTTGAAGAGTGTGTATTTGGGGAGATGGGACATGAGCATGAGAGAGAGAGAGTGTGTGTGTGTGTGTGTGTGTGCATAATTGTTGAAGAGTGTGTATTTGGGGAGATGACATGAGCATGAGAGAGTAGGCTTGTGTGGAGGAGTGTCAGGAACGGGGATGGTGATGTGTGTGTGTGTGTGTGTGTGTGTGTGTGTGTGTGTGTGTGTGTGTGTGTGTGTGTGTGTGTGTGTGTGTGTGTGTGTGTGCATAATTGTTGAAGAGTGTGTATTTGGGGAGATGGGACATGAGCATGAGAGAGTAGGCTTGTGTGGAGGAGTGTCAGGAACAGGGATGGTGATGAGTGTGTGTGTGTGTGTGTGTGTGTGTGTGTGTGTGTGTGTGTGTGTGTGTGTGTGTGTGTGTGTGTGTGTGTGTGTGTGTGTGTGTGTGTGTGTGTGTGCAGGAGAAGAGGGAGAGTTTGAGGCTTAGGGGAAATAGAAGAGTGTGTGTATAAGAGTGAGTGTGTAGGATGGTGGGAGAAAAAGTGTGTGTTCATCTGAGGTTGTGGTTGTTCTAGACTGGATAAGTGTTTATGTGAGATATGTTCAGTGTTTGTGTGTGTGTGTGTGTGTGTGTGTTGTGTGTGTGTGTGTGTGTGTGTGTGTGTGTGTGTGTGTGTGTGTTAGTGTGTGCAGGAGAAGAGGGAGAGTTTGAGGCTTAGGGGAAATAAAAGTGTGTGTGAGGTTGTGGTTGTTCTAGAATAGAGAAGTGTTTATGTGAGGTGTGTGTGTGTGTGTGTGTGTGTGTGTGTGTGTGTGTGTGTGTGTGTATGAGTATGTAGGAGAGATTGTGTGTGGGAGAGAGTGTGTATGAGAGTATCACGGGTGAGGGAAAGTGTGTGTGTTCATCTGAGGTTGTAGTTGTACTAGAGAAGTGTTTGTGTGAGAAATGTTCAGTTGACATGCTGTTTGCCAGAGACAATGAAATGGATATTCAAATTGGATGCAGTGTGTGTGTGTGTGTGTGTGTGTGTGTGTGTGTGTGTGTGTGTGTGTGTGTGTGTGAGATCAAGCAGACTGGAGAGGGTGTTGGTAGAAGACAATGAAATGGCACCTGGGCTAGTTTCTAGCCAGATGTGGGCAAATGCTATGGGGCAGCTCTGGCTGAATGATCCAGAAGTTTCTGTGAGCATTGAGTGAGGTGCAGCGCACCCACATCCAGGGCAACACTGGGCTCAGGGAACACAGGGCTGCTACACCAGTGGCTTTTAGGCAGCAGTAGCCAGCGTTGAGTGAGCTTCAGGCGCAGCACGCCCAGATACCAGACACCATTGGGCTCAGGGAACACAGGGCTGCTACACCAGTGGCTTTTAGGCAGCAGTAGCCAGTGTTGAGTGAGCTTCAGACGCAGCACGGCCAGATTCCAGACCAGAGGCTATAAGAGGGAACAGAAATGACCACCGGCAGCATAGACAATAGACACACACACACAACACACACACACGCACACACACACACTCACACACACTCACACCTGAATCAGCATGAGATTAGATTAAATAGTTTAGAGATAGAGCACTAAACTAAAGTAATCAGGTTACACGAGAGAGAGAGTGAGAGAGAGAGAGAGAGAGAGAGAGAGAGAGAGAGGCGGGGACAGTAGATAGGAAGTAGGTTGCCGTTTTTGTACATGAACAGGATGTCGAAAAAAAAGTCAGCTCGGTCAGAAAGGTAATGGCAAAGTTTAATTCCACTGCAAAATGAGCACACACACACACACACACACACACACACACACACACACACACACACACACACACACACACACACACACACACACACACAAATGGGGAAATGAGAGTGAGGAATGATATCATTTAGCAACACTGTCAAGCCAAAGCAAGGCCATTTATTTGGACAGTATACAGAAGCACATGTCATACACAGTGGCCTCACATCCAAACCATCACTACACATCTGTAGGCACCAAAGCCACACCACTCTGCCCCTCTAGGGCTTGGATTCACATGCAATACCATGCGCGCACACACACACACACACACACACACACACACACACACACACACACACACACACACTCACATATAACATGCCACACTGATGAATTTATTTCACTAAAGAATTGATATCCACTAAAGGACCATACAATAAGGCCCTTTTGGCTCTGCTATGTCAACAATGTTTCAATGTTTTCTGCTATTTCAAGAAGAGTGTGTTTGTGGGGAGAAGAGACGTACGAGAGGGTGTAGGGTGAGAGTGTGTATTTGGGTGAGAAAGGCAGAGAGACTGTGTGTGTGTGTGTGTGTGTGTGTGTGTGTGTCTTTGTGTGTGTGGGTGGGGGCGGGGGGGGGTGGGGGGGTGGGTAGAAGATTGTGTTTGTGGGGAGAAAGAGACGTACAAGAGGGTGTAGGGTGAGAGTGTGTGTATTTGGATGAGAAAGGCAGAGAGACTGTGTGTGTGTGTGTGTGTGTGTGTGTGTGTGTGTGTGTGTGTGTGTGTGGGGCGGGGGGGAAGGAGGGGCGGTGGAAGAGTGTGTTTGTGGGGAGAACAGACGTAAGAGAGGGTGTAGGGTGAGTGTGTGTATTTGGGTGAGAAAGGCAGAGAGACTGTGTGTGTGTGTGTGTGTGTGTGTTAGTGTGTGTGTGTGTGTGGGTGTGGGGGGGGGGGGTTGGGGCGGTGGAAGAGTGTGTTTGTGGGTCAACACATCTCTGAGATATCAAAGTAATTTGGCTATTGTCGGCAACATTAAACAATGTAATCTGCAGCACTTTATTTAACTATTTAACACACAGTAAGCAGCAGGAGAGTTAAGTCTGAACGAGAGAGTTTCTACGTTTTGTGAAAAATGTTGCGCTCGACACGCAGCAGTCACAGGAACTGCAGTAGACTTCAGGAGGCATCAGACACTGCGCTGTAACCCAGATACTAATAGCAGATTTTTTTGTTTTTGTTTTTTTTGGCGCGGGGTGTGTGTGGGGAGGAGGGAGGGAGGGGCGGTGGAAGAGTGTGTTTGTGGGGAGAAGAGACGTAAGAGAGGGTGTAGGGTGAGAGTGTGTGTATTTTGGTGAGAAAGGCAGAGAGACTGTGTGTGTGTGTGTGTGTTAGTGTGTGTGTGGGGTGGGGTCGGGGGGGGGGGGGTGGAGGGGCGGTGGAAGAGTGTGTTTGTGGGGAGAAGAGACGTACGAGAGAGTGTAGGGTGAGAGTGTGTGTATTTGGGTGAGAAAGGCAGAGAGACTGTGTGTGTGTGTGTGTGTGTGTGTGTGTGTGTGTGTGTGTGTGTGTGTGTGTGTGTGTGTGTGGGGGGGGGGGCGGTGGAAGAGTGTGTTTGTGGGGAGAAGAGACGTACGAGAGGGTGTAGGGTGAGAGTGTGTGTATTTGGGTGAGAAAGACAGAGAGACTGTGTGTGTGTGTGTGTGTGTTTGTGTGTGTGTGTGTGTGGGGGGGGGGGTGGTGGAAGAGTGTGTTTGTGGGGAGAAGAGACGTACGAGAGGGTGTAGGGTGAGAGTGTGTGTATTTGGGTGAGAAAGGCAGAGAGATTGTGTGTGTGTGTGTGTGTGTGTGTGTGTGTGTGTGTAGTGTGTGTGGGGGGGGGGGAGGGAGGGAGGGGCGGTGGAAGAGTGTGTTTGTGGGGAGAAGAGACGTACGAGAGGGTGTAGGGTGAGTGTATGTATTTGGGTCAGAAAGGCAGAGAGACTGTGTGTGTGTGTGTGTGTGTGTGTGTGTGTGTGTGTTAGTGTGTGTGGAGGGGGGGCGGTGGAAGAGTGTGTTTGTGGGTCAACACATCTCTGAGATATCAAAGTAATTTGGCTATTGTCGGCAACATTAAACAATGTAATCTGCAGCACTTTATTTAACTACAGTACAGACCAAAAGTTTGGACACACTTTCTCATTAAATTATTTACTTTATTTTCATGACTGTTGCCTTCAGTGACAATCTACAAAATAAACAAATTTATGAATGAACACGTGGCATTATGTACTTAATAAAAAAAAGTGTGAGATGACTGAAAACATGTTTTATATTCTTGTTTCATCAAAGTATCCTTTTTCGTTTTGGTAACTGCTTTGTCCTCTATTTATTTTTTGGATGAGCTTCAAGAGGTTGTCACCTGAAATGGTTTTCCAACTGTCTTAAAGAGTTATTCATTCCCAGAGATGCTAAGAACTTGTCGGCTCTTTTGCCTTCACTCTGCGGTCCAGCTCACCCCAAACCATCTTGATCGGGTTCAGGTCCAAAAATTTGTCATAATCTCACACTTTTTTTGTTAAGCACATGATTTCATATGTGTTCATTCATAATTTTGATGCCTTTAGTGAGAATCTACAATATAAATTGTCCTGGAAATAAATGAATCACATTGAATGAGGGGGTGTGTCCAAACTTTTGGTCTGTACTGTATTTAACACACAGTAAGCAGCAGGAGAGTTAAGTCTGAACGAGAGAGTTTCTAAGTTTTGTGAAAAATGTTGCGCTCGACACGCAGCAGTCACAGGAACTGCAGTAGACTTCAGGAGGCATCAGACACTGCGCTGTAACCCAGATACTAATAGCAGATTTTTTTGTTTTTGTTTTTTTTTGGCGCGGGGGGGGGGGGGGGGGGGGGGGGGTGGGGGGTGGGGGGGCTGGGGGGTCATTTTAGTGTCGAGTAATGACGTCACCAACGCAATGCCGTTTCAGAATCATCCCCGCCTCTGATTTTTTCATAAATCGCACCCTCTGTGTGTCTGTCTGTCTGTCTGTCTGTCTGTGTGTGTTATGACGAGAATAGAGAGTCTCTATAATGGGTGGGGAGTGTGTGTGTGTGTCTGTCTGTCTGTCTGTCTGTCTGTCTGTCTGTCTGTGTGTGTTATGAAGAGAATGGAGAGTCTGTATAATGGGTGGGGAGAGTGTGTGTGTGTGTGTGTGTGTGTGTGTCTGTCTGTCTGTCTGTCTGTCTGTGTGTGTTATGACGAGAATAGAGAGTCTCTATAATGGGTGGGGAGAGTGTGTGTGTGTGTGTGTGTGTGTGTGTGTGTGTGTGTGTGTGTGTCTGTCTGTCTGTCTGTCTGTCTGTGTGTGTTATGAAGAGAATGGAGAGTCTGTATAATGGGTGGGGAGAGTGTGTGTGTGTGTGTGTGTGTGTGTGTGTGTGTGTGTGTGTGTCTGTCCGTCTGTCTGTCTGTCTGTCTGTGTGTGTTATGACGAGAATAGAGAGTCTCTATAATGGGTGGGGAGAGTGTGTGTGTGTGTGTGTGTGTGCCTGTCTGTCTGTCTGTCTGTCTGTCTGTCTGTCTGTGTGTGTTATGAAGAGAATGGAGAGTCTGTATAATGGGTGGGGAGAGTGTGTGTGTGTGTGTGTGTGTGTGTCTGTCTGTCTGTCTGTCTGTCTGTCTGTCTGTGTGTGTTATGAAGAGAATGGAGAGTCTGTATAATGGGTGGGGAGAGTGTGTGTGTGTGTGTGTGTGTGTGTGTGTGTGTGTGTGTGTGTTTCTGTTTTATTTGGAGTGTAGAAATGGAGGAAAGCCTGGCACTGTCCAGACGTAGATGTAGAGCAGAAGTAGAGCTAGAAGAATAGGGCATCCCATAATACTTCTGGATGTGTTCAGAGTGTTACATAGTTTCTGTTTTATTTGGAGTGTAGAAATGGAGGAAAGCCTGGCACTGTCCAGACGTAGATGTAGAGCAGAAGTAGAGCTAGAAGAATAGTAGTTGGAACAGGCAGTGTTTAGGGCATCCCATAATACTTCTGGATGTGTTCAGAGTATAGCATAGAGTGGACAGTGAGGCCAGTCTTCTTCTACAGACGCACAAGATGGCGGCCAGTGGCCTACATTCCTCTGAGCTCGGGGGTGGACCAGGGACATGAGCGGGTGGCAGGGACATGGCTGTTCTTTCCAAGGGGCTTGGTGATCAAGCAGACTGGAGAGGGTGTTGGTAAAAGTAGCAACCAGACTGTGAGGGGAGGAGAGGTTGTGGTGGAGCTCAGACAGGGCTGATGCTTGTCTAGAGGGAGCAAGGAGGTTCTAGTCAACAGACCTAATGTGGTGGTAGGTAGGGAGGGGGGTCAGAGTGGTGATATGGAAACTACAATCAGTGAGTTTGAAATCAGAGATGCCAGAGATGGAACCAGAGACAGGGATTTCAATGGGAGCAGTAGGGAGATGGGACATGTGCATGAGAGTGTGTGTGTGTGTGTGTGTGTGTGTGTGTGTGTGTGTGTGTGTGTGTGTGTGTGTGTGTGTGTGTGTGGTGGGAGAAAAAGTGTGTGTTCATCTGAGGTTGTGTTTGTTCTAGACTAGAGAAGTGTTTATGTGGGATATGTTCAGTGTGTGTGTGTGTGTGTGTGTGTGTGTGTGTGTGTGTGTGTGTGTGTGTGTGTGTGTGAGGATGTTCCAGTAGCCACTCCAACTGATTGGGGGTGTGTCTGTCACTGAGGACATGCTGAATCCAGTGGATGAGGGGTGTTTGTGTGTGTGTTTGTGAGTGAGTGTGTGTGTGTGTGTGTGTGTGTGTGTGTGTGTGTGTGTGTGTGTGTGTGTGTGTGTGTGTGAGGATGTTCCAGTAGCCACTCCAACTGATTGGGGGTGTGTCTGTCACTGAGGAAGTGCTGAATCCAGTGGATGAGAGGTGGGGGGACGTGGAGGTGGAGGAGTTTCCTGATCATCTGATGGAGCTGGATGGTGTTGAAGGCCCAACTGAAGTCAATGAAGAGGAGTGTGGTGAAGTTGTCACCTAGGGGCCAACATTTGAATAAGAAATGTCAGGTCCCAGCAGCAGAAACCAACAACCAAGTTGATACCAAACCAATATTTATTTTAGCTTATAAATTCAGATATAAAAATGAGGATCATTAAAAGGGGAATAGTCCAAAAGTGCCAGTCTCTTGTAGCCAGAGGGCTCAAATAAAAGTTGTGTGGCTCCCTGCTGGCCTCTCAGACTGCTGCCTCTCTCTGGATGGGGTGACGTTGGGCGAGGGGGTGTTGGTCAGTGTTGGTCAGACCAGTGTCGGTAGTTACGGTCCTTCAAGCAGCATACAGTAGAAAAAGCTCAAGGCCAGGGCAGTCTTCAGGGGCAGTGCGTTATGGTTCTGGTTGGCCTGAGGCTAAAAGGAAGCACCAGACATGAGCACCATAGCACCACAGGAAGCAGCCTGGAACAAAAGCACACAAATACTGGAGCAAGTATAGCTACGGAGGAGGCAGTCTTCAGGACAGCACTGGCTCAGAGATACACAGGCCGGAGGCTAAAAAGGAGCACCAGGAATGAGCGCTAACATCACAGATAGCAGAGGAATGAGTAAGAAGGCCCAGGTGCACAACTGAATGAAGAGGGAGTGTGTGTGTGTGTGCGTGTGTGTGATGTGTGTGTGTGTGTGTGCAATGTGTGTGCAATGTGTGTGTGCATGTGAGATTGAGTAAGTACATGTGTGTGGAGGAATGAGTAAGAAGGGCCTGTGTATGTGTGTGTGTGTGTCTGTGTGTGTCTGTGTGTGTGTGTGTGTGCATGTGAGAGTGAGTAAGTACATGTGTGTAGAGGAATGAGTAAGAAGGGCCTGTGTATGTGTGTGTGTGTGTGTGTGTGTGTGTGTGTGTGTGGGTGTGTGCAATGTGTGTGTGCATGTGAGAGTGAGTAAGTACATGTGTGTAGGGGAATGAGTAAGAAGGGCCTGTGTGTGTGTGTGTGTGTGCGCGCAATGTGTGTGTGCAATGTGTGTGTGCATGTGAGAGTGAGTAAGTACATGTGTGTAGCGGAATGAGTAAGAAGGGCCTGTGTGTGTGTGTGTGTGTGTGTGTGTGTGTGTGTGTGTGTGTGTGTGTGCATGTGAGAGTGAGTAAGTACATGTGTGTAGAGGAATGAGTAAGAAAGGCCTGTGTGTGTGTGTGGGTGTGTGTGTGTGTGTGTGTGTGTGTGTGTGTGTGTGTGTGTGTGTGTGTGTGTGTGTGTGTGTGTGTGTGTGTGTGCATGTGAGAGTGAGTAAGTACATAAGTGTAGAGGAATGAGTAAGAAGGGCCTGTGTGTGTGTGTGTGTGTGTGTGTGTGTGTGTGCATGTGAGAGTGAGTAAGTACATGTGTGTAGGGGAATGAGTAAGAAGGGCCTGTGTGTGTGTGTGTGTGTGTGTGTGTGTGTGTGTGTGTGTATGTGTGAGAGTGAGTAAGTGCATGTGTGTGTGTGCTGTATATGTGTGAGATGAGTAGAGCACAATTTGATGGAAGAGAGTCTGTGTGTGTGTAGTGAGTAGAGGATTGGTGATTAATATGCAGATGTATCATTCTTTCAGACTGGAGTGGTGTAATCTGACAGGGAAGAGCTGTTCCTATCTGGCGTCTGCTCTGACATCACACTCCTCAAGTCTCAGAGTGCTGAACCTGTTGTACAATGACCAGATCAGCTCATCAGATGTAGAGCAGCTCTGTGCTCTAGTGAAGGACCCACACTGTAAACTGGAGAAACTAGTGTGAGTAAATATCTAAACATCTCACTCAGCTCTTTACAACATGAGACCCAACATGGATGCCTGCACACTCACACACACACACACACACACACACACACACACACACACACACACACACACACACACACACACTACACACAAGGTACAGTATGTAGGGTAGTGGGTGATGGAGTGGAATGCCTACCCACCACACACACCTCATGCCCCTGCTCAGCATCTCACACACACACACACACACACACACACACACACACACACACACACACATACATACACACACACACACACACACACACACCTCTCCTCACACACGGCCCCTGCTCAACAACAACACACACACACACACACATACCACCACCACACACAAACACACCTTACCGATCACACCGCCCCTGCTCAACACCACACCACAACCACAAACACACACACACACACACACACACACAAACACACACATACACATACATAAATATCTCACCGATCACACAGCCCCTGCTCACAACACCACCACCATACCACACCACACACACACACACACACACACACCTCCCCTCACACACGGCCCCTGCTCAACAACACCACACAAACACACACCTTACTGATTACACAGCCCCTGCTCCACACCACACACACACACCTTACCGATCACACCGCCCCTGCTCAACACCACAACCACAAACACACACACACACACACACACACACACATACACACCTCACTGATTACACAGCCCCTGCTCAACACCACACACACCTCACCTCACTGATCACTCAGCCCCTGCTCAACAAAACCACTCACTCACACACACACACACACACACACACCTTACTTATCACTCAGCCCCTGCTCAACAAAACCACACACACACACACACACACACACACACATACACACACACACATTGCTTATCACACAGCCCCTTCTCAACACCATACAGACACACACACATGTCATGGCCCTCTGCTTCTCCGCCAGTACAGGCAAACCGCGCGGAGTCCTGACTGGCGGAATTGCTAATTGGTCATCACATCTCCTTCACCTGCCCAATTCCCCATTTACCTGGCGCTACCCCCTTATAAAAGCCTCAGGCGCCAGCTCCCCTTCAGCCTTTCACACACACGCGGCCACGCCCACTCACGTTAGTTGTCGCACACTCCCCACTCCTCAACACGCACACACACAAGCACACTAGTTCCTTACACACAGCCCATTACACTCCCCACTCCTCAACACGCACACACACACAAGCACACTAGTTCCTTACACACAGCCCATTACACTCCCCACTCCTCAACACGCTCACACACACAAGCACACTAGTTCCTTACACACAGCCCATTACACTCCCCACTCCTCAACACGCACACACACACAAGCACACTAGTTCCTTACACACAGCCCATTACACTCCCCACTCCTCAACACGCTCACACACACAAGCACACTAGTTCCTTACACACAGCCCATTACACTCCCCACTCCTCAACACGCTCACACACACACACACTAGTTCCTTACACACAGCCCATTACACTCCCCACTCCTCAACACGCACACACACAAGCACACTAGTTCCTTACACACAGCCCATTACACTCCCCACTCCTCAACACACACACACACAAGCACACTAGTTCCTTACACACAGCCCATTACACTCCCCACTCCTCAACACGCACACACACACAAGCACACTAGTTCCTTACACACAGCCCATTACACTCCCCACTCCTCAACACGCTCACACACACAAGCACACTAGTTCCTTACACACAGCCCATTACACTCCCCACTCCTCAACACGCACACACACAAGCACACTAGTTCCTTACACACAGCCCATTACACTCCCCACTCCTCAACACGCACACACACAAGCACACTAGTTCCTTACACACAGCCCATTACACTCCCCACTCCTCAACACGCTCACACACACAAGCACACTAGTTCCTTACACACAGCCCATTACACTCCCCACTCCTCAACACGCACACACACACACACACACTAGTTCCTTACACACAGCCCATTACACTCCCCACTCCTCAACACGCTCACACACACAAGCACACTAGTTCCTTACACACAGCCCATTACACTCCCCACTCCTCAACACGCACACACACACTAGTTCCCACACACAGCCCATTACACTCCCCACTCCTCAACACGCTCAAGCACACTAGTTCCTTACACACTCCTCAACACGCTCACACACACACACACACTAGTTCCTTACACACTCCTCAACACGCACACACACAAGCACACTAGTTCCACACACAGCCCATTACAGA
>JAODXP020000021.1:38365023-38388382 GCA_027497455.2 Sardinella longiceps | reverse complement strand
GCAGCACATGTTGCAAACCTAGCCTAATAAACGAGAAATACTAGACAACATTTCATACCTTTATTAATGACTGCTCATTTGACATCTGAGAGCTGGGAATTTCAATCAAAATATTTCTAGAGGTGGTGTTTTCACTATTTTCAGCCCATTATTTCCCTCATTGATTGAAACATGGTATACACACAATAAATATATTGAAAAGGGAAAATAAATGTAGTTTTTTTGCCAGAGGGGGCCTTTAAATCCAAATGTTATGCTCGTAATCATGCTTCTAGTGAGCATTCTGAAGTGCAATTTACCATGCTGTTCACGGCATTGGTTTCTGTAGGCTCCTGAGTTTATTTAGTTTTCCATTTGTCAGAGCCGTATCTCTATATACGGCTCTGCCATTTGTGGTCTTAGAGCGCCCGCTTGTGGCCAATCTGTGTAACAGCCTTGTCTTTTTCTACAATAGTGTTTTGAACAGCAGTTTATCATTATTGTTAATTCTGTATGTGTAATTATTTATTTGTGTGTAATTATTTAGTAATTATGTACATATAGATGTATCTATTTAATTAATATATAGGTTTATAGGTTTACAGTATTTATTATGAACAGATTATATCGCAACACAGTATTTTAATTGCACATTCTTAATTTCTTATTTACAGAAAACCACACACATACATGAATGTAGGCCTACACACTCTGATCCATATACCCTGATGTAAATCTGTTGCAGTTTGTTCATATGCACTTACACTAGTTCCCTAAGCAGTCTTGTGTTCATTATTGATGCATTTAATTTGATAAGCATTCAAGTAATATTATCACCCGTAAGAAAATAGTACCCCAACCGAACAGGATAACTTCTTTCTAAACGGAGCCACATGCTTCGGGCTGTTCTTCGCCTTCGCATCGTCCATTATTCTTCTGATATCGGGACACCTTGGCGGCCGTTATCCCTTACATATTTCCAGATACACACATGCACACACTCTCACACACTTATAATCATTCATTGGTTTAGGATTCAATTGGTTTAAGTAAAGTCATTTATTTATACAGCACATTTAAAAGCAACTGGAGTCGAGCCAAAGTCCCGAACAAGAAAAGCTTCAAGCTAAGTCATAGCAGTATGACCACATTTACACAAATCAGAGCCTACATCTACTATAATTTAGGCTGTCATCCCTTTGGACAGCCGGTGAGAAAGATCTGGGAGTGCTCTTCTAATTTTTATTTATTTATTTTTTCTATAAAACTGTATTTGTGTAATGGATTGTGTAATGTTGGTAAAACTTCCTCCCAGGTTTCAACCAGACGTGCTATTGAGTGACACAGGCACCCAGGGGTTTTAGCTCATTTGATGGTGACCCGAGGGTTAGACGAATGGGTGGTGTTAATCCTGTTAGAGGCCGCCAAATACCATCTGTAGATATGAGACGGGCAGCATTTGATAAAACGTACTATAGACTGAGTTTGGGAACTTGCAACTAACGCTAACTGATGCAAGCATACGAAAATAAAATCTTCATGCCCTCGCTGGTCAGCGCTGGCTGCCATTTTGCTATTTGGTCTATAGTTCACGAATCTGTCGTTCGATCTGTCGTTCTCGAATCTACTGAGTAACGAGCTGGGTGTTAACTATCAACTGGTTCATGAGGGTTGATACCAGGAAATTGCTGTGTCACAAACCAGCCCCACTTTCTTCAGAGGACATATTATGCAGGTGTAAAATGGAGGGATTTGTATTTCATGAATACAACAAAACAGATAAAAGTAAGTCACTTTGGCTAAATATACTTTGGGAAATAGCTGGACGAGCCGCATGTGGCCCCTGGGCCACAATACAATACAACTACTTCCTAACCGATAAAGGGACATTTTCTGACAACTACACAACAATTTCCCATTGCCAATCAATTCAATTGGTAGTGTAGCAATTATGCTATTTTGAAACTAACCTCAGATCTGGTTCTCTTGTCATTTTCTTCTTGATCTGTATTATTTAGCCTGTAGGATCTCATTTCAACTCTTGTTTTTCTTTTGGTAGCCCTGAACTGCAAAGAAGAAATCCTTTCCCCACTTGAAATTAAAGAAGAACCTGATTTTGGAGAGTATGGTGACCACAACTCTTCTCCTTCACGTAAGTGCTCTTTTATATCAGTATTACAACACATGAAATACATTCTCTGTCACATAAATCTTAGAGTGAATCTTTGCTTTACACATGTTTAACAACACTATCATACCAAGTTTGACTTGAATTTCCTCTGCAACACAGATCTAACAACTGAGATGACAGAACCAACTGAAATGACAGAACCAACACAGCCATTGGTTAAGACAGAGTTGAAAGAAGAAGACGAAGAAGAAGAGGAAGATGTTAATCTCCTCCAGCAAGAGCATCTGAACACCGTTAAACAAGTGAAAGAAGAACCCGGAGAGGAACGTGACTTAAACACAGAAACTGCCACTTCCTCACCAACCTCCGCCGTGACCAAAGTGCAAAAAATCCACGCTGGAGTAAAACGCCATCAGTGCCCCGTGTGTCAGAAGAGATTCCGTACCCCGTTCCAAGTCGCCAAGCACGTGCCAACGCACTCCGATAACAAACCACATCGGTGCGGTGACTGCGGTCAACGCTTTAAGCGACTTTTCGACTTGACGGTTCATCAGAGATTACACACTGGGGAAAAGCCGTACGAGTGTCCGATATGCAAGAAACGTTTCCGCAGCAGCACGTATTTGGCACAGCATAAACCGTCACACAATGAAAAGGATTCCTATCAGTGCACTGTGTGCGGAAATTTATTCAAAAAAAAGAGAAGCCTTACCATCCACCAGAAACACAGTCACGGTGATGATAAGCCATACCCATGTGGGGGGTGTGGGAAACGTTTCGCGTACAAGTTTCAAGCCAATCGACACGAGAAATCGCACTCCGACGAAAAGCGCTATCTGTGCTCAGAGTGTGGCTGTGGTTTTGGTGAAGCCGCTGAGCTCAGAGTACACCAGACACTCCACAGCCAGATCTTTAACCACCTGGCTAACCTTGAAAAACATGGGAGGATCCACCATGCGGAATAAGTACTGTAAACCTCATGGCGAGCCGAGGCCTTGTTCTCTCTGTCAATCATTCAGACTAAGCACTGTAAACGACATATAACAAAACAAAAACAAAAAAACACAACACTTCCTGCTTGTCAGACCAATTTATTGATAGGTTGACCCCAGTGAATTAAGGTGACCACCAGCCAGAGTAATAAAGTGCCTTTGTTTTTTGTTTTTTTGTTTGTTTTTTTGTTAGATATTTTGGGGGGCTTTTTGCCTTTAATCAGATAGGACAGTATAGAGATGGACAGGAAACAAATGGGACAGTGAGATGGGGTGGGGGTCCCTGGAGTAATGGTAGGACGCTCTAGCCCACTGAGCCACGGCGCCCCCACTGCAAAATTGCATTTCAGTTGGCATGAATAGCCAAGCTAACAGACTATTTGGAAATATAATTTACATTTTGAATAGTCCTATATTTAGCCTACATAGTGCATTTTGCATGCACTGAGACCAAAATGTTTTTACCCACATATGTAACTCCATGTAAGGGGCGAAATAGTCAATTTTCATAAAAAGATGGAATGTTAGGTGTTAGGGGTTAGGATGATTCTAGGCCTGTCACTGAAAGGGTGGGGGTTATTAAAATCAATGTTTGGGGGGGCACAATTTGTAGTGGCGCCCCTGCTATAGCCTAGTCATTGTCTTCCTACGCAATTCTGCTGGATTCTCATCTTCCTTCAGTATTCTGCCTGGGATTCTGGCCTTGTTTGCTCAGGATGCATCCCATCCTGGCCAATCAGTGAACTTTAAGAATGCCGTGCGTGAATAAGATATGTTAAAGGCCATACAAATACAATGTACAATGTTTAAAGAACATACAAATTCTACGTTTTCTTTTTTTCTGCTCAGGAAGTAAGTATGTTGTGCACTGCCTTTGCTGCACCCATTTTTTTCTCTTTTTTGTGATCAAATGTTTATTGAAAATTTTAAGATTAGATCACATACTCAGAAACTCACACATTGTAAAGAATATCACAAAGTACATATGTGTAAATCCACCCTCACCCACAGAAAACAAAAGCCCACCCCACCCTTAAAACGACACACAATCAAAAACCAGACATGAAAGGGAAGACAATGGAAAGAAAAAAAAAGAAAAAAGAAGGGGGGGGGGATCCACCCCACGGACGCCCGCCAAATCGTGCCATGGGGACGAAGACAACAACAACAACAAAAAACCCACACAAGACATGGACATAGACACAGACAAACAACAGGGGGAAATTAGTTCATGGAATGAATGGCATTGGTAGATCACCCAAGTAACTCCTTCAGAGAGTCGGCTGCCATGAGCCAGCTATTTAAGGTCTTCTCAGTGGCTTGATGGACCCTAGCTGTTGACAGTTCCAGGTAAACGACATCTAGAAAAGTAAGAATCCACTGTCTAATGTTAAGCACCTGAGAGGGTTTCCATCGTAGCACAATCATCTTTTTAGCAGCAGTCAGGCCAGCTAACACAATGCGCTTATTTAATCTATTGATGTTAAGTTGAGACAGATCATTGAGTAACAAGACTGCCACATCGACTGGTACTGAGACTGATATCATGGTAGAAAGTGTAGCTGCAACATCAACCCAAAACTGTGCAACTGTGCAACATCATGTGGAGGAAAGTACCAGGTGAGTTTTGTGAACAAAAAGAACATAAGGGAGAGTCTCTCAGACCCATTAGAAAAAGCCTACGAGGGGTTAAATAGGTTCTGTGTACAAAGTTGAAATGTATCTGTTGGTGATCAGGGTTGCGGGAGGCCTCCTTAATGTTGACCCAGACATCCCCCCCAGTCAAATTCTTTGTCCAAAGCAGGATAGTCTGTCCTCCACACACCATCTAGAGGCAAGTCTGGATAAGAAAACTCTAAAATATACTTGTACAGTGAAGTCACCAAACCTTTAGTTTTACTTTGTACTGAAATCAGTTTATATAGGGGGTGTACAGGTAGGGGCTGTTGCCAAGGAACACCATAGGCCTTTAGAGCTGACCTGATGTGAGAAAATCAACTAAACCACTTGTGAATTCAAAAATGCTCATGGCAATTACTGTAACGTTAAAGTCAATCCTGAAAACCTGTAGCCCCAGCTTGATCTTCCGTGGTCGATGGGGGTGTGATGAGGGCTGGGAGAGAGTTGACAAACTCTTCAGCATCCGCAGGAGAGTTGAATGATTCCATCTGGCCGCCAGCTTTTACCTTCAGCGTTGCAGGGTAGCGAAGGGAAAATTCGACACCTTTGGCCCTTGCAGTGTCCATTGCTTGAGAAAAAGCCTGACGCCTTTTAAGGGTGAAGCCGCTGTAGTCGGGTGAAAAGCGAATCCTCCGCCCCTCTATTGTGACCGGATTTTTCTTAGCTGCACAAAGAATATTCTGGCAGGTGGTGAAACGTAGGACGTTAAAAATCATAGTGCGTGGGCCTGGTCTGATCTTATTGTTGTCACCATAAATCTATGTGCCCGCATGATTTCTCCATGACAATCTCCCAGAGACGGGAACCATTCTGGCAGAGAATTTGTGAGAAACTGCACTGCGTTCGATCCTTCTATCCCTTCAGCTAAGCCCACAATGCGTACATTGCACCGTCTGCTACGATCTTCCATATCTGCTAACTTCAGTTGCAGTTGGTCTAGCATCGACTCGTGGCTGCTTAGCACGGCAGAATTGTCCTTCACTTTAGACCTTATCTTCCCCACTTCTGCATTCACAGTCCCAATACTCTCTCTCAATGTCATTAGGTCAGCCTGAATAGAACACAATTTCCCATCAGTGTCTTTACCCATTTCTTCAAGTTGATTGAAGCGTGTTTCGAGGTAGTCACGTTGCTTTTCCAGAACTGACTCCACTATAGCCTCCACATCAGCGCGCTGTCCTGCACGAGGAGGTTTCGAAGATGTCGATTTCTTGCTTGATTCACTCATCCTAACTGAATACGCAGTATTAAAATCTAAATTAAATCAAATATAGGTCTCGTAATGGTAGTTATGTCGAAATGTCCAAGTCAGGGTTGGGGAGCATCAAACTATGCTGCCATCTTGTCCAACAGACCACGTGACTCTTATCCCCATTTTATTCTCATGAGACATAATTATGTCAGCCCCCTGCCCAGTAAGAGAGAGAATTTTTATACCATACACTGCAGTGGCCCCTATGTATCTAGTGTTCAGTCATTCTTCTCTGTGCAATAAAAATAATGAATAAAATATGAAATGAATAAATAATTTTGTGGTCTATATGTTTTATTATTCTTCCCAAAATATGAACAGATACACATACAGTATTTATACTGCTTCCTATGGTGAGATTGGAGGGATCAGAAGACATTTTCTTTTTTTTCATGATGTAAGACAAATAAAAGTAGTCCTACCACATCAAACCCTAATTAAAGCAAATAAACAACAACAAGCATGAGCTTGTAAAGATGCAGGCGGTACTTGATCAAGATGAGAACTTACAAGTAGTGAAATTTATTAGTGTCCATAGGAGTTGTAATAGACTGTGTTTTGGGGTACACCAGTGTGGGGCGCTAGGTGTTTAGTTTGGTTGGTTACCTGAGTGAGTTAGAGCTCTAAGGCTAGAAGAAAGGTCAGTGAGATGCTGACTGTGTAAATCAAGTGCAGCTTAACTTTCAGTAAATGTTCATTACTGCATTCCCCGTTTCAAGCGTCGTTATTTCCACCGATATATTACATTGGCGACGAGGATGACCAGTCTGGAGTGAGTGAACCTAAAGTTGAAGAAGTTGCCCAAGCTGAACTGGTGGAGATGGCGCTAATTGGACGAGTGGAGGAATTCAATGCATCGCGGGAGGATTTTGCATCCTATCTGGAGAGGTTTGAATTGTGGCTTCGGGCGAACGGCATTAGCAATGACAAAAAGGTCAGCGTCTTTTTGGCTTGCATTGGGCCAGAAACGTATGGACTACTTAAGAATTTAGTCATGCCAACTGTGCCGTCAATAATGACATTCAAACAGTTAACCGATGCATTGCTTGCCCATTATCAACCAAAGCCCTTAGTGATTGCCGAACGCTTTCGTTTTCAAAAGAGAAACCAGAAGGAAGGGGAGTCAGTGAGTGATTACGTTGTGGCTTTAAAGCAGTTGACAAAGCATTGCGAGTATGGAAATGGAAATGGTTCTGAGTCAATACAACGTAAATTGTTGACGGAGAGGGATCTCACTTTTGCGCGCGCATGCGAAATATCACTCTCTATGGAAATGGCGTCAAAGCATTCTTCAGAGATACTGGGAAAATCGCAAAGCGCAGGTGTAAATCAGATATACAAACCAAAAATTGCAAACAAAGGAAGAGGACAATTTAAAAAGGCTAATGAGAGCTCAAACCAGACAAATGAAGGGAAAAGAGGGGGTGAACAGAAGTGCTACCGCTGTGAGGGTAGGCACTCCCCTCAGGAATGTAAATTTAAGACTGAGAAATGTCATGCCTGCTCTAAAATTGGGCATATTGCAAGAGCTTGTAGGAGTAAGCAACATACAGCAAAGGCCCAATATGTGGAAACTGAAGATCAAACTGTAGACTTAGAAGAAGATGAATTTGGAGTGTGCACAGTGTATACTGCATTCAGTGATGATAGGGGTATCACAGTTAATGTGAAAGTGGATGACAAGGACATTAATATGCAATTAGACACCGGAGCAGCGGTGTCTTTGGCATCTGAGTTTTTGCACCAAAGCAAATTTCCCCACTTACCCATTAAAGAGTCAAACATTAAACTGAAGGCGTACTCAGGAGAGAGCATCCCTTTACTTGGATATGTACTGGCACCCATCAAATATGGTGACCAGAAGGCGACACTGCCCCTAGTGATCGTCAAGGGCAACAGGCCTGCTCTAATGGGAAGAAATTGGCTGGAGAAATTCAAGCTAGATTGGAAAAGCATTTTCACTGTTGGGAATGAGACAAATAATACTGATCCAGAGTTGCAAGCAGTGCTGAAGCAACACCCCACAGTGTTTTCTGAAAAAGGCAGCGCTATAGCAGACTTCAAAGCAACAATACGAATGCAGCCGGGCGCACAGCCGATATTCTGCAAAGCCAGACCGGTGCCCTATTCACTGAAGGATGCAGTGGAAAAGGAGTTAAATCGGTTAGAGAAAGAGGGCATTGTCTCCAGAGTGGAGCGAAGTAGATGGGCATCCCCGATAGTGGTTGTTCCTAAGGCGGACAAGTCTATCCGCATTTGCGGTGATTATAAAGTCACGGTAAACCGCGAATTGGAAGAAGAAACATACCCTTTGCCGAACACTGAGGATTTATTTGCAACTCTAGCGGGGGGGAAATGGTTTTCTAAGCTAGACCTTTCTCACGCATACCAACAGTTGAAATTAAGCAAAGACTCAGAGGAGTATTTGACAATAAATACGCATCAAGGCCTCTACCGATACCACAGACTCAGCTATGGAGTAGCAAGTGCGCCATCAATATTCCAGTCTGTTATGGACCAAATTCTCCAGGGACAAGAGGGAGTGACGTGCTTCCTCGACGATATCCTGATAACGGCCAGTACAAAGGAAGAACATTTAAAAAGACTGAGTACGGTCTTAGACCGTTTGGATCGCTATGGATTGAGGGCCAAGAGGTCCAAGTGCCGTTTCCTACAGAGAAGTGTGGAATATTTGGGCCATCGCATTGATCAAGAGGGTCTACACCCGACGCAGGAAAAGGTGGAGGCAATTATCAGTGCTCCCAAACCGTCCAATGTCTCTGAGTTGAGGTCATTTTTAGGCCTGCTGAATTATTATGGCCGTTTCTTAAAGAATTTATCGAGTTTACTTCAGCCCCTTCATGCATTGTTAAAAAAGGAAGCAAAGTGGAGCTGGTCACAAGAGTGTGATGAAGCGTTTCAGAAAGGAAAGGATATGCTGATAAACAGCACAGTGTTGGTTCACTACGACACTGAAAGGCCCCTGAGGCTGGCCTGTGACGCGTCCCCTTATGGGGTGGGCGCAGTCATTTCGCATGTTATGGACAATGGAGAGGAGCGCCCAATAGCTTTTGCTTCACGCACGCTCACCGAGGCAGAAAGCAAATATGCGCAAATTGAAAAAGAGGCGCTGGCAATAATTTATGGAGTAAAAAAATTTCACAAATATCTTTATGGGCGCAAATTTACGCTTCTCACGGATCACAAACCGTTGCTGGCTATACTGGGGCCAAAGTCTGCTGTTCCCACATTAGCCGCCCTTCGGATGCAGCGCTGGGCTTTGATTCTGATGGCCTACAATTATGACCTGGAATATAAGAAGTCAGCAGACCACTTCAATGCAGACGCTATGTCAAGGCTCCCTTTAGGGGAATTGGATAGAACAGCAGAGGAATCTAAAATATTCTACTTCTCTAATATGGAAGACCTGCCAGTGTCCGCTGAGGACATTAGACTAGGAACAAGCCGAGATCCATTGCTGAGCAAGGTGTTGAGTTATACAATTAATGGCTGGCCAAGTTACAGCATGGATGATAGCCTCAAGCCTTACCTGGTCAGGAAAAATGAACTGTCTGCAGACCAAGGGTGTGTCATGTGGGGCCTCCGAGTCATTGTTCCTCCAGGCTGCAGGCAGAAGATTCTACAGGACTTGCATCATGAACACCCTGGAATCTGTAGGATGAAGGCTTTAGCACGTAGCTACCTATGGTGGCCAGGCCTAGACGGAGAGATTGAGACCTTGGTCCAAAGGTGTGAGGTTTGCCAGGCAGTGCAGAAGGTACCCGCAGGGGCACCACTACATCCTTGGCGCTGGCCCACCAGGACCTGGCAAAGGATTCACCTGGATTTTGCGGAGAAAGACAAACAGCACTTCCTAGTGGTGGTCGATAGCCATTCTAAATGGCTTGAGGTGTTTCCAATGACATCCACAACGTCCAGTAAGACCATTGAAGTGTTGCGGAATCTGTTTGCTTCCTATGGCCTACCCGAAGAAGTGGTGTCCGATAACGGGCCACAGTTTGTAGCACTGGAATTTAAAGAGTTTCTCAACAAGAATGGCATTAAACAGACCCTGGTTCCTGTGTATCATCCAGCCTCAAATGGGGCAGCAGAACGATCTGTACAGATTGTGAAGAGAGCGTTGGCTAAACAAGTGCTGGACGCGAAGGGACAGACCAACATTCCATTGCAACACAGACTGGCAAATTTCCTCCTAATGTATAGGGCCACGCCACATTCAGTTACTGGACGCTCACCAGCTGAGCTTTTCTTGAAGAGAGAGATTCGTACTCGCTTTAGCCTGTTAAGACCAGATCTGTCAAAAAGAGTTGAACATCAACAGGAAAAGCAAAAGCAATATCATGATAAGGAAAGGCTCAAGCTGCGAGAGTTCCAGGAAAATGATGAAGTCAGAGTAAGGAACTTCAGGGGAGGAGAGAAATGGACAGCAGCGACCATCATAGAACGCTTGGGCCCAGTCAGGTATCTTATCCAGGAAGGAGACCGGAGGCGCTCGGTCCACATTGATCACTTGCTTCCAAGAAGAGGTGAAATCAAACATCCAGAGCTTTATTTACCTATGGAGGGCCGAGACCTACCATTCTTTGGCCCAGTCCCGGTGGACCCGTCTGTGACCGATAACCAGCAACCAACAGACACTGAGAGATCAGGAGGGAACTTAAGTAGGGGAAGTCCAGCAGATGCAGGCAAGACAAAACCTCATCCCTCTGTCAGCAGCGATATTACTGCTGGATTACCTGTAGTTCAGCCTCGGAGAAACCCTGAAAGATTCAGAAGTGCCCCTAAAAGACTGGACTTGTAAAAAAAAAAAAAAGATAAGGCACCTGTAATGCTGTTGAGTTAATTAAAAATGAAGTGTTTATGTTAGTTATAAGGGTTTAAAAACTTAAAGGGGAGGAGTGTAATAGACTGTGTTTTGGGGTACACCAGTGTGGGGCGCTAGGTGTTTAGTTTGGTTGGTTACCTGAGTGAGTTAGAGCTCTAAGGCTAGAAGAAAGGTCAGTGAGATGCTGACTGTGTAAATCAAGTGCAGCTTAACTTTCAGTAAATGTTCATTACTGCATTCCCCGTTTCAAGCGTCGTTATTTCCACCGATATATTACAGGAGTCATAAAAATATACATATTTCTATGCATAGGAGTGATGTGTGCCCATAAGTTAGTATGACTCTGAAGGAGATCTCCTTGCCCACATAAGCGAGCCTACACACACAATGGATTTTAGATTTGGTTTTACCTCACGGCTCCTCCCTCCGTCTAAGCGAAAGTGAAACTGATGTTGTCGTCGTTCCGGTAGAAATGTCTCTGCAAAGAAACGCCTGTTAAATAGCCTACTATCGGTAAGTATAGATTATTTCAGCTTTGAATGATTAACGTTAAGTCCTTCATCGTAGTCGATTTGATCATCTAGCTCTCATGCAGTAATTAGGATTAAAGCTGCAAACGGCAGGGGACTGTTGGGATGCATATTGCAGCTACGATACAAATCTGCAAGAGGAGTTTTTCCCCAGATCGTTTGAGGCATAAAAAGAGAGAACATAAATCTTCAGAGGCACCTAACGTTTTCCCCTTTTCAATTTAGAAAGGTTCTGAAGTCTTAAACTTACTTGTGGGCCTATATCTATATATCTCCAGCGTGGACCCAGGGGCTGGTTATGATCAGGCTACTATAGGCCTGAGTGGTTTATAGTACAACTTCTGACCAAAGTATGACTCCTGACCAAAGCTTGTCTGTCAGAGTAGTTTAATCTTTAAATTCTGCCCATTTTTACTGTGATTACGAAATAACCTTAGCCTAGGGAGAGCAACCTAAAACGGATTTTGGCATAGTGTTAGCCTACATTTGAGCTTTGTATGTTAGTCTTTCTGTGCCTGAATTGTTTATGTGATGTTATCTGCTCTTGATGGGTTCTAGCGATTTGTAAATCTTTTAATTCTTCGTTTACTTTTTTACTGTGATTACGAAATAGCCTAGGGAGGGCAACCTAAAAGGACTTTTGGCATAATGTTAGCCTACATTTGAGTTTGATCAGGCTTCTGAAGTTGAGGGGGATGCGGGGTGATGACACTACACATCCCATCTGAAATAAAAATGTCAAATTATGCCCCTTCTTAAAAGGCCATCCACCCATTTCATCCCTTTTTATCAATTAATGTGGAAATTACAATCATTGTAACATCAGAAATACTACCATTTTAACGGTAGAGGCTTTGCATTTATCTACAGTATGTGCTATTTCAACATTTGAGGCTTTACATTTATTTATGCGCTCCATGTAAACAAGGTTTACTGAAAAACAAGTCATCGGAAACCCCAGGCAAAGCAGAGATTACATGATAGGTTGTATTTTCACATGGAATTGGAGAATATCACAGAGAGCTTTCATATTAATTATCTCTTCAGGCAGTTTCGCACATGAAAGTGACATCAACAGATACATTGTATTTGTGTGTGTGTGTGTGTGTGTGTGTGTGTGTCTGTGTGTATGTGTGTGTGTGTGTGTTTTTGTGGACAAGTTTGGTAACAAACAGCTGTTAGATTTCAGATATGTAATGGGATGGATAATTTCAGACAGATTTACTATTGAGTGGATGACAGTTTTCACCTTGTCACTGTCATCATCATCATCATTTATTGATTTATTTTTACATTATTTTCACCTGAAATCTCTCTCTCTCTCTCTCTCTCTCTCTCTCTCTCTCTCTCTCTCTCTCTCTCTCAGACCAAAGACAGGTTTTATCCTTCTTCTCCACTTCATCTCTAGGATGGAGGGTTGTAGTTCTACCAACAGGCCCCCCTCCCCTACACCCACCTGTGTGTCCATGAAGAGTGATCAGTCCAATGATCGACTCATTACCTTTGCTGGAGGAGACTCTTCTGCTGGACAGTAAGATCAGGGGCAGTGCTACATAACATATCTCATTATAATTCTAGCAACAGCCAGCAGCCAGACCAATGCTATCCTGTCTCAAGTGAATAGCTGAAGCTAAGCAGGTGTGGGCTTGGTTAGTACTTGGATGGGAGACTTCTGGGGAAAACTGGGTTGCTGCTGGAAGTGGTGTTGGTGGATGGCCAGTAGGTGGCTCTCCTCCTGTTAGCCTAAGATCAATCCCAATGCCCCAGTGCAGTGATGGGGACACTGTGCTGTAGGAGCGTCCATCTTTCAGAAGAGATGTTAAACTGAGACTCACTGTGGTCAAAAAAGATACTGCGACACTTGTCGAAGGGGGTTCCCTGGTGTCCTGGCTAAAGTCCCAACCTGGCTCATACAATCTGGCCCCCTAATCATCCCTCACTGTAATTGCCTTATTCTATAATTCCCTCACTCTCCACCTCAAGCTAGTGTGTGGTGAGCGTTGTGGCGCATAATGGCTGCCGTGCATCACCCAGGTGGGTGCTACACTTTGGTGATGGTCAGTGAGGTCCCGCCTTCCACTGTAAAGCACTTTGAGTGTCTTGAAAAGTGATATAGAAATGTAAGTTGTTGTTGTTGAAGTGTGTGTGTGTGTGTGTTTGCTTGTGTGTGTCTTTGTGTGTATGCATGACACGATTAGAGATAGAATTTGCCTCCTGATGTGAGATGTCTTCTTCTCTAGGATGGAGGGTTCTAGTTCTAAGAAGAGGCCCCGCTCCCCTACACCCACCCGTGTGTCCATGAAGATGGATCAGTCCAATGATCGAGACATCTGCTTTGCAGGAGGAGACTCTTCTACTGGACAGTAAGATCAGGGGCTGTGCCCCTCATGCTACATAATGTGTGTCATTTTTGAAGCTGTGTGTGTGTGTGTGTGTGTGTGTGTGTGTGTGTGTGTGTGTGTGTGTGTGTGTGTGTGTGTGTGTGTGTGTGTGTTTACAATAACTAGAGAAGGACAGATTTTGTAGGGTTTTTTATTGGTATATGTTTACGGAGATAATTCAGTGTCATTTCTATCATAGCCCTGTTGTACAAGTTGCAGAGTGCTGAAGATACCAAGGGGAATGAAAGAATTTAAATCAACATAGACTGCACAGTAAATAGCAGGTTTATGCTAACACAGTGGCAACGTGATCTCACTTGAACTTTTGTTTATCATGGTACTATCTAGTTAACAATAACTGCTGGTTCACTATATGGTCTATGTTCTTCCAATTTTTTTTTACTCTCCTTATAAGGAGTACTCCTCAAGCCTGTACAATAAGGTTATAAATTATATTGATTGACATTTTAAATGTGTTCGGAGGAGGTTGTGTGTGAGGGTATGATGTATTATGAGTGTGTGTGTGTTTGTGTGTGTGTGTGTGTGTGTATGACAGAGGAGGAATCAGTAGGAGGTCCTGTGAGGGGTGTGTGTGTTTGTGTGTTAGGGAGAGAGAGTGTGTCTGTGTGTGTGAAATGTGTGAGGTGTGTATGCGGGTTTACCTAGTCTTGAAGTTTTAGAACTAAGATTTAAAATGATCATCTTGTCTGCAAACCACTGATTATTAATCAGTGTGTGTGTGTGTGTGTGTGTGTGTGTGTGTGTGTGTGTGTGTGTGTGTGTGAGTGAGTGAGTGTCTCCGTGTGTGAGTGTCTCCGTGTGTGTGTGTGTGTGTGCGCGCGTGATCTACTCACCCCCACAGGAGAATGTTTTATTTTCCCATCATTTGTGTATGTTTTCACACACAGATATCAGCAGATCCACAAATCCCACCTGCTGAAGAAGTTTCAGTGTCTGGTTGAGGGAATCCCACAGCAGGGAGACACCAGACTCCTCCATGAGATCTACACAGAGCTCTACATCACAGAGGGGAAAGGGGGAGGATGGGTCAATGATGAACATGAGGTCAGACAGATAGAGAGAGCATCCTGGAGAGAAGCAGCACAAGGCAGACCAGTCAAATGCAGTGACATTTTTAAGCACATACTGGAGGAGAAAAGAAAAAGGGAGGAAGAGGAAAGAAAGGAAACCTCCACTAGACTGACTGATCATAAACCCCCTAGAGCAGTTCTAACAAAGGGAGTGGCTGGCATAGGAAAAACAGTCTCTGTGCAGAAGTTGATTGTGGACTGGGCTGAAGGAAAAGCTAATCAGGATGTCCACTTCATATTTCCTCTTCCTTTCCGGGAGCTGAACCTGATGAAGGAAAAGAAACTCAGTCTATTTGATCTTATTCAGCACTTTTCCCCAGAAATCAAAGAATCAAGTGTTTTTAACAGTTCAGAACACAAAGTAATGATAATCTTTGATGGACTGGATGAGTGTCGACTTCCCCTAGATTTCGACTCCAACTCAGAGTGTAGTGATGTGACAGAGGCAGCCTCAGTGGACGTGCTGCTGACAAACCTCATCAAGGGGAATCTGCTTCCCTCTGCTCTGCTCTGGATCACCACCCGACCAGCAGCAGCCAATCAGATCCCTTGTGACTGTGTGAGTCAGGTGACAGAAATAAGGGGATTTAATGACCCACAGAAAGATGAGTACTTCAGGAAGAGAATCAGTGATGAGAACCTGGCCAGCAGAACCATCACACACCTAAAGTCATCCAGGACGCTGTACATAATGTGTCACATTCCAGTCTTCTGCTGGATTTCAGCTACTGTTGCAGAAAAAACATCAAACGAATCAGAAGTACAAATGCCAAGGACTTTGACTCAAATGTACACACGCTTCCTAATCATCCAGACAAGCATAAAAAAGGGCAAGTACGCAGAGAGAAAAGAGAGAGAAGAAGAGGTGATTTTCAAACTGGGGAAACTGGCCTTCCAACAACTGGAAAAGGGCAATCTGATCTTCTACGAGGAAGACCTGAGAGAGTGTGGCATTGATGTCACAGAGGCTTCAGTGTACTCAGGTGTATGTACACAGATCTTCAGAGAGGAATCTGGACAGTCCAAGGGGAGGGTGTTCAGCTTTGTGCATCTGAGCATCCAGGAGTTTCTTGCAGCTTTATACGTGTTCCTCTGCTTCAGCAACAGACAGAGAAACATGCCTGACCAACAGCAAACCTCTCAGTTCTCTGCTCTGTTCAGAGCTGAAACACTTCATGACCTACACAACACTGCAGTGGACCTGGCCTTACAGAGTAAGAACGGACACCTGGACCTTTTCCTCCGCTTCCTTCTGGGCCTCTCACTGAAGTCCAATCAGACTCTCTTAAGACACCTGCTGCCACAGAGCAGTAGCCAATCACAGAGCTCAGACCAAACAGTCCAGTTTGTCAAACAGAAGATCAGAGATCAGAGTAGCTCAGACAGAGGGATCAACCTGTTCTACTGTCTGAATGAGCTGAATCACCATGCTGTAGTGGAGGACATTGACAGGAGCTCAGGTACTCTGTATGTAGACATGCTTTTACCAGGAGAGTGGGACACTACGAGATTTGTGTTTGAGACGTCAAAAGAGCAGCTGGCTAAATTTGACCTGCAGAAGTACATAAAGACACCAGACTCAGATCAGACTGAACTCCTCAGTCCAGATGAAGTTCTTCGGAAGCTGCTGCCAGTGGTCAAAACATCCACATTAGTTTGGTAAGTAACACACTGTGTGAGTGACATGATATACAATATTTCATAACAGTAGTGTAGTGCCAGCTTATCTGCCACCACCTCAACCAGAGTCCAGGGAACCCCCCAGTACAGAGCCTGCAATCCTGACCAGCTTATTCTGCCCCATATAGCCTCTTACATGTATAGTGCAGGTAAACTGATCAGGTGAGCAGCCTCACCTGTGCCACACCATGAGAGAGAGAGAGAGAGAGAGAGAGAGAGAGAGAGAGAGAGAGAGAGAGAGAGAGAGAGAGAGAGAGGATTGGAGGTTACACAATATATTTGGATAGGTGTGTGTCTGTGTGTCTCTGTGTTTGTATTTGGGCCCATAGGACTGCAAACATTTTTATACTGTTGCTGTTTTAAATACCTGAATGTTTGTTTGGTTAAAGCTGCAAATGTTGTGTGTGTGTGTCTGTCTGTCTGTGTGTGTGTGTGTGTGTGTGTGTGTGTGTGTGAGTGGGTGAGAGAGAGACAGAGAAAGAGAGATGGTGTGTGTGAGTGAGTGAACCCAGTCTTCTTCTACAGATGCTCAAGATGGCGGCCAGTGGCCTTCATTCCTCTGAGCTCGGGGGTAGACCAGGGAGATGAGCGGGTGGCAGGGACATGCCTGTTCTTTCCAAGGGGCTTGGTGATCAAGCAGACTGGAGAGGGTGTTGGTAGAAGTAGCAACCAGACTGTGAGGGGAGGAGAGGTTGTGGTGTAGCTCAGACAGGGCTGATGCTTGTCTAGAGGGAGCAAAGAGGTTCTAGTCAACAGACCTAATGTGGCGTTAGGTAGGTAGGTAGGTAGGGAGGGGGAGTGGTGATATGGAAACTACAATCAGTGTGTTTGGGATCAGAGATGCCAGATAGAACCAGAGACAGAAATGTCATTGAGAGCAGTAGAGCAAATCAGGTGGAGAGTGTGTGGCTTTGATTGTGTGAGAGAATGTATGTCAGAAAGACAGTGTGTGTAGAGAGTATTTGTAGGAGTGATTGTGTGTGTCGGTGTGTGTGTGTGTGTGTGTGTGTGTGTGTGTGTGTGTATGTATATTACCGGCCTCCAAGTCTAGGGGAACTTGAGGCACGGCAGAGCACACATTCCCTTAAGAATGAGAGAGAGCACAGACAAGTATCTCAAAGGATGTTGCACACTGGCATTCACATTTATTAATGTTAAAAGACTCAATCATTGAATGAAATCATTAAAGAAATATTGGCATGTTAACATATCCACATCAGTTATAAATATGAACTTTTAAGCATATAATAGGCATTGCATTTAGTTCATAATCCACATTCAAACAAATGTAATGTAAACATTCACACATTTTACGACATATTTCCAATAATACTGCCTTAATGCACACACTGACAAGTATAATACCTACACATTTCTAATTCATCAAATCAAGTTAAACACTGTAAAACCACAACATCACACGGCCAATGGTGGCACCAAATATTTGCTCTACTGTCCAATCAGACACTCAAAACCCATTTTAGCAAAGAGATAACACAAACTGTAAGCACAGAAAATAAGGCATTAATCACAACAAAATAAGAAATAAAAAATAATCAATAAGGTTTCAAACATACCTTCAGAATGAGAGAGAGCACAGACAAGTATCTCAAAGGATGTTGCACACTGGCATTCAAAATCTCTTCTTCTCTGCCAGCTATATACTTGCCCTTTCCCCTCCCACTCAGAGTGCCATCTGCAGGCCTGGAGCCCAACACCTTCCCCAATGTCATGAATAGAAATCACATTATATCAGTATTACCTTTTAAAATCATGAAATCTTTAATGTTTGTCCTTTCCATTTTTTTATACCCATAAAAGAAAGTTACTATTAAAACATAATAGTTCATCAACCCAGCCCCTCTACATATATGTGTGTACATGTGAGGTGTGTGTGTAGGAGAGAGTGTGTGTGCAGTAGGAGAGAGTTTGTGTGAGAGAATGTTTATCGTTTATCACCGCTTTTAATGATTTGAATAGGCATGTTATTAACAATGCACGTCTTTATTGAACAAATGCAGGGAGCATCTAATAGGCCTAGGAGAGAGTGTGTATCAGTGTGTAGGAGATAATTTGTGTGGAAGAGGCGTATCAGGGGTGAAGGAAAGAGTGCGTATGAGAAAGTGTGTAGGAGAGGGTGTATGTGAGAGAGAGTGTGTGGCATCAAGGGAAAGAGTGTGTGTTCATCTGAGGTTGTAGTTGTGCTAGAGGAGTGTTTATGTGAGATATGTTTAGTTTACATGCTGAGTCAATTAAGTGGAACCTGGGCCAGTTTCTAGCCAGACGTGGGCCAAATGCGTCAGCCAGACGTGAGCCAGACGTTGCTGGGAGTGTTTGAGTGAGGTTCAGGTGCAGCACACCCACATCCAGGGCAGCGGCAGGCTCAGGGAACACAGGGTTGCTACACCAGTGGCCTTTGGGCAGCAGTAGCCAGCGTTGAGTGATCTTCAGACGCAGCACGCCCAGATTCCAGACACCATTGGGCTCAGGGAACACAGGGTTGCTACACCAGTGGCTTTTGGGCAGCAGTAGTCCGCGTTGAGTGAGCTTCAGACGCAGCACGCCCAGATTCCAGACACCATTGGGCTCAGGGAACACAGGGTTGCTACACCAGTGGCTTTTAGGCAGCAGTAGCCAGCGTTGAGTGAGCTTCAGACGCAGATTCCAGACCAGAAAACAGAAGAGGGACATACAAGAGCTCTATTGCTCAAGCTACTCAAGCAATAGAGCTCTTGTTGAAATTTGACCGGAATTCCCCATTAAGTTACAGAAGCTTGTGTGTGTGTGTGTGTGTGTGTGTGTGTGTGTGTGTGTGTGTGTGTGTGTGTGTGTGTGTGTGTGAGAAGAGTTTGTTGATAAATATTCATAATATATTATCCAGGCTGCAGGAGTGTAATCTGACAGAGAAGAGCTGCTCCTATCTGGCCTCTGCTCTGATGTCACCCTCCTCAAGTCTTAGGCGGCTGAGCCTGTGTTGCAGTAGCAAAGACTCTAGAATCTCTGCTCGCCGACAATATGGAAGCTCTGCAGACCTGAGAGATTCTGCTGTGGAAAAGTTATAGTCTAGTAGCCAGCCCATAGAGCCCCATTATGAACCCGGAAATGTTGAGTACACCAAAGTTTTATTGCAGAAATGTGAAGTATGGGTCCCCAGTATACAGAAACTGCCGGATGCTAATTTGCATATGTTGAGCAATTTTTTAAATTAGCATAATTAGCATTATTAGCCAAATCGCCCATTTTCACCACATACTTTTCATTGTATAGCCAATTTCTACAATATATGAATGGTTTTAGATGTTTTAGAGGATGTTGATTTAAGTTCTGGCATTATCATTTCTGATTTCAAATCACATATCTATTTATTTAAAATAAAGTTTGAATTAGATTCATTTTAGGCATAATTTTAGGTATTTTTTAATCGATATTGCTCTTGTGAATGTTGATGCATTGTTTTCAAAATGTAGTGACCCTCTCCTACTACTTTTGAAAATTCAAAATAGTTTTGAATCTTTTTTAGGCTGGATATTATACATTTCTGGAAGAAAAAGCAAGGCCGATATTTACATTGGCGAAAAGAAGTATTGATCACATCAACATTTTTTCAGTATACAGAAGATATTTCTGATTGGAATACTCATATGAAATTGACTAGACTTTATATTAACCAAAGATATCTACATGCAGGTCTAAAGCACACATGGGCAAAATGTGGCCCCCACTGTGCTTCAATGCGCCCCACCCAGAATGCCCATACAATTTAAAGGGAAAAAAAAACTCAAGATGAGTACAGTAAAGAAGAGATAAGTTGTATCTGACAGTTGAGTATCTAGAATGGACACCAAAATATTTTGCTACTATTTTGTGTCTGAAAGGTTTTCTGTTTGAAATGTCAGGGAAGTATCTGTCTTCAAAGAATTAGCAAACTCTTCAATATAAAACATGCTAATAATGCCCTTAAATTTTTCTGCACTGCCAGACAGAGTATCTTTATGATGCAGTCTACCAGGACCAAAAGTGAGCTGTATGCTGTGTAACAAAATTGTCAAACACAGCAAACCATTTTCCAATTTACAAAAGACTGTATGGTAGAGGCAATAATTGCATCAAATTCATTTGTACCAATTAACCGTGTAATGTTTAATTGCAGTCATCTAATGTGTGGCCCTCCGCTTACTTTGCCAAAGTCAATGTGGCCCTCAGACTAAAACTATTCTCCACCCCTGGTCTAAAGAAATCAGAACTTTAGAGTCCCAAAATAATGTGTGTCTATGATAAAGCACAAGTAGCAAAATTAACAGGGGGCAAGGGACACACAAAGAAAAAAACACTACACCAAGACCAGAAAATGCAAGAGATTACCCACTCTTTGAATACAATTTGACAGTAATTCTGCCTCCTATTGCATAACAATATCAGCCAGGTAGGCTAACGTGTGTTACAAGAATGTCTCCATATCTGCAACCCTATTGTGGCAAATTCATATCAATACATCTATTCACAGATGCCTCCAGCACATCACTTTGATATCAGAAGTTCCTTGCAAATTTTCTTTGTGAATAACAAGTAGGCCTACAGTTGTTACTGAGAAAGCAATATACAGTATATTCCAACACCATGACTCATATTGACTGCCAGAATAGGAAACCTGCAAAATGGTCTACATGTGTTCAGTTGACAGTGGAACAATGTTCCTTCTTAGAAGCGTAGTTACTTTGGATAGCTACTTTTGCACAATATTTTTCCCCTGCTAATTCACTTTATTACACCTGCTGCTATTTTGGAGGTTGTAACATTCAGATCATTTGTGTGTAGATTTCCTTAGTTACAATATCTGGTCAAAATCACCACTGTAACTTGGAACCTGCCTCTGTACAATACATATTAATGGGGATTTCTTGAAATGACACCACTTCAGCTCATCACTATGTGTGATCGCCAACCTATGAAAAGATTCTATATACAGTACAGACCAAAAGTTTGGATACACCCCCTCATTCAATGCGATTAATTTATTTCCAGGACCATTTATATTGTAGATTCTCACTAAAGGCATCCAAATTATGAATGAACACATATGAAATGATATGTTTAACAAAAAAAGTGTGAGATTATGACAAACTTTTGGACCTGAACCCAATCAAGATGGTTTGGGGTGTGCTGGACCGCAGAGTGAAGGCAAAAGAGCCGACAAGTTCTTAGCATCTCTGGGAATGAATAACTCTTCAAGACAGTTGGAAAACCATTTCAGGTGACTACCTCTTGAAGCTCATCCAAAAAATAAATAGAGGACAAAGCAGTTATCAAAACAAAAAAAGAATACTTCGATGAAACAAGAATATAAAACATGTTTTCAGTCATCTCACACTTTTTTTTATTAAGTACATAATGCCACGTGTTCATTCATAAGTTTGTTTATTTTGTAGATTGTCACTGAAGGCAACAGTCATGAAAATAAAGTAAATAATTTAATGGGAAAGTGTGTCCAAACTTTTGGTCTGTACTGTACATGCCATACAACACAGGGCCTACAAGTCACTAGGGCCACACCCAACTTTCAGAAAGACTGCTCAAGTTGTTCAAAATCCAAAGAGGGCCCAGTTGCTGAGTCTGAGCAACCTGGGTCAGCCCACCAGATGCTAGGCTACTGTCCCTGTCTGTTCTGTCATCATATACCTTCATCTCTCTCTTTATATGTGTGGTGTTGTGTTATTCTTCCTGCAAAGGAAATGATATACATGGCAACATACTCACACAACACCAAGCACACAAAGAAAGGGATGAATGGTCTGAAAAGATGATGATAGGGCCTTGTCTTTTATGGGATGTACAGTAATAACTTCCACCAAGGAGGTTATGTTTTAATCTGCATTTGTCTCATTGTCAAGGAGCCTATTTAAGGGAAGGAATGGGGCTGCATTGGATGGTTTAGTTGGTTGATGGATTAGGTGAGTGGTGGGTTGGATTCGAGGGGGCACCAACAAGGAGCATACAAGAGCAAGAGGGGCAAGGAAAAACTCCCTTACCTTGGGCAGATCTTTGGCTCAGGGCGCTAACCCAACTGTCAGGAGTCATGTTGCGGGAATAGGGGATGACAAGGGGAGGTAGTATGCTCTTATATGTGCGAGGAGGACATGGTGATGGTGTACTATTGTATGTGAGGAGAGAGGGGTGGTGATGGGGGTTATGTGGTGGGCAGTGTGCTCAATGCGGCTGTCTGATGTGTTTGTATGTGTGCGCGGGTGTGTGTAGGTGCCAGGGGAGATGATAATGGGAGGAGTATTGTTTTGTGTGTCTGTGTGTATGTCTTTTGAGGCCTTTGAGGGGCGGTTCCACTGCACAGACATGGATGAATATTTTGGGATGAGGGGTGGGAAAGTGTGCTGTTATATGTGGGAAGAGGACATGGTGATGATGTGGTGTTGTATGTTGGGAGGGGGTGTTGTGGGCATTGTTCTGAATGTATGTTAGAGGCTGTCTGGTGTGTGTGTGTGTGTGTGTGTGTGTGTGTGTGTGACAGAGAGAGAGAGAGAGAGAGAGAGAGAGAGAGAGAGAGAGAGAGAGAACATACATTATGATGGCAGGGAGATAAGAGTGATGGAAGTGGTGGTGGTGGCGCAGTGTGCTGTATTCATGTTCAAGGGACCTTCTTACTGTATATTAGTGTTCAGTAGTAGTGTTGGTTGGTTTTGTGTGTGTGAGGGTGTCTTGTGTACTAGTTAACTTAAAAAATGTTGGACAATGTGAGTGTTGGCAAAAGGTTTTACAGATTTCGGTGGTGGCCAATGACATTTTTT
>JAODXP020000021.1:38337523-38360023 GCA_027497455.2 Sardinella longiceps | reverse complement strand
GTGGGGTAATTTAAACAATGGACTGAAGACTGTGACTAAAGAATCTCTGTGAGTATCAGTGTGTTGATCCATGAGATCCAGACCCAATATGGATGTCTGCCTTTGATTTTGATTTTCTGTCCTCCGTATTCTCTCTCTTCTGTCTCATTCCTCTGTGTTCCTCTGCTTTTACTCATATCCATCCTGCTTTTTCTCATCTATCCATTTTTCATGCTTTTACTCATCTATTCATCTTTCATGCTTTTACTCATCTATCCATCTTTCATGCTCTCATCCCTCTTTTCTTACCCTCCCTCTTTCATTGTTTATCCCTTCATCTTTCTATTTCATCCTTTTTATCTCTTTGACCCTCTACACATCCACCCCCTCAACAATCACACACACATACTCACACACATACTCACGTGATGTGAAAATAGCAAAATCTATCCACCCTTCATGCTTTTACTCATCTATCCATCTCTCATGCTTTTATTCATCTATCCATCTTTCATGCTTTTACGCACCTATCCACACACACACACACACACACACACACACACACACACACACACACACACACACACACTGTTACGGCCCCAAAAAGGTACGCAACATGTAAGAGGACACAGAGTATGAAAACAACAAGCGGTTTATTAACAAACGGAAAATAATGAAAAGTAATAGACAAACAGGGATCACACACACTGCCATAGGCAGCGTCTGGGCTTAAGGCCTCAACAAAGGCTAAGGCCTTAAGCACCCAGGATGGAATGTAACGAGACCAGTGTCTCCATGCTTCGCTGCTAACTGGGACTGGAAGCAACTTAAAGGCATCAGGCCACCTGTGCACCCAATTCCATTTTCATTTTCATATGTCTCTTTCACAATTCTCTGTCTGTTTTTCATGACAAATGTTTCAATGTCAATCCAAATCCTGCCAGTAAGAGTGTTAAAATGCAGCCATCTCTATAAGCCAAAAATGGTCTTTTTAGCTCCACCCCTACTGTTTGTGCTGCAGTGTGTCAAATGTGTGAATGTGTTTGTTCTGGCTGCTGTTCCTGATGTCAGAATAAAAGCCCTCTGTCTCTCATGCAGTCTGGCTCACTGGGAGACAGTTGTTCATTGGGGCACTGGGACACTGATTCATCAGCTGCTTCTCTCCTTTGTCCTGCAGGTGGTGGGATAATGAAAAGCAAGAGTGTGTGACTCTCAGTGAGCATCAGTGTGTTGATGAAGTTGGATTCTAGCACTCACTCACTCACTCACACACACACACACACACACACACACACACACACACACACACACACACACACACACACACACACACACACACACACACACACACCAGCATCTCTCTGCTGTTGTTCATGTTTCATGGCAGACATTCTGCAGGAACACTGCTGTGAATGACACACACGCACCTCTCTCTCACACACAGACACACACACACACACACACACTTCACAAACACACACACACAATGTCTCCATCACAATTCAGGAGCAGTAAGATGCCAGACAGACAGACAAACACACACACACACAGGCGTATCCTGATCAGAGATGATTGACAGCTCAAGACACACACACACACACACACACACACACACACACACACACACACACACACACACACACATACACACACACACACACACACACACACACACACACACACACACACACACACACACACATATTGAGGAGGACCAGTCACTCTCAAACATGAGCACAGATGGACATATGGACTGGGCAGGAGAATTACAACACACACACACACACACACATAGAGGAGGAGTTGATCGTACATGTACACAGACGGACATAATGACTGGGCTTGAAAATTATAGCAATATCAGTTGGATATATTTGTCATGGTTTTATTAGTTTCATTTCAATATAACAATCGAGTGGGTGGGTCTGTCTGTGCTTACAAGCTTTGTTGTAAAAGCCGATAGTATGTTATTGTACAAAGAGAGAAAGAGATAGATATAATGTTAGTGTATTGTAATCTAAATTGTATCTATTTGTATCATTAATGCATTTTTCATCGTCTTTACTTCAGTGTGTATCTCTCTCTGTGTGTGTGTGTGTGTGTGTGTGTGTGTGTGTGTGTGTATGTGTGTGAGTAAGTTTTGAGTGCCTTCACACTTTTTTGCATGTGGGTATATTCTAGGATCTTTGTGGTTTTTCATTTGCTCTGCCTCTGCTGTGTTTTATGACATGTTGTGATTCGATTGCCATTAATAAAGGCTTTCTATGAAGAGTGTCATGGATGTTTCTTCTTTTCTTTTCAGATCACTTCTCCATTGAGCACTTTCACTTCTTTGCCTCATGAATATGGATTTCTGCATTATGCTGTGTGTTTCATGATTTCAGATGCTTTTTTACAGCTCTGTCTCCATGAGAGCCATATGTAAGGGATAATGTATTGTCCGCCGGTCATTGTAGAAAAATATTTCCCGAGAGGAAGAACCGGAGACCGACGCGCAGCGGAAATATTTTTCAATAATGACGGGCGGACAATACATTATCCCGCTTATTATACGGGTCCTTACCAACACGACGATATAATATTTTACAGAAACGTCTTTTACATTTAATTTGTTAACGTTTCATGGCTTTCTGAGGAGAAACAAATAGTTCGCAGAGACACTTCAACTTGAAACATTCTATAGAACGCAGCTGATGTCCTTTCACTTTCAACGATGTTTCATTGTTGATCTCTACGCACGGAATGATACGGAGACGTGAATCCCAAGCAAAAAATCTTTTGCCATTGACAGCGGTCATTATAGTTTTTCAGCGGTCATTATACCAAAATAACTGACCTGCGAACGCTGAGGAGTCCCATTGAAAGTGAATGGAGCTGCCCTCAACATTTTAGAGACCCGTATAATAAATAGAAATTAGAGGCTCTGTCATCCATCAGAGCCGTATATAGAGAGAGTTCGGACAACTCGAGATTTTCAGTTCTGTCCTCTGATTGGCCTAGAGGACGTCACATGTTTTATGGGCACCATGTTATGACCCTTCTCACGTCTTGGTCCCATGCACTTAACGTGGAGCTCCGGATTTAATCCCATTATTTTGCAGAATAAAGGTAACACGCCAAGACGTGCAGTTGTGTACATTGTTTTGTCGGTCATGCATACGGGACACTTGTTTTGGTAGCAAAGAAAAACAGAAAAACAAAATGTACATTTGAACAAACTTCAGGCATGTTTTGCCAAACTGCTTTATTCATCACTGACCCACATACAGGCACTAAGTTCACCTGTTACACCTGTTGCTGAGCGACACATCAAAGTTACAAGGAACACAAGAAACCCCACGCATGTTTCTGTTTCCACCCTTATTGAAAGAGTGATGCCGCAGTCCAACATGAAGTGGAGGGTTGTGAACCTGACATAGCCCCGCCCATAATACTGCTGTTCATTCATATAGATACAGACGGCAAGTCTGACCACGCCCACAAATATAGCTCTGCCGTGGAGGAAGTAGAGAAAAATAGTTCCTCATGGGAGAAGAAGCAGGGTCACACAGTGTGGAAGTCAATGAGATGCTAAGCTAGACGTTACACTGACTACCATCTACAAGGACCTTGGGCCTCATTTATAAAAAATTGCGTACAAACCATCCTTCATTTCATCTAAGAACTTTTCTGAAATGATTGTAAGTGTGATTCAGAAAGACTGAACGTACACACCAAAAACATGCGTACGTGACCATGTCCTTTATAGATCACAAATGATCGTGAAATTGTGCGCAGACAAGTCTCCGCCTTCTAAACGCCCATTCATTAATATCATTAACATAGGACTGCTTGAATTAAAACAGTGGCCTAAGCAACATAACTAAACTATCTATACACAGCTGGGAATAAAAAGGGTTAAAACACTTTTACTTGGGCAACGTGATCGCATTTTTTTTTACCCTGTTCGAAAAATCCATAGAGCCACAATGTTCTAGGTATGCGCAAAATTCTGAAAGTCTATATATGAGAATCCCATATACTTTGTCCCACACTTGCACTCACTCCTGCTTGCAGAGATATACAATTAATTCAAATAGCCTATTTTTTTTTTTTTTTTTTTTTGAAGATTGGTTTTGGAAGGAGGCTAGGGTTTTGGAGGAATAATGGCAGCTCCATCATTATGGATTTATCATCACGCCAGTTGGAATAGGCTACATTTCGTACCTCTACAACCTTACAGTATGGACAGACCGACCACATACTGTACATACAGCATAATTGTCTAGGTTAGGACGTACGTCACCAATGCGTAATGTGATAGGTCTCTGTGCCCACTAAAAGTCGACTAAATTACAAGCTGTTACTGTAGTCTGGGGTAGTGAAAGGCCATTCGAAAAAAATCTGCGTGTCGGAAAACAACCTGTCGCGCCCCCTATTCTTTATAGTAGCCTATAGGTTAATTTTCACAGTTGTTGATTGAAAATGTTAAGATGTAGTTCATCACATGCACAGGGTCCCCACTCTTTCTCCAGCATCAAATTTAAGGACTTTTCAAGGATATCTGCAAGCATTTCAGGACTCAACATGAAACAATTAAGAGACACTGATAGACGTGAAATGCTTTTTAAGCAATGATACAATCCAAATGCTGGTGGTCCAACAGTTAGGCCGTCAAGTGATCCACTGATGTTTTTGCTTGTGTGTTCCTCAGCAGTATGCTGATGATTTGCTCAAAGTTTAGTCACAGAGCAGAAATACCATGAAAGGCAAAAGAGCGGCAGGTCTGACACGCTGCTGGACAACTGACAAGCAAAAAGCCAGCAGACAATCAATGGCTTGCTATGGGCAAAGGCATTAGAAATGTAATAGGATGCACGTTCCACTATGAATTGAATTAGTTAAAGTTGAATTAATTATGGTGAGTTACCTACATGTACATGGGATACAGCAGCATGCAGAATCCCTGTGCTATGAGCAGTGGCTATGGGCAGTAGCTATGTGCTATGAGCAGTGTGCCCAAGAGAAAACACAAGCACTTTGAGGTACCCAGTGGTTGACTTCCATACTGGGAGTGCAAGTGCTTTAAAGGCATTTGGGTTTCATAAGACTTGATGGTTGACTTGATGACTTGATGGTTGACTTGATGACTTGATCATAAAAAGCATGTCCAACCTGCCAAACTGGACATTGCAGGAGGAATATGTAGGTGTGGAAACTGTAATTATGTAGCCTTGGTGTAAATGCTAATTAGCTGGCCATCAAAAGCAAGTCAAATTTGCTACAATGGGAACAATATGAAAGTAGTGTAGCGTAAAGTCTGAAAGTAGTGGAGCGTAAAATCTGAAAGTCTGAAAGTAGTGGAGCGTAAAGTCGTAACAAAAAAATGGAATGTATGAGTAAGTAAAATGGAGTTCATAAACAGAGAACAGAAGAAATACCATTTGGTGAACCATTTTAAACCACCTTAGGCCCAAATCAGAGGTCAGTAACCATTGGCACACATTCCATAGTAGACACCCAAAGGGATTGTCAGTAGATTGCTGGCAATGGTGTGCAACTAGTTCTTTAGCATTACATAAAATTGTCTGTCTCATCTGTCGTTGAAGACCCATTGTATCTTTCAAAGTGTGTCAGATGATATCTGTCTAACAACCACTGTCATTTTAAGACAGCACAAAATGACATCAATCAATTAGCATAATTATGTGTTGCTAAAAACCTGCGTGTTTGTGTAGCTGTTCGTCGAAAGAAAGTGCCATCAGGTCAATACAAGCGTTGAGTGCCAGCCAAAAATCTTAACTTGCACTTGAAAATTTCTACTATTACACAAATCGCTAGTTTTATGAGGGGGCCCTAAATTCTAATCTTTCATGAGGCCCAAAATTTCACTAGATGGCACAGTTTACATGACATTATCATACTTTTTTTTTTTTTTTTTTTTTTTTTTACAGCTTTTTGTTTTTTTCCCCAATAACTGTTCAGGTGAGATCCATTGTCTGATTAGCAGTAACCCCAGATTAAGGCACTTAATGGCTATATATATATGGGCAATTCCAGCGTTATGGACGTGACATTTTCGTGCATTATTGATGAACAAAAGGCCACATATCCTCCGCAAACCTAGCAGTATTTCACAATTTTTTTTTCATATTCTTCTGCAAACTCCATGGCTGAATACAGGCAAACAGAAAAAAATAATATCATGATTTGCATCATAAGAATATGAGCCTTTCAATTTGCGTTATGGACGTGACGAAAAACGGACAAACTTTTGAGAGAGCGTAGTTTTTGCTGTGAAGTGTGTGAAATTTCTAGAGAAATGTAAATATAACTACATTCATACCAAACAGGACACCTTAGTAAAGACAGAGAAAGACTTAATTTCAAATGTAAATGTAAAAAAAGTTGGTTTTCATTGGGAGACATGGCGTTATGGATGTGACGTTATGGACGTGACGTCTGGAAAAACCCTCCAAAACGATACAAAACAATTGTGAGCGGTGGATTTTAACCTGTAACAAGAGAAATAGTAATATAACAATGAAAAATAACTGATAGTATTGCAGCTTTGTGTGTGCTATCACCCACTTATGCCCATTATAAGCCCCTCCATAGACTTACATTATAGCTGAATAGGGTAAAAATTTTAACAAACAGATATCCTTTCGAAACTTGCTCAGTTGAATATTTACATTGAGACAATACTTTTTTGTATTGGAAGTTTTCTGAAAGAATTTGTATGTCCATGTAGGTGAGACTTAAAGTTTTAAGTTGAGGTTTACTTTTTCGTGGAATTGCCCATATATATATACGAGTTGTTGACGAAAAGGGCGAGGTACACGTCATTTCGGCCATGCGAGATCCTAGGTAAATAAAACGCACCATAACATGTTGGTTCTAATCCCTAAATTTACATAAATTTAGGGATTAGAACCAACATGTTATGGTGCGTTTTATTTACCTAGGATCTCGCATGGCCCGAGGAAATGACGTGTACCTCGCCCTTTTCGTCATCAACTCGTCTCGTTTCCTCGTAAATCTCAGACTAGCCTGAGCAACGCCTCCGATGAGAATCCAATGACGAATCCAAGACGGCTGCGGCCCGCTGCGGCCTGTGTCACTTGCTGTTTTCATTGTGTTTGGACTGTTTTAGTGGTTTAATTTAGTGGTTTAATAACACTGCATCCATATAACTACGTATGGATGTGGGAGTCAGTGTTGTAGTAAGGCCAATGTACAATGTACAATGACCACGGACTTGTATCAAATAAGTGTCCTAAATGTAGCCTAGGGTTGCTAACAGAAAACAAACAATGACGTGAACATTGACGTGAACATTGTTTTCACTTCTCCATGTGCTTTTCCTTGTCAGACGAGTTTGCATATTAAAACGCTTGAAGTGAAAAGTCACGTGACAATTTGAGCTCCGAGACGACTTCACGAGGATAATCAAACGCATGGGTCAGTCAGACCTACTGCCGTGGCTCTGGTTGCCTGGGGCGTCTATCTGTTTAAGAGTCAGTTTCTGTAAGACTCATGCGGATTTTCATAGGGGCTGATACAAACCCTCTTCAGATCTCAATGAAAAAATTCTCATAGATACATATATGGGATAGATATTTAAAAATAACAATTTAAACATTTTGGACCTTTCCTAAAAAAAACTAGGGACTTTTGAAATGACTCATGCCAAAGGTGGAAATTTGATGCTTTTCAAAATGCACCACTTTGCCTGTCCATATTTCAGTGGGCTTTCAAGACAGCACTCTGATATTTGGCAAAATCAAAGCATGGGTCCAACACTTTTGAGCCATATTTTTATGACGGTCACTAGCTCAACTGACGGCCATTAGGTGGCCATTGAAAACTCAACTTTTTAGTTTTGGAGCCTTGTTTTGGGGCCTCTCACTGCTTGTGCAAACACGTAACCTTGCTCAATCATAAAGATATGAGCACATTGGGAGGTCCTGTTTTGAAATATAATTGGTTGAAGATTGCAAAATTTTCAAGTACTGATGGAGAGGATGTTTCATTTGGCAAATATGAAATTGACATTGAAATTGGAGGACCATATCTTTGTGCGGCATCAGTAAAAAAGGTTGAAACAATTTTTACACACACACACACACTACAACCCATCCTGAAGCCAGTCCACTCTTCTCCCCTGACAGTGGAGGACACTAACACACACACACACACACACACACACACACACACACACACACACACACACACACACACACACACACACACACAAAACACACAGACACCACACACACACAATATTTAGAGCCATCACACTCATCACCAGGCTCTGTCTCATACCCCCCCCCCCCCCCACACACACACACACACACACAAAGTTATGGTTGAATGCTTACAGTAGTTCCTCCAGTTTGCAGTTTTGATGACGAAGGCCAAAACATAACTGTTCCACACCACAGTCTCCCAGGTCTGCAGGGCATCCAGCTGCTCTGCTATTGGCACCCAGGTTCAGCAGTCTGAGACTTGAGGAGGGTGACATCAGAGCAGAGGCCAACGTGTAAAGAAACAGCCTAGCACTCTTGTAAGCTAATAAGATGGTGGTTCTATACTTGACTGTCCTCTTATCCCCCAAGAAACACACTTAGTTTTGATAGTTTTGTATTGTTTGCAATATATTTGAGTGGTAGCCTTCTTTATCTAATCAAGTAATGTTGCCTAATAATTTTCTTACCAAAAGCAAGACATACATGATGTGATATCTGGGAATTGAACCCTGGTCAACTGGTTGTTAATCTGTGACCTAACCACTGTGCCACCACATCCACAGTCTAAAACTTGCTCAAACAAGGTTACCACTTTGGCTTATCTGGTTAGTCAGCACAACCCTCCATTGCAGTTATCATAGGTGCATATCTGCTCTAAATAAAATTCATTTACTTGATGATAGAACAAAAAGCCACCTAGATATTTGGACCACAGATAATATGAGTGCAGACGAACAAAGTAGGCAAATTTCAACTGTTTTGTGTGATGGCACACAGAGCTATGAGCATCTAGAATGGCACTTCATTTCATATTTGCCTAAAATAATTGCCTCTAGCTTAACATAACCAATTCATGCCCATATATTTTATGCAAATTCTAAAAGAGGAGGTTCCAAAGTGTATATAATAAACAAACTAATAAGGTTTTGAGTGTCATATGAACTGTGAGAGGCACACAAGAACGGTACAAAAATGTAAAAGGTCCCATTTTGAAGAGGCCCTTAAGGACAGTGCCTTCAATATGCCACAGAAGCGACATCATTTCGCAAAAGTTTATTTCCCCAACATTTATGTGCCAAAATTTCAGGATGGTAAGATTAAGGCGCAACGAGATATTTGAAGGCAAAAAACGGAATTTTCAGTACCTCAAAATTATGCTGAAATTTTGGGAAGCCCTAACTTTTGCTAGGAACATTCTCAATGTTTAAAAATACAGTTTTGTCCCTTTTAGGTGTGTTTACTGGTATTCAAAATTTGAAGGGAATATGAAGAGGGTTTGTATCACCACCCGCATGATTCTTACAGAAACTGACTCTTAACGCCTCAAACCTGTTATTGGGCACCCAGGCAGGTTCAGGCCTCACCCCTGGTAGGAATGCCAGGGTTGCATTTGTTTTTTGTTCCTCCCAAACTACCTGCTGGAACATCTCACAGAGACAAGGGCGTGCAGCAATGTGTAGTGCTGTGAATAATCTGATGCTTGGATGAGTGTGTGCGTGTATGCAAGTGTGCGTGTAGGGAAAGGTAGTCTGTTCAAATGTCACAGGTTACAAGTAGTGTCTGCTGTGTTTGGGAAAAGGAGGGACTGCCTTTTCACAGAGGTGTTTTACTGACCGGGCGTCATCTTATCTTACGGTAAATGTTCATCGATTTTCACCGAGTGTGCGTTAGTTGTGTATACTGTGTTGTCTGTGTCTTGCTCGGGACCCTCTCTTAAACAAGATGCCACATCTCAAGAGGCTATCCCAATAAAGATTTAATTCAAGTTAAGAGTCAGTTTCTGTAAGACTCATGCGGATTTCCATAGGGGCTGATACAAACCCTCTTCAGATCTCAATGAAAAAATTCTCATAGATACATATATGGGATAGATATTTAAAAATAACAATTTAAACATTTTTGACCTTTCCTAAAAAAAACTAGGGACTTTTGAAATGACTCATGGCAAAGGTGGAAATTTGATGCTTTTCAAAATGCACAAATTTGCCTGTCCATATTTCAGTGGGCTTTCAAGACAGCACTCTGATATTTGGCAAAATCAAAGCATGGGTCCAACACTTTTGAGACATATTTTTATGATGGTCTCTAGCTCAACTGACTGCCAATAGGTGGCCATTGAAAACTCAACTTTTTATTTTTGGAGCCTTGTTTTGGGGCCTCTCACTGCTTGTGCAAACATGTAACCTTGCTCAATCATACAGATATGTCCTGTTTTGAAATATAATTGGTTGAAGATTGCAAAATTTTCAAGTACTGATGGAGAGGATGTTTCATTTGACAAATATGAAATTGACATTGAAATTAGAGGACCATATCTTTGTGCACCATCAGTAAAAAAGGTTGAAACTATTTTTATTATGTTGGCATGTATCTAATCTATTTGTATTATAAATATCTCGGAGGCATTTTGCTTTATTAACCATTAAATGCCATTTATTAACTGCACGAATCACATACATCGATAGGTCCTCTAGAAATACGTGAAATTGAAAACAGCACCATCATGTGGACAAAGCTGAAAACAAAAACAAAATAAAACAAAAAAACGTCAGTATTGAAGCCATGTTGGAGGCACCTGAATTTCAAGCTTAGCACCTGGACTGTTTACATACAAAGGCATGCTTGAGTTTCCAACAGTTTTGGTGGTATTATAGTTTGAAGTTTCCAAATATTCTCACAGGCATTGCTTTTGAATAGGTGGGGTGCATTCGAAGGCATAGTTTTCATAGAAATATTCGAGATATTGAGGTATAATTTTGCACACCTTCCCTTGAGATGTGTGTGGCCACATAATCAAAAGCTCAGATTTAGGAAAGAAATTCATGTATTTTGGACGAAATTGCTATGACAAATCATTTTTTGAGTCAGAATAGGCGCCAAAAAAGTCACTCACAAAATGGACCAAATTGAATGACATAGGCTCTGCATAGTCTTTTGATCATGTGTATTTGTTTTTATTGTGATCTAGTAAAGCACACAGTTCTTTGTAAAATCCATTGTATAACCCTAAAGAACTGCCAGCATCTAATGTCTAGGAAAGAGAAATTAGATGACTTGCTAATAAACACTGAATCTAAATAATGGGGGTAACAACAGAATTATCTGCCATGTAGTGAAATCAGAAGAATCTTGAAAATTTCCACATGTTGGTAAGAACAGATATGTGACAAAACAATATTGAATTTTACATGTCAAGTGAACATGTTCAACAATTAGTGTTGCCACATGTACTCTATTTCCCGGGATTGTCCCGTTTTTTGTGCGTCTGTCCTGGGAAACTGATAATTCTTCCCGGGACGCATATTGTCCCGTTTTTTTGTGAAAATGTTCTTCTTCACATATTCATTACTTTCACCTCTGAACAAACAGTATATAAATCTACTGTTCTAGGCCTACTGTAGTGTTCCCTGTCACTATTTTAGATTGGCCAAGTCTTGCCGTGGGATGCTGTATAGGCGCACGCTTATGTGATTGGAGCGAGTGATCGTGAGTTACAGGACAGGACAGTCTGTGTAGGACTCACTGGTAGCATTCAATAGTCACGAAAAATTGGAGAATAGGTACCTTTTCAATTTATGAATAGGTGGACTATGACCATAAATAGGCTAGATTACCTCAGATTTGTTATTGTGATCGACCACTTTGGGACTAGAACTAGAATAAGCAAAAAAATATTTCTCTTCCTCAGACTGTAATTCAAACCATGTTTACGAAAAGCATAAAGGTTTGAGTAGGAGTAAGTTTCTTTGTAGTATTGTTATGCATTTTAGCGATCTCCTTGCGCATTTTCCGACAGTTGTGAAACAACACAGAACGTCCTAAAAATATTCCTCTGCGCGTAAAATCGCTTAAACCTGTTAGGTCTAAGTTTAAGTGCTCAGCCTGATTCAATCATGAACGAAGTGGCCATCTCAGACAAAAAAGATCAAGATCAGGCTACCTACAAGGGAATAGTTGACTGCAGCTTGAAACAGTGCAGAGAGGAAGCCATTGCACAAGCATCGTATGGCCCGAGCACCGAGGTAGGCAACATATGAGTTGGCCTGATTTTCTTCTTCTTCTTCTTCTTTTTTTAATTAATCTTTTCATTAGCCTATTCATTAACTTTACAGCACAGTCATGCAAAGGCCATAATTGTAGCCTTGTTTTGTATTTTACAATTGCTAACACTTTTACCATGAATGTTGTCACTGTTGTCCATGTCACTGCTGTCCTTTGACTAACCCTTTTTTTTGTAATGGGTGTCGCTACTACCATTAGACTAGACTAGGCCTACTATATTTGACAGTATAGCCCTCGGTCTATTCTGACATACTGGTGTCCTCAGAAGTGATCTGAGCCTGATGTATTGTTCAAAAAAACTTCTTAGCGTGCAGTCTTTGTATCTGAAGAGGGATGTGTTATTCTCATGTTCTAAATCTTGAAGTAGGTTCTGATAGCAATGGCTAAGCTGAATAGCTAGATTGTCTGAGGGGTGTATTCAACCTTTTTGTTGTTTCAAACAAAGTAATACATTTACAGACATTTGATTTGATATTGGTCATTTACCTTTAGTCTACTACCCCAAAGGCGTAGCGTTGACGAGACGATGCTTTAGTGAACCGTCGACGCATCTCAGCCAAATGTGTTCAAAAGAGCCGAATTTCTCGAGGCATCTAGTGAACGCTAGTGACACCTACAGGACAATATGAAATATAACATGGAATAATAAAGCTGAATAGATTTAGTGTCTGAAGTGATTATAAGGTATGATGTTGATTCGTACATTAACATAAATGTACTTAATACGGAAAACTCAACTCCCGTCTTTGTTGGAGATATTTCTAACACAATTTCCCGAGGAAAAACTTTATAACGCAGGAGCGTAGGATCAAACCCGGGTCGTCAATCTACTAAACATCCGTGTTACCCACTACGCCAGTGTTTCTCAAACTTTTTCAAACCGAGGACCACTGTATCCCCACCTGCCCTCGGGCCTCCTCAACAAGTCTCATGCTGCTATCCTTTAATTAAGTCATTTATAGAGAAGGCAATTCAAATGCTTTAATAAAGAGTAAATTACAGGTCTGCCTCTTATAGTCAGTGAACAACTAATCTTTGGCCATCAATTAATTTACATATTTTTATGGTACTCAACTCGCGGACCACTTGAGCTTGCTCACGGACCACCAGTGGTCCCCGGACCACACTTTGAGAACCACTGCACTACGCTATAGCCCCAAGTGAATCTATTCCGAGAAAATGTCATATATAAATATATATATGCAAGATGCAAAAACTAATGAGTAGGCTTATAAAGGCTTATATACTTCATGAAATGTTTTACAAGCAGTTGCAGTGAAACAGATTTTGAGACTAGGAAGCATTTTGAAGAACAAAGAGAAATGAGGATGCTTTTGAGATGGTGCATGTGAAATGATTGTGTCAACAGTGTTTTTTTGTGCAGGGGGACAGTGGTGCTTTGTGCAGGGGGACATAAAAAGGGACATTAATTTTTATTCAAGAACAGTATTTGCTCCACTGTTTTTGGACTAAGTCTGTTCCTCCTCTTGGATACCACTTCCCCAGCTTTGGAAAAAATCCTTTCGCATGGCACTGATGATGCTGGTGTGCAAAGGAATTTTTTGGCCAACAAATACAAATGTGGAAACAGGTTCATGTGGGTTTTCCAATACTGCAATGGGTCCTCCTTTCTATTTATGTGTGGCTCTGATAAGTATCTTTGCACCTCCACCATTGCATTCGCAGTAGAGTTGTTGCCTCTCCGAGACTGCTGAATCGTCACATCCAAATGTTGCCACAGTTGACCTGGGTATAACAGAGAAGAAAAGTTAGCAAATGTAATCATTAGGCTACATTCACACAATGACAGCACTGACAACATACCAGAAGAGGTGGAAGGTCGTTGGTCTTCTGAGGGTGGTGGTGGTGGTGTCTGTGAGGTGATCATATGAGCACACTCTGCAATTAGTTTGTTCACTGCCTCATCAGCCCGAGATGGGCTCAAGAATCCAAGGGTCTTGAATCGTGGGTCCAGGAGAGTTGGCAGGGTCAAAATGCTCATAGTTTGGAGCATGTTGAGCTTCTCCCTGAGTTGCCTTTGGATGAATTCGGCCAGGTTCTGCGCCATGGGGGTTTGTTTAGACTGTGCCTGTTCAGCGATGGCATAGACCAGCATTTTTAGCATGGGTAGAACTTTGGAGGCTGACACATTCTTTTCCTCAGATAGCTCTATCGTAGCCTCATTAAAAGGGGCCAGCAAGCCAAGGCACTCCTCCACAACAGCAAACTCTGCTGAGGTCAGTGGAAGTACGTCTGTCTTCAGAGATGCCAAAGCTGCACCCACTGCTTCTCTTTCTGCATGGAGCCTTTCCAACATGAGGAAGGTGCTGTTCCAACGCGTGTCCACTTCTTTCATAAGCTTACGTGCTGGACGCCCCAAATTAATTTGGATCTGCACCAGTCTTTCCTTTACACCAAACACAAAAGTAAGAGCTTGATCATATAATAAACTTTACAAAAAAATAAATAAATAACAGAACTTGAAAGACTATTAACATTACATACCTTAGCAGTGGTGCTGCATCTAAAAAGATTAACAATCTTTTTCCCCTTGGTGCGCAGCTCTGACAGTCCCGGAGTTTGGTCCAGTCCTTTTTTCACCAAAAGGTTAATTGTATGCGCAATACATATAGCATGCCGCAGGTTGAGCTCCCTGCCACACGCAATCATATTTGCAGCTGCATCGGTTACCAGACAGGTAATTTTTCGTCTGATACCCCATTCCTCCATCAGAGCAGCTTTGGCAGCTGCCAGGTTAGTAGCAGTATGTGCCACGGGGAAATGTTGCACTCCCAGCAGCACAGTTTTAAGGACATGATCGTCCCCAATAAAGTGGCCAGTGACTGCTAGATAAGCATCCATGTTCATGGATGTCCACATATCAGCAGTTAGGCTCACTGCAGCAGCCTGTTGAACCTTGGCCTTAGCCTCCTGCATGGCCTTCTTATAGCGTTCCTCCACCAAGGCCTTCAAAGCCTGGAGAAAAGAGAACATGTGTTGTTGCATAAATGCATAGTAATATTATGTGTCAACTATGAATGATCCCATAGGGCATATCTGTCATACATACCTGTCTGGTGGGCAGAACATACGTTGGTTCAAGTTTATTCACAAACCCCCGGAAGCCTTCATCCTCAACCACGGTGAATGGCTGGCAGTCTTTCACCACCATATCCACCAAGGCCTCATCCAGCTGCTGTTTCCTGGAACCTAGGACAAAGCAACAAATGTACACATCAACATAGTTCCATAAATATCAACACTAGCATATAATGTTATACAAGCAAACATTAAAACAAACCTGCACAAGGTGCAACAACTGCTCCATCCTCCTTGTGCTCATGCAAGGCGCGGTAATGCCTCAGCATTGAGGAGGTGTTATTATTGTAACCCAGCTGTTTGTCACAGATCAAGCATCTCACCTAGAAAATACAGTTAATGTAAATAAAATACGAAATACACAACTGTAAACTATAGGCTTATCAACAATAGGCTATGATAAAGTGAACACAAACTATTTCATCTCATTGAAATGAGAGCAGACTATTAGCATAATAAACGTAATGTTTTATTTATTAAGCTACCTTATTGGGAGAAATCAAATCAAAGTGCTCCCAAACAGGTGAAAACTTTCTCTTGTTAGCTGGCTCCATGATCACAAATATTCTCTAATCGCTCAACTCACAAACCACCGCAAAAAACACTGCTCAACTCCTACTAGCAAAAACCCACGAGTTTGAATCCGGATACAGGACATCTTTATAGATTCGAACCGTCCCGCCAAGGGTGAACCAGGTGAACCATTGCGTGAAGCGGCAGTCCCAGACGATGCATTGAGCGTGACATGTGACGTCATCCCGCCAATTCAACGGAGGCATCGACGCGAGTCTTGATGAAAAAGGCGTGAACGTACTCAATACAGGCTCCTAAGCCTCTATACTTTCCGTAACATCCGTACAAAGGAGACCATTCCCAAGAATAATAGGTTTAGCAAACAGTTATAAAGATTCACAATTGATTTTATATATACGTCTTTTCATATTTCAAATCAAAATTTTGCCATCGAATTTAAAGAATAAATCTTCAAACAAGAAAAGTATACGCAGCATCTATTGAGTGTTGATAGCACAACGTGTAAAGAAACAGCCTAGCACTCTTGTAAGCTAATAAGATGGTGGTTCTATACTTGACTGTCCTCTTATTCCCCTGACAAAGACTCTTAGTTTTGATACTTTTGTATTGTTTGCAATATATTTGAGTGGTAGCCTTCTTTATCTAATCAAGTAATGTCGCCTAATAATTTTCTTACCAAAAGCAAGACATAAATGATGTGATACCTGGGAATTGAACCCTGGTCAACTGGTTGTTAGTCTGTGACCTAACCACTGTGCCACCACATCCACAGTCTAAAAAATTCTCAAACAGGGTTACCACTTTGGCTTATCTGGTTAGTCAGCACAACCCTCCATTGCAGTTATCATAGGTGCATATCTGCTCTAAATAAAATTCATTTACTTGATGATAGAACAAAAAGCCACCTAGATATTTGGACCACAGATAATATGAGTGCAGACGAACAAAGTAGGCAAATTTCAACTGTTTTGTGTGATGGCGCACAGAGCTATGACCATCTAGAACGGCACTTCATTTCATATTTGCCTAAAATAATTGCCTCTTGCTTAACATAACCAATTCATGCCCATATATTTTAAGCAACTTCTAAAAGAGGAGGTTCAAGAAATGTATATAATATACAAACTAATAAGGTTTTGAGTGTCATATGAACTGTGAGAGGCACACGAGAATGGTACAAAAATGTAGAAGGTCCCATTTTGAAGAGGCCCTTAAGGACAGTGCCTTCAATATGCCACAGAAGCGACATCATTTCTCAAAAGTTTATTTCCCCGACATTTATGTGCCAAAATTTCAGGATGGTAAAATTAAGGCGCAACGAGATATTTGAAGGCAAAAAAAGGAATTTTCAGTACCTCAAAATTATGCTGAAATTTTGGGAAGCCCTAACTTTTGCTAGGAACATTCTCAATGTTTAAAAATTCAGTTTTGTCCCTTTTAGGCATGTGTCTACTGGTATTCAAAATTTGAAGGGAATATGAAGAGGGTTTGTATCACCACCCGCATGATTCTTACAGAAACTGACTCTTAACGTTACCGTCTGACAACTGACCGGGGATATTGGTTATCATTAACGTTACCAAAAGGAAGTCCCTGAAGACATCAGTGCTCTGATCTGTGATCAGTGCTGTCACTCACACAGGACTTTAGAGACATTCATCAGAAGTTGTGGACTTTTCTAAAAGACTTCTGGGCTCATTTGCTCAACATCTGGATGATGCTGTCAAGTCAAATGATATCAAAATCCATATATTCTATGAACACTGTCCATTTAGTGTCATTCCAATTGCCATTTAAATGTGAAATGGTTATGCTATATACTCTCTTTTTTGTCTTCTTCTTGTGTGGTTTTAATATAACCTGTGGTCTAGGGCTGAAAAGCACTTTTACTGATATTTCTGGAAGAACTGGTTGAACTGGAAGAACTGTCTGTGTGTGTGTGTGTGTGTGTGTGTGTGTGTGTGTGTGTGTGTGTGTGTGTGTGTGTGTGTGTGTGTGTGTGTGTGTGTGTGTCAGAAAGTAACTAATTACTGTAATGCATTGCCTTTTGAGGCAACTTGGTAATGTAAGGCATTACAGAGACAAAAATGGTTATATTTTACTTGGTACAATTGTGAGTAACTCAAGTTACAATGCATTTTTAACGTGGAATGAAGTGGTGCTTTTCCTTCATACAAATTAGCAAAAAATCACTGAGATGTCAGCAAGGGTAAAATGTCTACTGTGCTGTGTGAAATTATTGTAGAACTTACAGTCTCCGCTTGTCATTCTCAACACTCATAATGAATAAGAAATGTTATCGCTTGGATTGACTTATGGGACAGGTAGTTCTTCACTTTTCACTCAAATAGGCGCATACAGGCGTGAGTCTATCAACTTTTTACCATTTTTCATTCACATTTTTACTCAGAACAGAAGGTTACACGGTCATCACCTACCTTGTAGCTGGTTAGACCTAGTGAAGGCAAAGCGCTTATGAGCTGGTTTCCAAAACATCAATGGCGATAATGAATGGGCAGCGTGCTTCCTTGAACCTGAGGCGATTTTTCAAGGGGCGTAACTGGGTGAGACTTTATAGCGTACGCATAGCCACTCGATTCATGTCTCTCTTCAGTAGGCCTACTCCAGCGTAGACAGAGGGGCTGGTTATGTCGGAGTAGTCTAATCCGTTCGCATTTTTAATTCTGTTCATTTTTACTGTCATTACGAAATAGACTAGGGAGGGCAACCTAAAAGGGCTTTTGGCATGTTATTCTACATTTGAGCTTTTGATTTGGCTTCTCAAGTTGAGGGGGGGGGGTGATGACATGACCCATCTGAAATATAAATGTCAAATTATGCCCCTTCTTAAATGGCCATCCACCCATCTCATCCCTTTTTATCAAGAAATGTGGAAATTACAATTACTGTAACACCAGAAATAGGCTAGTACCATTTCAACATTAGAGGCTTTGCATTTATCTACAGTATGCACTATTTCAACATTAGAGGCTTTGCATTTATTTATGCGCTCCATGTAAACAAGGTTTACTGAAAAACAAGTTATCGGAAACTCCAGGCAAAACAGAGATTACATGATAGGTTGTATTTTCACATGGAATTGGAGAATATCACAGAGAGCTTTAATATTTAACTCCATCAGTTTTGCACATGAAAGTGACATCAACAGATACATTATATGTGTGTGTGTGTGTGTGTGTGTGTGTGTGTGTGTGTGTGTGTGTGTGTGTGTGTGTGTGTTTGCAGACACAGATAATTGTAGATTGTGTGTGTGTGTGTGTGTGTGTGTGTGTGTGTGTGTTTTTGTGGACAAGTTTGGTAACAAACAACAACAAACAAACATCTTACATTTCAGATATGTAATGGGATGTAGTAGTAGTAGTAGATGTTCTCATAATTATTGATTTGTTTTTAAAGTCTGAAATATCTCTCTCTCTCTCTCTCTCTCTCTCTCCCTCTCTCTTTGTGTGTAGTTTGATCAGCAGACCAGACCAAAGGCACAGGTTTTCTCCTTCTTCTCCTCTGTGGTGGAGGGTTCTAGTTCTACCAACAGGTCCCCCTCCCCTACACCCACCCGTGTGTCCATGAAAAGTGATTGGTCTAATGATCGACCCATTAACTTTGCAGGAGGAGACTCTTCTACTGGACAGTAAGATCAGGGGCAGTGCCCCTCATGCTGCATAACATATCTGATTATTGGGCCATTCCGTGTAAAATCAGCAAATGCATTCCGCCTGACCCTCTTGGATTTTCTTCAAACTTTAGGTGCCTAATGCCATCGTACCCATCAGCAATTATGCAAAATATTAACCTTGTATCTACTTTACTTTCTGAGATATTGGGCCTTAAAAAACAGGGTCTTGATCATGGAAAAATGCAGTTTTTTAACTTTGTTAAATTCTGTTGGCCATTACTTACATATACTTCATGTTAGAAAATTGAAAATTTCAGGCGGTGTTGCATACATGTAGACGTTCTGAATTGTCAAATATTTTAGCATAGAGTAAGACAATTGCCAAGTTATGGATTCCTGGAAATGGTATAAACACAAAATTATGGCCACTTTTGATGACAATATTTTCACACTGAAGCATATGAGATCATTCGATAATTCGATAATTAAATATATATCACTTCAGTAATCATGTTTTATTGAACTGGAGGAATACTTCGGAAAGAATTCAAACTTTTTGATTTATGGCACTTCAAAATTGACAAAAATAATATTGGAACCAACTTTTAAGTGCATTTACAATTTTACTGGTAGAGTCAACCATAAAAACAAAAACATCAACTTAAAGAAAAGTTTCTAGACCAAATTCCAAATTGGTACCCGAAAGGAAAGTACATAAAATAGTCTGTCAAAGACAGCTGTCCAAGGCATGGGGTGATAGATTTTTTCTGCTTTTCTAACCATGTTCTGTTTTGTTTATGTAGCCATGTGCTTTTGGTACCTTTGCCACAGTCCCTCCCCCTCACAGAACTGAGTCTCCACCCTTTACCCAATTTTAGCAGTACTGACATCAACTATCGACTCTAACAACAAGAACAACATTATTTTTATATACTACTACTACTACTTATAATAATAATAATAATAATAATAATTACAACAATAATAATAATAATATCAATAATAATAATAATAATAATATCAATAATAACAATAACAATAATAATAATAATACTGATAATAGTAATAACCTCTTCTAGTACCCAGTGTATTTAGTTGTCTAAAGCAATTTCTTTAGAATTTATTTTCATCAACTAATTGTATTTCCTCAATAAACATATGATGAGTGGGATACTACGGAAGAGCATTAGTCTCAATAGGAGAGATATATTTTGCAAATCTCTGAGAAAGAAACTCAGAATTTTCGAGAAAAAAGTCGAAATTTTCGAGAAATAAAGTCAAAAGTTTTGAGAAAAAAGTCGAAAATTTAAAAGTCAAAACTTTCGAGAAATAAAGTCGAAATTTTCGAGAAATAAAGTCGAAAGTTTTGAGAAATAAAGTCGAAATATTCGAGAAAAAAACTCAAAAGTTTTGAGAAAAAAAGTCACAAATTTAGTCTACCCGGAAGTAGGTCATTCAGAGCTGTCAGACTTCGTCTGCTAGGCCTGGTGCTGCTGAAATGGAGGACTTAATCAAATGTTATTTTGAGGTTGGATTTACTAACAGAGAGATCCTTGACGTCTTAGCACAGAATCACAGTATTGTGATTTTTATCTGGACATTGTAGAGGCGGTGTCGTGAACTTGGACTGTGCAGGAGGCGAAATCAGTCGGACACCGACAATGTGATAGCCTTCGTGCAGGAGGAACTGAGTGGGAACGGACAGATGCAGGGCATGTGTTGTGGGTGGAGGTGTATACCACCAACAATGACCCTAAAGTCAGTGTCTATATTATATTAAGTGCATAAAGTTGTCTATCCCCCAGATAACCAATTGGCTGATCAAACGGAAGGCTGACCCTCATTGGCCAAGTACTCAAAGCCGGCATTTCCATTATCTTGAACTAAACATGCTGTGGCACAGCGCCTTTGACCCTGCTGCGCGCTGCATGGCGAAGTCCGCCTCGCACGCACGCAAAGTGGAGAGAATTCGCACACTGTCATTATAATTGCGACTCCCCACCCTGCCTATGTTGTACCCTAACTCTCCTATGAACACTATGACCTCGTAACATCCCCAGTGGCATTAGACAAAACCTCCAGCCTCCACCACGTTACTGTCGGATTGTGGAGAGGCACGGTAAGAAAGCACAGAAGCTTAGCTGGCTAGCGCGATAAAAACACTGTGCTCCCATATAAACTCCGACATTCCCCACACTACTCACGATGAACAATCCCACCCCCTGAAATATTGTTCCCACCACTAACATTGGTCAAGGGATTCGATGTTTGTGCTTGGTGTGGGGCTAAACTCTCACTTTGTCCAGCTGCATCATAACAAGGCAGGGAAGCATCTGAAGCGGGTGTCTCCCTCTCCCAGCCACTCACTGGTCTCATTCATGTCCACTGACCGCCAGTGAATGTAATTTCCGCCCGCCTTTTACATATGTTTTTTTCTCGAAAATTTTGACTTTGAATCTTAAAACTTTCGACTTTGTATCTCAAAACTTTCGACTTTATTTCTCGAAAGTTTCGACTTTTAAATTTTCGACTTTTTTCTCAAAACTTTTGACTTTATTTCTCGAAAATTTCGAAAATTCTGAGTTTATTTCTCAGAGATTAGCAAAATATATATCTCCTATTGGCCCTAATGCTCTTCCGTAGGATACAGATGCGGAAGATCTAAAAGTTTGTTAGCCCACTTGCTTTGCTTTATATGGAAAGCATTTTATCAATGAGTTAGTCAAACAGATGCAATAGGCCTAGAGTGTTAACAACCGCCAAGAAGGTTATGTTTTTTGCCAGCGTGTGTATGTCTGTGTACAAGACAAGATTTGGATGACTTTGCAGGAACAATCAAGAACTGATTCAGTTATACTGAATGAGGTCTGAATGAACCATACTCCAGTACACAAACTAGAATTTCAATTATATCTTTGACCCCATTGCCTTGGAAGAAATCTGCACTCTCTGAATGCTTTT
>JAODXP020000021.1:38333999-38337423 GCA_027497455.2 Sardinella longiceps | reverse complement strand
AAAACAACAAGCGGTTCATTATCAAACGGAAAATAATGAAAAGTAATAGACAAACAGGGATCACACACACTGCCATAGGCAGCGTCTGGGCTTAAGGCCTCAACAAAGGCTAAGGCCTTAAGCACCCAGGATGGAATGTAACGAGACCAGTGTCTCCATGCTCGCTGCTAACTGGGACTGGAGGCAACTTAAAGGCATCAGGCCACCTGTGCACCCAATTCCAGACTATTGCTAATTTGGCACCACCAACACACCTGTATGGATGGAAGCAGAGAAACGAGACAGGGACAGAGGCCATCACATACACACACACACACACACACACACACACACACACACACACACACCTCCCCTCACTGATCACACAGTCCCTGCTCAACAACACCACACACACACACACTCCCTTCGCACCAGAGTGCAAACTATGTGGTTGACTATGGTGAGATGTGATGGAACTGTTACGTGTGTGTAGTCATACTATGACTAAGGTGTGTGCGTGTGTGTGTGCGTGTGTGTGTGTGTGTGTGTGTGTGTGTGTGTGTGTGTGTGTGATGGTTGTGTTGACCAGAGTTTGTGATCAGTGAGGGGAAGTGTGTGTGTGTGTGTGTGTGTGTGTGTGTGTGTGTGTGTGTGTGTGTGTGTGTGATGTTTGCGTTGTTGAGCAGAGTTTGTGATCAGTGAGGGGAAGTGTGTGTGTGTGTGGGTGTGTGTGGGTGTGTGGTGTGTTGGTTGGTTGATGGTCGGTGGAGCTTCATACTCTGCCCCCTCCCCATTTTTTCATGTCTGCACATGACAGGTTGATTTGTCTCTTCAGCTCCTGACTTCTCATCTTTTTTTCTTAATTTCTTTTCTTTTTTCTCCTTTCTCTCTGTTGTCCTTTCTCGTTCTATCTTTCTTAAAGTGGTGGTGTTGAAATGGTGTGACAGAAACGTGTTAAATCCGTTCTCATCTTTGAGTTCTCATAGGTGTTTGGTTGTATCCTTCAGCCTCAGCCCACATCTCTCTTTCTCTCCTCCTTCATTCCTCCTCCATTTGCTCTTTTCATCCATATGTCTCTTTCACAATGCTCTGTCTGTTTTTCATGACAAATGTTTCAATGTCAATCCAAATCCAACAGGCTGATGCCAGTAAGAGTGTTAATATGCAGCCATATCTGTTGGTGGAGGCAGACGCCAATCTCCAAAATGCTTCTGATTAGACCAGTGGTGTTGGACTTTTTAGCTCCACCCTTACTGTTTGTGCTGCAGTGTGTCAAATGTGTGAATGTATTTGCTCTGGCTGCTGTTCCTGATGTCAGAATAAAAGCCCTCTGTCTCTCATGCAGTCTGGCTCACTGGGAGACAGTTGTCATGGACACTGATTCATCAGCTGCTTCTCTCCTTTATCCTGCAGGTGGGGTCGTGGAGAGGTTGTGACTAAAGAATCTCTGTGAGTATCAGTGTGTTGATCCATGAGATCCACACCCAATATGGATGTCTGCCTTTGATTTTGATTTTCTGTTCTCCGTATTCTCTCTCTTTTGTCTCATTCCTCTGTGTTCCTCTGCTTTTACTCATCTATCCATCTTTCATGCTTTTTCTCATCTATCCATTTTTATGGTTTTTCTCATCTATCCATCTTTAATGCTTTTTCTCATCTATCCATCTTCATCTATCCATCTTTCTCTTCTATCTATCCTCTCTTTCATTTTTATCCCTTCGTCTTTCTCTTTCATCCCTTTTATCACTTTGACCCTCTACACATCCACCCCCTCAACAATCACACACACACACACACACACACACAAACCCCCACCATCACCACCCAGGCCACACACACCACCAGCATTCACATCTTTTTCTTGTTTCAATTTGACATTCTGACATTGTAAAGATAAAGAGAAGAGGACAGGACCCTGATGCAAGTACGAAGGGGTCTTGTTTTGTATGTAAAATCATTATACTGTGTGTGCCTTCCACCAATAGCAATAGTTTGCAATGCAACTTGAAATTGGAAATATTCTTTAGAATACAGATCTTTCACTTTCAATGAAGCTCCGTTTTGAAAAGTGAATGATCTCTATTTATGGATTGATGTCAATCTGATGCCTGTTGCCTTTTAAAGTGGCCTTGTTAACCCTTACTGTTTGATCTGGCTGTTGTTCCTGATGTCAGAATAAAAGCCCTCTGTCTCTCATGCAGTCTGGCTCACTGGGAGACAGTTGCCATGGACACTGATTCATCAGCTGCTTCTCTCCTTTATCCTGTAGGGAGGAATCTGAAAGTGACTCAAATGTTGATGAGGATGATGATGAAGATGAAGGTGATGATGAGGATGATGATGAGGATGATGAAGATGATGTAGAGCAGCTCTGTGATCTAAAGAAGGACCCATACTGTCAACTGGAGACACTAGAGTGAGTAAATATCTAAATGTTTGTATGTAAAAAAATACCTTTGAACCAAAGAAAATGGAAACACGGTCGAATGTTTGCAAATGTCAAAATGAGGGGAATTTGGGATTTATCAGCTAGCTATGTACACTATAAGGCGTATTCATCCCATGAGTAGGGATTTAAGTAAGGGAATATTGTCCACCGGTCATTATAGGAAAATATTTCCTGACAGGATGAAGAGGACCCCAATGTGAATGTGAATGTGGAGGGTTCTTGCTTTGTCCTGAAGGGAACCAGTTTCCTCTTATGGTCTTATATGACTATTAGCAGAAAACGATGAAAACTTCACACGTCTTTTGAATTTAATATGTTGACACTGTGTGGCTTCTCTAGATAGTTCGCAAGGCTATTTGAACTTGAAACATCTAGTTTTCTATCATGGATGGGCAGGGAGTTCCCCAGAAGCTCTAGTCTCTCACTGAGCTGTAATCGCATGTTTCTGAAATATACTGAAATGTTGATAGATGATCAGATGTACCACAGCCAAAATACAGAGACAATTGGGTTTATTTATGGCAGCTATTTATTGAAGCTAATGAAGCTAATATGTACCTTTAATATGTACCTGACAATGTACACAATAATTAAGCAGTAGTGGATTTTGAAAATAAACCCTCTGTCATACTGTGTTCTTCCTCTTTGTTTTCCTGACTGACAGATGAAAACTTGTCTGTGTGTGTGTGTGTGTGTGTGTGTGTGTGTGTGTGTGTGTGTGTGTGTGTGTGTGTTAAAGGGAACATCATCACAGTGATGACCTCCAACAGGAAAGCTGTTCATCTTGTACTGAAGTTCCAGATTCCAGCCACTGGGCACCAGTGAAGCCTGAAGTCTCTTCAGAGAACAGAGTCTCCACCTGCAGCCTGAGCTCTCCTGCAGGGAGCTTTGAGTGCTCAGTGTCTCGCCTGCGCTGGTCATGTGCTGGTCCAGTCTCCCTGCAGTACCGCTTCACAGACTGGCATGTCTATGCCGAACAGTTGGCCCAAATGCAGA
>JAODXP020000021.1:38313999-38331499 GCA_027497455.2 Sardinella longiceps | reverse complement strand
GTGCTCTCCCCCCCTGGGCAGATCAGATCACAACCTGGTCTTGCTCACTCCCACCTACACACCCATTGTGCAGAGGCAACCAGTGTCCACAAAGCAGGTGAGGCGTTGGACACCGGAAGCCATTGAAGGGTTACAGGAATGCTTTGAGGTCACGGATTGGAACGTGCTCTGTGAGCCTCATGGAAATGACATCAACTCCATGACTGAATGCATCACAGGGTACATCTCTTTCTGTGTGGATAGCATAGGACAGGACAAGGACAGTGGGGTGCTATGCCAACAACAAGCCATGGGTCACCAGCGACCTGAAAGCATTGTTGAACAAGAAGAAACAGGCTTTCAGGGATGGTGACCGTGAGGCCCTAAGGAGTGTACAGAGGGAGCTTAAAGTCAGACTGAGGGAGAGCAATCTGATTATCAAATCAAATCAAATTATCCATTTGCTTGGTCATATTTTACGCATTAGTGCCTATAACAATTCGCCTGTCCCCGCTTGTTCCATGCAATATTATCTTTGCATTTGAACGTCTACCGATTGATAACACTCACATTAACAACGAAACCATCTAATTTCCTAATTGAATAGGCCTGCCATTACACCTGTTATCACCAATAATCACCACCTGGAAACTTTCTCCAAATGGAAATTCTTCCTAAATAATAAAGGAGAGGACAACAGAAACAGATCCCACACACGTTGATAGGTGGTTTTGAACTCGCAGGAATCACCATAGTACGCCTCAAAGGCGCACTGGCTTATCCATTTACGCCACCAGTCATCTCAATACGATTTTTATCTCTTGCCTAATTTAAATCATGAAAATACTCAAGGAGACTAACGTGGCCTATAATATTAATAATTAACAGGAAATCACATTGTCAGTATATAACCAAGTCTTACTCATCATTGAAGTGTTTTTAATCAACAATTTCGTTGTCTCCAAATTTACCCAACTATGGTATGTTCAACGCCCTCTGTTGACTACAGTGTTGTAGTAAGATACTAACTTGTTACTGGAGGTGAAGAGCTCTCGTAGGTACGGATCAAGTTACGATGGTGTTTACGATATAGCGCAGGAACCATGATTTCGAGAAACAAGGACATAGTAGCTACGTACATCGTAACATGGAGGTTTCACTTCCATAGTATGGACGAGCATTTTGGGGAACACCTCTCTCGTAGTTTCATGGTTCCCACGATGTTGGTAAGCCCCAGTTAGCCCGTAAATAGCTCGTAAATGTTTGGGACACGCACCCCTGGCCAAGAAGAGCTTGTCAGTGAACTGCTACCGAGGAACCCTGGAGTGGGAAGAGAAGCGACTGTTGGAGGTGGTGGAGGAGCACTCGCCCTCCCCGACCCCTAGTCCCTCCCCAACAGCACCTCATACCCCTACTCCCATCTCCACCCAATCATGACCCGTCTCCCCGGGAGACCGGAATGGCTCTTCTGTCCAACAGCCAATAACAGCCAAGATGCCCTCCCCTGTTCCTCCCCCTTTGACTCCAACTCCTCCAGCTCATTTTCCTTCTGCGACTCCTAAGAGCCCGACCCAGGAAGGGCCCAGTGATAACAGGACCAGTGAGACCAAGCATGCATGCCAGACAGGAAAGGCTGAGGCTGAGACAAGGAGTAGGCCCAGCCCTGGACTCACTGTTGGTGCCTCTCCACTGGGACCTGTATCCACTTCTCCCTCTCCTGCAGGCCCGGCGCCAGCAGTAATCGACTGAGGGGCGATTGCATTGCGGAGAGGGGGCGGCCAAAAAAAAAAAAAATTGCGCAGGGAAGGACACGAAGATAAAACACAACACCATAGGATAGTCTGGACTACTTGAGAATTTGAGAATGCAGGTGAATGAACGACTTATGTGTCAATGTCCCAAGAAGGCGATTCTGCTCAGGCCGTCTCCTGTCTGATCATGTTGTGGTGTGCGCATAGCATATGGAGCGTCTTGAGTAGGCTACAGTAAATAGGTTTTGTGGAGTAGGCCTAGTCTAACCGTATGCTTGCTTTATGTTTTGAACGCATTGAGAAGCATGCACTCACCAAACAAGTTGGCAAAAAAGTAGGCTCTCTCACCACTCTGACTATTCCGAAACTTGCGCACAACGGTGAACTGACTTGTATTATTATTAATTTCGGTGGCAAGTATACTTTCATTTTTCCATTAAATCCTCAATAAAGGTTATATCATGTATAGTATATTCGGAAAGCCTATTTATAGCTATATATAAGGAGGTTATAGTCTATTGAAGATACAGGATCATATTCCTTTGAAAATGAAAACTAGAAAAAACTTTTGGAGAGCGCGATCCTCCGCTAAAGCCACGAACACAGCACAAATTCCGAATGTTGCCAATCAACAATCAATAGAAATAAGTTTCATCCAAATCCGTGCACATTTCGATAGTTAAAAGTCTGCAATTATAGGAATAGACTAATTCACATCTGCAGAGTGAAGAAAATATCTTACCTGCAGCATGATGTCAAACTTTTTTGCCTTATTGATCTAATTGGAATATTGAAAGCGCACGTAAACCCACAAAAGCGCTCCAGACTTCACCCGAGGAGAAATAGGAAAGTTAACGCATGCCTTAAACAAGACATTTTGCATGGCATCTTATACTCAGTAATTGGCAATTTATAAAGAAGCTAACAGTCAGTAAAATGCAGTAAATCGCGAGTCTTTGCGCAATCTGCACAACGTCAATAGTCATCCCTTCAATAGGCAACAATCAAGTGGTTATGGATTTGGAAATTTAGACAAATGTCAGAGAACTGTCAGGTTATTATGGAGGCCTGTCAATAACCAAGGTGTGGTAACTTGGCTAAAAGAATCACAAACAAGGATTTGCCGAGATGGTAACTTAAAAAAAAAAAAAAAAAATCTACGCAGTGCTAGGAACATGCATGGGGCAGGCACGCTTTCTAACCTATCAGGCACATTTTCTGGGAAGAAGTTCTAGTGCTTATTTTACTTTACATGGCCATACATTGGTACCAATTGGTCATAACAAGTAATGTACAGAATTACTTTTGCATTGTAACACAAGGTGTAGTGTAAATTGATTTACACTAGGCTAAATAAGTTGAGGGGGCGGAGTAGTCCCCGCAAGGGATTTCAGTCTGCGTGCAAGCACTGCAACAGTACATTGCGCGCAGACTGAAATTGCATTTCTCAAAGCTCCAAATGTGCAGTTAAAATTAAGACATACAACTAAGATGTATATAAGACATCACAATTCACTAGACATAAAGTGCAAAGATATCAAAATATCAGGCATGGTAATAATAGATAACAGTAACATAATAACAGACAACATAACAGACATTGTGAGCATACATTCTGGACTGTCAGTGTTTCGGAAGTCTTGAGGTATGTTACTGGAGTGCAAAACCTGAGTTAACAAGGTGCAAGTGAGGCAAAGTGCATGGTGCAAGTAGCAGCCTGGAGTTAACTGGAGTTACGTACGTGGGTAGAAGCATTTTGAAGCATTTTGGTTTTAGTGCATGTGTTTTCCTTGTCCGGCAATTACAATTTTAGCTTTAGCTTAGCATAGGCACCTGAATGTAATGTTGCTAAAGAGTTGCTATCTGGCAACTTTACATTCCAGCACCTATGCTAAGCTAAAGCTAAACAAGAGCTAAAATTGAGGTTGCAAGACTAGGAAAACGCATGCACTGAGATCAAAATGCTTTTATCCACATATGTAACATCAGTTAAAGGGTGAATAGCCCAATTTTATAAAAGGGTGGACTATTCCTTTAATGTCATAGTAAAGCCATCTTTAAACAATACACAATTACTCAAAACAATTAAGAACATACTTCTTCATTGCTTGTTAGAGTACAGTTAGTAAACTAAGCAAGTATGCAAGTATACTGAGAGCATTATATGTCAATAGCATCCAGGTTCCGTGAAGTATATGATGAAGAACTTGGGACTAGTTCTTAGATGGTCGAGTTGTCGGATAGTCGGGTGTGGTTGGGAACACTTCCTCTTATCTCACCTTTCAGCCAGTATAACACACACACACACACACACACACACACACACACACACACACACACACACACACACACACACACACAACCAAACACACACACACACACACAAGCAAAGAAACACACACACACACACACAAGCAAACAAACACACACACACACACACACACAGAAAACAAACACACACACACACACACACACACACACACACACACACACACACACACACACATGCACATACACACACACACACACACACACAAGCAATCGAACACACACACACACACTCCTGTAGTCTCACTTATACAATGTGTACATGCTGTACACTATTGTGCACACACGGACATCATAATATACCCATTCACACACACACACACACACACGCCTACATATGCACTCTCCTGTGGTCTCACATCCCCACTAACACTTGCTGTACACCCATATGCACGTGCACACACACACACACATACTCTCTCTCTCTCTCTCTCTCTCTCTCACACACACACACACACACTCACGCTTGCCTTTTGAAAGTGTCATAAGTGGGCCTTTATCTCCCCCTGGTGGTGTAATCATGGTAGTGCCGACTGACAGCTCTAAGCTGTATACATTCCACCTGGTTCCTTGAAAGCAGGGTTTCAGAACAAATTTAAAAAGTCTATAAATCTGTATAAATCTATAAAACTTTATATATGAAAGTCTCTATAAATCTTTCCTTTTAATTCTAAGCCCTCCCCTACATGTTTTTTTTTTTCTCTCTAAAACCACCCTCTTGTGTGATGTTCACAATAGCCCTCTGGCTGGGCGGCAGTGCCTAACTTATTATAGGATGGGTGTCATAGAAACTAGATGTGTTCCTCTCCCATGACTGCTTTTGAATAGAGTCGACACAGGACAAGCTGAGAGGGTCAAAGCAACGCTTTGGTACAAACTCTTTTTCACAATATTCAAGCACAGTTATGAGATTTAAAAAAAAAAAGTTCTATGTCAGAGGCTTATTTCTGCGTAATGTTAACAAAATTCTTATGTCAAAGGTTTGCATCCTCTCCACATTAAGATTATGAATACTCAGATTTATTTCTGTTCAATGGTTAGCCCTTTTGTTACACTCACACATCCAAGCTTCTTTCTTATTTTGACAAACAAGTCTCTGAGGTGGATATATGTGACAACTCTGGATTTGTAGTTTGGTGTGTACAGGGTAGTCAAGTGTTTCTGATACGCTGAAGTGTGGTTGCCATGACACCAATAACAACTTCAGTATCATTTCAGTGTTCTTGTGCAAACACAAAACATTTTGAAAAACATAATGTTTTCAATTAAATGCAGTATGTGTATTTATTCACTCAGCCTAATTTAGATGAAGCGGTAGTAGTCTGAGACCATTCTTTTAAAATGTCCCTGTACTCCAATAGTGTAAGAATTGTACAAATATTTTTATTAAGCATAATGTTCTTTGACTAGTGCTGTCAAACGATTAAAAAAATTAATCTGATTAATCACAAAATTTTGCAAGGATTAATCATGATTAATCACTTTTAATCGCAACTCATTTCCTCCAGTAAGAATTTGGATGCTAGGGTATATTGGATCCTTATTTTGCCCTGTAAAGGCCCTGATGCTAAATAGTTGGCTTTGTTCGTCTCAAATGGGGAAATTCACACCTGTCCCCTACCCCCAAGGATTCCCCAAACATGTAGTTGGATAGTCAGGAGCTAGGCCATAATCTTTGTATAGTTTGACTTGATAGCGAGCCATTTTCTATCTGAAATTTAACATAATACATGCCATGAAAGTGGAACCATATCCATCAGGATTAATCTGAGTTAATTTTTTTAATCCGAGTTAAATTTTCTGGATTAATCACGTGATTAATCAGTTAATTTTGCCAGCACTATTTTTGACACATCATTTCGGGGACAGTCAGATATAAGTGTGGACTACCACAACCAGCTATTCTCCATCATTCCACTTTACTCTCTCTCTCCCTCCCTCTCTCTATCTGTCTCTCTCTCTCTCTCTCTCTCTCTCTCCCTCCCTCTCTCTCTCTCACTCCTTTATATTTATCCTGTTGTTTGTTTGTTTTTTTAAAAAAAAACATTCTGCATGTTTCAATGGAAACGAAAGTTGAGCATAAAAAAGTCGCAGTGTCTTGCTGGTCACTTATGGGTCATCATCCCATGTTAAGTCAGACAGTATTTGACATCCATGACTTTCCTCTTTTCTAACTGTGTAAGTTTTCCCATTTGGAACAAAACTATTCTGTGGTACTAACCTTTACCGAGAAGATACTGGATACTAAAAGTCTTCCAAATTGGAATGGAATTGGAATTTGTTATGGAAAATAGGCTCTCAAAATCTGTCAGTTACAGACACACAATTCTCTCTGTTTCTCCTTCCCTCCCTCCATCCATACTCTCTCTCTCTCTCTCTCTCTCTCTCTCTCTCTCTCTCTCTCTCTCTCCTCCATATCTCTCTCTCTGCCTATTACAGCACACTAAATCAGTTTAGATAGGGTACAGAGACCAGGCTATGCAATATATTCATCTCCAGCTATTAGATTTGATATATGAGGTGTGAGGAGCTTTCCTTCTCCATACAGTATACTATAGCATTATCATCAACCCAAAGTGACCCAGTGTCTTGGGTTAATCTTTCCAAAACAACAACCCAGAATGATCCAGCATCTTGGGTTAACATTTCCTAACAGTGCAGAGTGGTCCAGCATCTTGGGTAACATTTCCAAATCAATAACCCAGAGTGACCCAGCATCTTTGGTTAACATTTCCTAACAGCTTATTAGCTCTCACCGGTGTTGCAGTACCTTGTGCTAGTAGGCCTACAGTACTTTATCAGGTGGCCTATAGCTCGAGCTGGAGAATCACTCATCTTACAACTTACAAGTACTTAGGGCAAAGATCATCGCTTCAACCCTCTCTGCTTAGGGTACATTTTCAAGCGGCCAGCTAAAGTCCAATGTCCTTAATGATGAGAGATGATCTAAATGCAATTTAGACCGCTTGTGCTAAGCGACAAGGTGATTTAAAAAAAAAAAAACTGTAAATGCAAGATGCCACTTTTGTGAGACTACAGTTACAGACCTAGGGTACATTACAGTATCATAGCACTCTATTGATGTCAACTGAAGGCCTTCACACACATTACGGACAGGATCATGTCAGGCAGATGCTGTGTGGGGTGTTTTTTCTGTAATTTCGTCATGTATGATGTGTCAACTCACTTTAAGCAAATTCCCTTAGCCACCATCATGCTGTTTAAAATGTGTGACAGAAATTGTCAGATGTCAGAAAGCCACTTGGCTTAATGTATGATTTTGTCGTCTTTTATCATCGGATAATAGTGAACCGACTCAGTACAGGTAAAATGAATTTAGGTCAGACTAGCCTACGTACTTACACTCGATCTTCATCTTCCTCTTCAAATCCGTCTGGGATTCCGGCCATTGGCCTTGTTTGCATCGACCACATCAAACTCGAGCCAATCAGCAAGCAGAAGGCGGGAGTTGTGAGAGATGAGTGTTAATGTAACTGCCGAGATTGCAGCTTGCAACGTCCCAATGTTATCCTACCATGCATTTCCCTAGACTGTTGGAGTGGCTCAGACAAAAATAGACCTGAATCATAATCAACACAGCAGAATTTGGCACTTGTGTGTGGGGTTGTTTTGAAAACAACTGAATCTAAATGAATAGAATGTCAGAAAAAAAGTGCTCCACACTGCATCGGAGCTAGAGAGGGGAGGCTATCATGTTACCTTGGCAATGGCGCTTTCTAGAACACTCTCTCTTGAAAAAGAAGTCTTGGGCCCTTAGATCACCTCATCAACTGTCAAAATTTCACGACGGGAAATAACACCTTATGCTTCATCCGACTGTTATAGGTATCTACAGTAAATGTGAAAAACAAAACAAAAAAAATAATGCTTTACTTCTACGTTTTATATTAACCTAAAACAATCAATCAATAATTTGTTCTTTCTGGGGGATATAGTGTGATGGTCAGTGAGCCTATTCTTCATTATTATTAAACATAACATGTAGCTGTGTGCAGTTGCTGTCAGGGTCTATTTATAGTCGGGGTGACAGGTGTCGTTTGGGAGGGGAAATACGATTCAGAAGTGCACAAGTTGTTACTGTTGTCACAGAGCTTGATGGGTGCATCAGAAATTTTGAACACATGCTGACATGGACACACAGCTGTTGATGGGATGGGATGTCAGCTCAAAATTGGAGTTTAGTTGTGTGTCGCTATGGTTACAGTCTGCGCATGCTTATGTTTGTTCTCCGTGAGATGGGAACGAACTAGACAAGATCTATTACGCAGTTTGTCACAATATGGTGCAGAGATATGAAAGTTCTGTGACACCTTTTGGCAATGTTTGGCAATTTTTTTTTTTTTTTTTTTTTTTGCAATTTGACACCTGTCACCCAAACCATAATTTCTCCTTAATGAAAGATTAAGACCTTTAGATAACTGGAAATGTGAAGTTTTTTTTTCTTTCTTCCTTTCTTTTTTATTTAGTCTATGCTAAATGCATACTATTGTTGTAGATTGTGTGAATTCTCAATAAAATTCAGAATGATTTATTGTAAGATGCACTTTATATGTTAACTTCTTATGTTGATGTTGATATTATTGTTGTTATTATTATTGTTGTTGTTTGTTTGTTTGTTATTAGGCCTATTCCCAGTCTGTAGACTGCTTTGATAACTATGGAGCAAGCCTACTGTATGAGATGCGGGCTGCATATTGATTGTAAATAGGCAAGATTTGAAAACAAATTGTTGTAATTATGTTAACATTGCATTATTATTATTATTATTATTATTATTATTATTAGTTGTTTAAATGTTTTGTTTTTTATTTTATTTTAAAGAGGTTTGTGAAGTATGTTTTCCTCTGGCACCTTGAAATGTTGTGGAATAAAAAGTATTACAGGACCTACAGAAAGTAGCCTTTGGCTCTCTCAGTTTTTCCCTCTCTCTCACTCACTCACTCACTCTCCCACACAAACACATACTGTACATCACAGCTACAGCTACTCAGAAATGTTAAACTGGGGGTGCGGCATAGCTCAGTGAGCTAGTGCACCATACCGCAAATCCAGGGACCTGGGTTTGATTCCAACCCGAGGTCATTTCCCAATCCATACCCTTCTCTCTCTCCCACTCATTTCCTTTCTCTACTGTCCTATCAAATTAAAGGCACAAAAGCCTCACAATTTTCTAGTGGCGCTATAGCCTGCTATAGCTTGGTCATTGTCTTCCTACACAATTCTGCTTGATTCTCATCTCCCTTTGGAACTCTGTCTGGGATTCCAGCCATTGGCCTTTGTTTGCTCAGGATGCATCCCATCCTGGCCAATCAGTGAACTTTAAGAATGCTGTGCTCTTTCAACAGGGCTATGCTTGAATTCACTCTGGTGCTTTCCTTTAAGAATGCCGTGTGAGAATCAGATATGTTAAAGGCCATACAAATACAATGTACAATGTTAAAGAACATACACATTTTTCTTCAAATAATGTAGAAAACTTTTTTTTCTGCTCAGGAAGTTAAGTACTGTATGTGCACTGCTTGAACACATTTTATTCTCATGAGCAGTATTTATTTATTTATTTATTGGGGAAAATAATGCAATGTCAGCCCCCTGCCCAGTCTTAGCTAGACATCACCAAACACACACACACACACACACACACACACACACACACACACACACACACACACACACACACACACACACACACACACACACACACACACACACACTGTTTTTCTGCCTCTGGGTTCTTCTACTAGCCAATAGATTTTATGTTTGGGTTTTACCTCACGGCTCCTCCCTCCGTCTAAGCGAAAGTGAAACTGATGTTGTCTCTCGTTTCGTGACCGATAGAAATGCCTCTGCAAAGAAACGCCTGTTAATTAGCCTACTATCGGTAAGTATAGATTATTTCAGCTTTAAGTGATTAACGTTAAGTCCTTCATCGTAGTCGTTTTGATCAGCTCCTATACGTTAAAGTTGGATACTGCAGGGGACTGTTGCGACGCATATTGCCTAACTTCCGTGTGTGACAAGCAGCTACGAAACAAATCTGCAAGAGGAGTTCTTCCCCAGATTTGAGGCATAAAAAGAGATAAGATAAATCTTTAGAGGCATCTAACGTTTCCCCCCATTTATATTTATTATAACGGTTCTGAAGTCTTACACTTGTAGGCCTGTAGGCCTTCTCTAGCCGAGCCATTGCCTGCCTACGCATTGCCACTCAATTCGAGTCTCCTTCCACTAGGCCTACTCCAGCGTAGACCGAGGGGCTGGTTATGATCAGGCTACTATAGGCCTGAGTGGTGCCAGAATAACTAATGCCTGTCAGAGTAGTCTAAACCGTTTGCACTTTTTAATTCTTCATTTTCATTTTTACTGTGATTACGAAATAGCCGAGAGAGGGCAACCTAAAAGGGCTTTTGGCATAATGTTTGCTACATTTGAGCTTTGATCAGGCTTCTCAAGATGAGGGGGGATGCGGGGTGATGGACACCTCCCATCTGAAATCAAAATGTCAAATTATGCCCCTTCTTAAACGGTCCAACCTTCTCATCCCTTTTTATCAAGAAATTTGGAAATTACATGTAACATCAGAAATAGAGGCTTTGCACTTATCTACATAGTGCGCTATTTCAACATTAGAGGCTTTGCATTTATTTATGCACTCCATATAAACAAGGTTTACTGAAAAACAAGTTATCAGAAACTCCAGGCAAAGCAGAGATTACATGATAGTTGTATTTTCACATGGCAGGCAGGCAGTTTTGCACATGAAAGTGACATCAACAGATACAAATATTTGTGTGTGTGTGTGTGTGTGTGTGTGTGTGTGTGTGTGTGTGTGTGTGTGTGTGTGTTTGTAGACACAGATAATTGTAGATAGAGTGTGTGTGTGTGTGTGTTTTTGTGGACAAGTTTGGTAACAAACAGCTGTTAGATTTCAGATATGTAATGGGATGGATCATTTCAGACACAGATTTACTATTGAGTGGATGACAGTTTTTACCATGTCAATGTCAGTAATAAATGTTCTCATAATTATTTATTTGTTTTTAAAGTTAATTTTCACCTGAAATCTCTCTCTCTCTCTCTCTCTCTCTCTCTCTCTCTCTCTCTCTCTGTAGTTTGATCAGCAGACCAGACCAAAGGCACAGGTTTTCTCCTTCTTCTCCACCTCATCTCTAGAATGGAGGGTTCTAGTTCTACCAACAGGCCCCCCTCCCCTACACCCACCCATGTGTCCATGAAGAGTGATTGGTCCATGGATGGACACATCAACTTTGCAGGAGGAGACTCTTCTACTGGACAGTAAGATCAGGGGCAGTGCCCCTCATGCTACATAACATATCTCATTATTATTCTAGCAACAGCCAGCAGCCAGACCAATGCTATCCTGTCTCAAGTGAATAGCTGAAGCTAAGCAGGTGTGGGCTTGGTTAGTATCTGGATGGGAGACTTCTGGGGAAAACTGGGTTGCTGCTGGAAGTGGTGTTGGTGGATGGCCAGTAGGTGGCTCTCTTCCTGTTGGCCTTAGATCAATCCCAATGTCCCAGTTCAGTGATGGGGACACTGTGCTGTAGGAACGTCCGTCTTTGGAAGAGATGTTAAACCGAGACTCACTGTGGTCATAAAAGATACTGCGACACTTGTCAAAGGGGGTTCCCTGGTGTCCTGACTAAAGTCCCAACCTGGCTCATACAATCTGGCCCCCTAATCATCCCTCACTGTAATTGGCTCATTCTATAATTACCTCACATTAGTGTGTGGTGAGAGTTCTGGCGCATAATGGCTGCCGTGCATCACCCAGGTGGGTGCTACACATTTGTGGTGGTCAGTGAGGTCCCGCCTTCCACTGTAAAGCACTTTGGGTGTCGAAACGTGCTATAGAAATGTAAGTTGTTATATGAAGTGTATGTGTGTGTTTGCTTGTGTGTGCCGTTGTGTGTGTGAATGACACGATCAGAGATAGAATTGTTCTCCTGATGCGAGATCTCTCCTTCTCTAGGATGGGGGGTTCTAGTTCTAAGAAGAGGCCCCGCTCCCCTACACCCACCCGTGTGTCCATGAAGAGTGATCAGTCCAATGATCGATTCATCGACTTTGCAGGAGGAGACTCTTCTACTGGACAGTAAGATCAGGGGCTGTGCCCCTCATGCTACATAATGTGTGTCATTTTTGAAGCTGTGAGTGTGTGTGTGTCTGTGTCTGTGTGTGCTCGCGCGTGTGTTTGTGTGTGTGTGTGTGTGTGTGTGTGTGTGTGTGTGTGTGTGTGTGTGTGTGTGTGTGTGTGTGTTTACAATAACTAGAAAAGGACAGATTTTGTAGGGTTTCTTTAATGGTATGTTTAAGGAGATAATTCAGTGTCATTTCTATCATAGTCCTGTTGTACGAGTTTGCAGAGTGCTGAAGATACCAAGGGGAATTAAAGAATTAAGAACAAAATAGACTGCACAGCAAATGGCAGGTTTATGCTAACACAGTGCAACGTAATCTCACTCGAACTTTTGTTTATCAGGGTACTATCTAGTAAATATGTAAAATACGATAGGGTTATTCTCCTTATAAGGAGCACTCCTCAAGCCTGTACAATAACGTTAAAAATTATATTATTGATTGACATTTTAAATGTGTGTGTGTGTGTGTGTGTGTGTGTGTGTGTGTGTGTGTGTGTGTGTGTGTGTGTGTGTGTGAGTGATGGTTAAATCATGTTACTGTCATGTTGTTCTTTAGAGTGCAGATTAAGAGGGATGCTGTGTCTAACACAAGTCACTTGTAGGAACATTATACCAGCACTGAAGTCAGCAGTTGAGGTGTGTGTGTGTGTGTGTGTGTGTGTGTGTGTGTGTGTGTGTGTGTGTGTGTGTGTGTGTGTGTGTGTGTGTGAAATGTGTGAGATGTGTGTGTGTGGGTTTACCTAGTCTTGAAGTTTGAGAACTAAGATTTAAAATGATCATTTGGTCACAGAATGAGAATGTTTTATTTTTCATTTTCTTCATTTTATCTGTCATGTTTGATTTCAAACACAGATATCAGCAGATCCACAAATCCCACCTGCTGAAGAAGTTTCAGTGTCTGGTTGAGGGAATCCCACAGCAGGGAGACACCAGACTCCTCCATGAGATCTACACAGAGCTCTACATCACAGAGGGGGAAGAGGAGAGGTCAATGATGAACATGAGGTCAGACAGATAGAGAGAGCATCCTGGAGAGAAGCAGCACAAGCCAAACCTATCAAATGCAGTGACATTTTTAAACCCTTATCCGGACAAGACAAACCCATCAGAACAGTTCTTTCAAAGGGAGTGGCTGGTGTTGGAAAAACAGTCTCTGTGCAGAAGTTCATTGTGGACTGGGCTGAAGGAAAAGCCAATCAGGATGTCCAGTTCATATTTCCTCTTCCTTTCCGGGAGCTGAACCTGATGAAGGAAAAGAAACTCAGTCTATTTAATCTTATTCAGTACTTTTTCCCAGAATTTAAAGACTCAAGTGCCCTTAACAGTTTAGAACACAAAGTAATGATAATCTTGGATGGTCTGGATGAGTGTCGACTTCCTCTAGACTTCAAGACCAAGTCAAAGTGTTGTGAGGTGACAGAGCCAGCCTCAGTGGACGTGCTGCTGACAAATCTTATTAAGGGGAATCTACTTCCCTCTGTTCTCCTCTGGATCACCACCCGAGCAGCAGCAGCCGATCAGATCCCTCATGACTGTGTGAGTCAGGTGACAGAAATAAGGGGATTTAATGACCCACAGAAAGATGAGTACTTCAGGAAGAGAATCAGTGATGAGAACCTGGCCAGCAGAACCATCACACACCTGAAGTCATCCAGAAGTTTATATATAATGTGTCACATTCCAGTCTTTTGCTGGATTTCAGCCACTGTTGTAGAGAAATCATCAATAGAAAAAATAGTAATGCCAAGGACTTTGACTCAAATGTACACACGCTTCCTGACCATCCAGACAAGTATTAAAAGTATCAAGTTTACAGGAAAAAAAGAGAGAGATGAAGAGGTGATTTTCAAACTAGGGAAACTGGCCTTTCAACAGCTGGAGAAGGGCAATCTGATCTTCTATGAGGAAGACCTGAGAGAGTGTGGCATTGATGTCACAGAGGCATCCGTGTACTCAGGTGTATGTACACAGATTTTCAGAGAGGAGTCTGGACTGTCCAAGGGGAAGGTGTTCAGCTTTGTGCATCTGAGCATCCAGGAGTTTCTTGCAGCTTTATATGTGTTCCTCTGCTTCAGCAACAGACAGAGAAACATGCCTGATCAACAGCAAACCTCTCACCTCTCTGCTCTGTTCAGAGCTGCAACACTTCATAACCTACACAAGACTGCAGTGGACCTGACCTTAGAGAGTAAGAACGGACACCTGGACCTTTTCCTCCGCTTCCTTCTGGGCCTCTCACTGGAGTCCAATCAGACTCTCTTAAGACACCTGCTGCCACAGAGCAGTAGCCAATCACAGAGCTCAGAGCAAACAGTCCAGTATGTCAAACAGACGATCAGAGATCAGTATGGCTCAGACAGAAATATCAACCTGTTCTACTGTCTGAATGAGCTGAATCACCAGGCTGTAGTGGACAGTAAGAGGAGCTCAGGAACTCTGTGTATAGACATGCTCTTACCAGGAGAGTGGAAGACTCAGAGATTTGAGTTGAAGATGTCAGAAGAGCAATTGGCTGAGTTTGACCTGCAGAAGTACATAAAGACACCAGAGAAAGATCAGACTGAACTACTCAATGCAGATGAAGTTATTCAGAAGCTACTGCCAGTGGTCACAACATCAACATCAGCTGAGTAAGTAACACACTGTGTGAGTGACACATGTTTATGCGGGGTGTGTCTGTGTGTGTGTGTGTGTGTGTGTGTGTGTGTGTGTGTGTGTGTGTGTGTGTGTGTGGCAGGGTTGGCCAGAGTTGACAGGGTTATTTGATCCAGTATTTGATGAGATGAAAACAAACGAAAGCTTGATGAAACAATGATGTTATATTGTCTGTCTATTTAAGAACACACAGACAAAAACCAACATAGCCCAGGTCATCCTAAACACTCTGTGTGTGTGTGTGTGTGTGTGTGTGTGTGTGTGTGTGTGTGCGTGTGCGTGTGCGTGTGTCGTGTGTGTGTGTGTGTGTGTGTGTGTGTGTGTGTGTGTGTGTGTGTGTGTGTGTGAGACAGAGGCAGGCATGTTTAATTCAGTGCCTTGAGGTAACATGGAAGCAAACAAAAACTTGCAGATGGTAAATATTGATGAATCAGCAATGGTGGTCTCCAGCACAGCACTTCAGAGTTTATTATTTCTCAGTGAGTGAAACATGTTCTCTATTGGTACATCTGGAAAATTTCTTCAAATTGTCAACTCAAGACTGAGCAAGGAACATGTAGCTTATTTAGGTATGTTTACAAAGCCCATCTGAACAAGATAAATCACTAATAAGAAGGGGAACTAGCTGGTGAAATATCCACTAGTGACCCCACATGGACAAAAAAGAAATTACAGTCCATAAATCCTGACAGGTTTGAATCGCTCAATGGTGTTTTTTGCCCCCAACGGCACCTTCCAGGCAGCACAGCCTAATAGGTATTACCCTTACCCTATTCCTAACCCTAACCCCCTCAACCCTCTACCTAACCCTAAACTGAGTGGCTCAACTTGAAGGCAGCGTTGCCTGTTGAGGGCAAAAAATACCAAAGACCGTTTGAATCAGTCATATGGAATAAAGCCAAACATATGTGACACATAAGATAAGTTGGATTTGAGTTTATTTGATCTCCACAGAGGAAATCCACTTATCACAACAGCCAAGTAATAGATCAGACAAATTTATAAAAGTGTTTGAATTTCATACTAAAAACATAAATAGTCAATAAATTAGTCAATATGTGACTACATTACCACTGCATGCAGTGGGTCCTTAGACATGATATACAGTCAGGAATGCCTGCTGACCACAGAAGACCTAATGTATGGCAGTGCAATATTTCATAAGAGTAGTGTAGTGCCAGCTTATCCAACATCCTTCTCTCCCCCACCACCTCAACAGAGTCCAGGGAACCCCCAGTACAGAGCCTGCAGTCCTGACCAGCCTATTCTGCCCCATATAGCCTCTTATATAGTGTGCACACACACACACACACACACACACACACACACACACACACACACACACACACACACACACACACACACTCAGTACAGAGCCTGCAGTCCTTACCAGCTTATTCTGAACCATATAGCCTCTTATATAGTGCAGGTAAACTGATCAGGTGACCAGCCTCACCTGTGCCATAGTTCCACCCTGGAACACACACACACACACACACACACACAGAAAGGGACACACACCATCAGGGAGCAGGAACAGAGAGAGAGAGAGAGGATTGGAGGTTACACAATATATTTGGATAGGTGTGTCTCTGTGGCCCTATAGGACTGCAAGCATTTTTACATTGTTGCTGTTTTAGATGCTTGAATTTTCGTTTGGTTAAAGCTGCAGGTGTGTGTGTGTGTGTGTGTGTGTGTGTGTGTGTGTGTGTGTGTGTGTGTGTGTGTGTGTGTGTGTGTGTGTGAGAGAGAGAGAGAGAGAGAGAGAGAGAGAGAGAGAGATGGTGTGTGTGAGACCAGTGAAGCCAGTCTTCTTCTACAGACGCTCAAGATGGCGGCCAGTGGCAGGGGCGTTTCTAGACTTTAAGGACAACCTGGGCTCAGCCAGTGGCCTTCATTCCTCTGAAAAAAAATTTTTTTTGGGGGGGGGGGGGGGCTGTTTATTAAATGATTTACATGTCGTATCTTTCAACTTTCAACCATAAAACCAATTGACAAACCAACCACTAGCTGCTAAGCTGCTCTGAGCCACTGACAGCGCGCGTTGCTGACCGTAAACAGTTCAGGCACGAGACTCATCTCGGGTCCCTGTTCAGCCCCGCCCCGCGCCGACTTCGCCTAATCAGAGACAAGTAAATATGATCCTTCCTTATTTTGATAGGCTGTGAGACAAGAAAACAAACTAAACGGAACAACGGAATAAAACAGCGAAACAAGTATTTCAGTTATGGCAGATTATTGAATTGTAAAGTTATATGTATAAAGCATTCAAAAAAAATTTACCCTGGGCTCGGCTCAAATTACCCCGGGCTAAAGCCCCCGTAAAAATCGCTCTGGCGACGCCACTGGCCAGTGGCATTCATTCCTCTGAGCTTGGGGGTGGACCAGGCACATCAGCGGGTGGCAGGGACATGCCTGTTCTTTCCAAGGGGCTTGGTGATCAAGCAGACTGGAGAGGGTGATGGTAGAAGTAGCAACCAGACTGTGAGGGGAGGAGAGGTTGAGGTGTAGCTCAGACAGGGCTGATGCTTGTCTAGAGGGAGCAAGGAGGTTCTAGTCAACAGACCTAATGTGGCCGTAGGTAGGGAGGGAGGGGGAGTGGGA
>JAODXP020000021.1:38298999-38301499 GCA_027497455.2 Sardinella longiceps | reverse complement strand
CTAGTGAAGGACCCACACTGTAAACTGGAGAAACTAAGGTGAGTAAATATCTAAAACATCTCACTCAGCTCTTTACAACATGAGACCCAACATGGATGCCTGCCTTTGATTTTCTGTCCTCCACATTCTCTCTCTTCTGTCTCATTCCTCTGTGTTCCTCTGCTTCATCTATCCATCTTTCATGCTTTCACTCATCTATCCATCTTTCATGCTTTCACTCATCTGTCCATCTTTCATGCTTTTACTCATCTGTCCATCTTTCCTCTGCTTTTATTCATCTCTCCATCTTTCATGCTTTTATTCATCTATCCATCTTTACTCATCCATCCTGTTTAATCTCTTTTTCATTTTTTCAACTCTGACACAAGAGTCCACAGGTCTCCTAATATTACACACACACACACACACACACACACACACACACACACACACACACACACACACACACACACACACACACACACACACACACACACACACACACACACACAAACAGTCATGTAAACACACATTCCCAGTACGCACACACACACAGACACATACACACACACACATACCAACCCCTACCACACCACACACACACCTCATGACCCTGCCCAACATCAGACGCACACCTTCCCCACCATCACCCAAAACACACACTCCAACACACACATCCTCTACATGACCCTGCACAATAATACACACACACACACAGACACACTGTTACGGCCCCAAAAAGGTACGCAACATGTGAGAGGTTTATTAACTAATGGAAAATAATGAAAAGTATAGACAAACAGGGATCACACACACTGCCATAGGCAGCGTCTGGGCTTAAGGCCTCAACAAAGGCTAAGGCCTTAAGCACCCAGGATGGAATATAACAAGACCAGTGTCTCCATGCTCGCTGCTAACTGGGACTGGAGGCAACTTAAAGGCATCAGGCCACCTGTGCACCCAATTCCAGACAATTGCTAATTTGGCACCACCAACACACCTGTATGGATGGAAACAGAGAAACGAGACAGGGAGAGAGGCCATGCCCACGGGGCATCACACACACACACACACACACTTCTCCTCACTGATCACACAGTCCTGCTAAACAGCACACCCACACACACACACCTCCGCTCACTGCACAGTCCCTGCTCAACAACAACACACACACACACCTCCCCTCGCACCAGAGTGCAAACTATGTGGTTGACTATGGTGAGATGTGATGGAACTGTTAAGTGTGTGTAGTCATACTATGACTAAGGTGTGTGTGTGTGTGTTGATGCCTCTGCTGTGTTTGTGAGTGAGTTGTTGAGCAGAGTTTGATCAGTGAGGGGAAGTTGGTTGATAGTCGGTGGAGCTTCATACTCTTCCCCCCCTTCCCATTTTTTTTCATGTCTGCACATGACCGGCTGATTTGTCTCTTCAGCTCCTGACTTCTCATCTTTTTTTCTTCATTTCTTTTCTTTTTTCTCCTTTCTCTCTGTTGTCCTTTCTCGTTCTATCTTTCTTAAAGTGGTGGTGTTGAAATGGTGTGACAGAAACGTGTTAAATCCGTTCTCATCTTTGAGTTCTCATAGGTGTTTGGTTGTATCCTTCAGCCTCAGCCCACATCTCTCTTTCTCTCGTCCTTCATTCCTCCTCTCTTTGCTCTTTTCATCCATATGTCTCTTTCACAATTCTCTGTTTTTCATGAGAAATGTTTCAATGTCAATCCAAATCCAATAGGCTGTAATGCCAGTAAGAGTGTGAATATGCAGCCATCTCTATAGGTGGAGTCAGACGCCAATCTCCAAAATGCATTGGACATTTTAGCTCCACCCTTACTGTTTGTTCTGCAGTGTGTCAAATGTGTGACTGTGTTTGTTCTGGCTGCTGTTCCTGATGTCAGAATAAAAGCCCTCTGTCTCTCATGCAGTCTGGCTCACTGGGAGACAGTTGTTGTGGACACTGATTCATCAGCTGCTTCTCTCCTTTATCCTGCAGGTGGGGTGATTTAAAGAATGGACTGAAGACTGTGACTAAAGAATCTCTGTGAGTATCAGTGTGTTGATCCATGAGATCCAGACCCAATATGGATGTCTGCCTTTGATTTTGATTTTCTGTTTTCCGTATTCTCTCTCTTCTGTCTCATTCCTCTGTGTTTCTCTGCTTTTACTCATATCCATCCTTCATGCTTTTTCTCATCTCTACTTTTTCTCATGGTTTTTCTCATCTATCCATCTTTCATGCTTTTACTCATCTATCCATCTTTCATGCTCTCATCCCTCTTTTCTTACCCTCCCTCTTTCATTGTTTATCCCTTCATCTTTCTATTTCATCCTTTTTATCTCTTTGACCCTCTACACATCCACCCCTCAACAATCACACACACATACTCACACACATACTCACTCATAAATAGCAAAATCTATCCACCCTTCATGGTTTTACTCATCTATCCATCTTTCATGATTTTACTCATCTGTCCATCTTTCCTCTGCTTTTACTCATCTATCCACACACACACACACACACA
>JAODXP020000021.1:38296114-38298899 GCA_027497455.2 Sardinella longiceps | reverse complement strand
ACATTTTACTTCTTTATTTGTGTCCACAATTCAAAATAACTCAAAGACACAAATTTTAACAGCTGCAATAGATGCACAAGAGTGAATTAGCTATATGACTGACATTGGTCAAAGCAGCACAAATTAAACACACATTATGGATATATACAGCATCTTCTTTTCCAGACATGGTAACTGCCTATTAAAGATGATATTGAGCAGTATTTAGCTAGCTGTTTTGCTTTTAATTTTGAAAAGCCAATTAACCTGAGCCCCCTTGTGACACATGGCCTAGGCTGCCAAATATGAACACAAGCAACTGACAATTATAACCAAGATTACTTATTTGCTGTACAAGAGGTTGGTATTTCACTGCCTTCTCTAGGAAGGTTTCCTCCAAAAAGGGATCAAAGCAACAGGCAACTTCCAGAATAAAAACATTTCTTTGGTTCTCATTAATAATGGTAATATCAGGTCTGTTAGCTTGTACAGTATGAAATGCAGACATACCGTGATTTAGTTGAAACATGTATGGTTTGACAACACGGTTTGTATAAACTGTCACTGTAGGCAAGAAGATAGATGATAATTGATGTAGAGTTAGAGTAATAGCATGTATCCATGTACAAATCAAAACAGTAACCCACTTCAATAATAAATACTGAGTTTGCAGATTCATTCACAATTACAATATCGGGAGTGTTTGGAATGTTCTTAAAGCAGTCACTCTCATATATATTATTATCAAACCAGTTCATATTCACAGTACTATGTAAGTAAAATTTGCAGTCATGTCCATTTACTTTCAGGTCCTTTGCAACAAGATCGACCAAACGGTCGTGCCTGGCTACATATTGTCCTTTGTAGTGGTGACATCCATTCAGAATATGAGCCATAGTTTCATATTCCTGCAGGTTTGTGTGTAATATACTGTAAGGGTCATGCTTTGATGGATACCATGTAGAGAGGTTATATTTAGTTGGGAGACATTGCAATCGCGCTTTAATCATGAAAACAAGAATTTCCTCTGAAATTGTTTTTCAAGATGGAATGGGACACAGAATGATCGGCATATTGTAGGAGCGCCAGTTTTTCTTGTAGTTTTAAACTCATCCAGTGCTGTGCGCTTTGCGTCTGCCTGACGTGAAGAAGCGCTCTTATCCTCCTTGTTTGCAAGTGACTGTGTGTGTTGTTTGTATTGAGCATGGCTACAGCAGATATCTGAGTGTTTATGATAATGTCCTCACTGAGCGCTACCGTTGCTCCGTCTGTTCTCAGCCAGGAGAGTTGTAGACCGACGCGCTGGCAGAGATCGTTGAGGTCCATCCAATCAGAGCGCACTCCAAAGCCAGCGGCCCTGATATCCAGCTTGCCGTTTTCTTTTAGTTTAAACCCAAGAAATTGCGGGTCGTTAGATGAAGCCGCAGGGATTTTACGCCGATTGAGATGTAGAAGTAAAGATTCGCTCTCTAACTGATGGATCGTCGCTATTTAGCATATTAATCAAATGTCCAGTTCTAGAGGAAGTGTAAAGCCACTCAATATTTGGCACGCCTAGACCCCCATCTCCATATGTCCCGATTTGTATGAGTCTTTAGTCCAAACCATTTTCTCACAAACTTCACCGTTTCATTATTGAGCACTGCCAGCGTTTGTTGTGTGATGTGGATGTTTGAGAAAAGGTGTTGGATTTTGGTCACTGCAATGATCCTAATGGCCTCGATTTTCATCATAATGGGGAGGGGGGCAGAATCTATCAAAGCCAGTCTTCGAGTGTACTCATGACACAACTCTGTCACTTGTTCCTCCCAATCACCAGCTACATTGAATTTGTGTCCCAAGTAGGGATATGTTTTGTGCCGCTCATACAGGCGTATCGGTTTATTAGTCAGAGAGAAGACAGGGGGCTGGTCAGATTTGGACTTTCCACCACTTCTTCTCTCATAGAATGCGGCACATTTTGTGTGTTTAATGTCCACTCCTCACTGATCACACAGCCCTTACTCAACACCACCACCACACCACACCACACCACACCACACACACAAACACCCAAAGACACACACACCTCCCCTCACACATGGCCCCTGCTCAACAACACTACACACACACACACCTCCTCACTGATCACACAGTCCCTGCTTAACCCCACCACACACACACACACACACACACACACACACACACACACACACACACACACACACACATAAACACACACATACACACACACCTTACTGATCACACATCCCCTGCTCAACACCACACACACACACACACACATCCCCTCACTGATCACTCAGCGCCTGCTCAACACCACACACACATCTCACTGATCACAAAGCCTCTGCTCAACACCACAACCACACACACACCACAAACACACACACAAACACACACATACACACAAACCTCACCTCAGTGATCACACAGCCCTTGCTCAACACCTCACACACACACACACACACACACACACACACACAGACACAGACACACACACCTCACCTCAGTGATCACACAGCCCAACACCATACACACAGCCCCTGATCACACAGCCTCTTGTTTTGTTAATGTTAAGCTGGAGGTAGTTATTACATCACCAGTGCAAATTGTGTGGTTGAGATGTGATGTAACTCTTACCTGTGTGTAGTCATAGTATGACTAAACTGTGTGTGTGTGTGTGTGTGTGTGTGTGTGTGTGTGTGTGTGTGTGTGAGGTTGGTGGATGGTGGACCTTCACACTCTCTTTCTCTCCTTCTTCATTCCTCCTCCCTTTGCTCTTTTCATCCATATGTCTCTTTCACAA
>JAODXP020000021.1:38268614-38293614 GCA_027497455.2 Sardinella longiceps | reverse complement strand
GTTAATCAAATTGGCCCTATTCATATTATTTATGTAATAAATGAAGTGTGTGTGTGTGTGTGCCTTTGCACTTTTTTGCATTTGGGTAAATTCTAGGTCCTTTGTGGTTTTTCATTTGCTCTGCCTCTGCTGTATTTTATAACATGTTGTGATTTGATAACCATTAATAAAGACTTTCTATGAAGAGTGTCATGGACGTTTCTTTTCTTTTCAGATCACTTCTCCATTGAGCACTTTCACCTTTGCCTCATGAATATGGATTTCTGCATTATGCTGTGTGTGTTAGAAATGTGTGTATTTGATTCATGATTTCAGATGCTTTTCTACAGCTCTGTCTCCATCAGAGCCATATATAGAGATTAGAGGCTCTGTCATCCCTTATCTCATACTGCCACCTAGTGGTTCAGAAATGTAACAGCATGTGTAAATACATCCAAAGGCTACATCTTGAATGGGCCAAAAAAGGCCAAATCCTGGAGGGTCTCCCACACTCTCCCCTGCTTTACTAAATGTGCTCCTGATATTTCCAGTTCCAGTCCATTCTGTTTGAACAGTTTGATTGCTTACAGGTTAGACTCCATTATTGAAGATACACATCTGATGACAGATTTCACATAACACACATCTCTTTTGAAATGTCATGTGTTAAACAGTGTGTATCAGTGTGTCACTATGACGACCAAATGTTTACTCTGTTGTATCCACGGGAATCTTCTCCTGACTGCAGTAGGTTTGACCTTTGACCTGTAGTCCATTCCCCCACATCACGTCACACAAGACTGAAAAAGAGTGAGGAGGAGGAGGAGGAGAGACAAAGTGTTTATTTATTAAAGTGTTTATAAACGAACCCAACCAGTGATGGTCATTATGCCTGTTGGCTTTAGAAGTGGGAGGATTCATACAAAAGTGGAAACACCTGACTGTGTAAACAAAGTAGCCCATGGTAAATGTAAACACACACCCATAGGACACAAGGGGGATCATCCATCTCTTCCCTGATAGCAGGAGGGAGAACAGAATGTGGGAAGGATGGGAGGGATCCTTGATGATGGTGGTGGTAGCATACACACACACACACACACACACACACACACACACACACACACACACACACACACACACACACTGACTTTCCTTGATGATGATTATGGCTGCTTACGGTCAGCTGCTGTGATGATGGCAACACACACACACACACACACTCACTTTCCTTGATGATGGTGGTGACACAAACACACACATACACACTCACTTTCCTTGATGATGATGGTGGTAGCACACACACACACACTCACAGACACAAACACACATGCACGCACACACACACTCACAAACACACACGCACACAAAAAAACACACACACACCTTCCCACAGGTGCTGCAGACATAAGGCCAGTATGGATCTTCAGGTGTCTCTGCAATAGAGACTTCCGGAAAAAGGCAATAATAAAAAAGGAACAACAACAACAACAAATAAATGATGTTAATAACCAAAGAAAAGAGGGGGGTGGAGTGCTGGGGAGTATACAAACATCAGGTAGTGAGCTGACACATCTTTGTGTCCACTGTGGTATGTGTTTAGGTCACCCATAACAATGAAAATCTTTCCGCAATCTGAACAGTGTTGCCCAGGCCCCATTGAGATACATGTCTCAGATGCACTTAAGATATCCAGACTCTTGTACGAAAGTGAGAGGTAGACCAAGGGGATGGTAGCCTGACACGCCAGACTATATCATAAGAATGTATAGTCTGGAGACCACTGATAGACTGTGCCTCAATGGAGGTCACCCTAACTTAAGATGTCCAGACCCTTGTATGAAAGTGAGACGTTGACCAAGGGGATGGTTATGGCTGGGCTGTTCTATTCTGTTCTGTTTTGAACTTTGGGTTTTGTCTTTTTCTCTAGTTTCTCCTACCTGTGTTTTCTGTCCTTAGTTCATGTCCTGAATTTCTAGAGTTCTGTCTTGTCCTCCTGTGTCCTGTTTTGCCATGTGCCATTTACTTTAGTTCATGTCCCGAATTTCTAGTTTCACCTGTGTTCTGTCTTGTCTTCCTGTGTCCTGTTTTGCCATGTGCTTGTGTTTACTCTTTGTCTTTGTCAACGCCCCCTTTGTATTTCCTCTGTGCTTCCTGGTTTGTCATGTGATCTTGTCTCCTGTCTCTAGTTCCTTGTTTGCCCTTTGTTATGTGGCGAATTCAGCAGTCGTAACATTTCGTAACGTAACGCAACAGTTCCCATTCATCCCTATGGGTGACGTATGTTATGTCAACGTTATGTCATTTTGAAAACACCACTTGTGTTCCCCGTTAAGACCATCAGGATGGTCAGTGGCCGAGACCCCAGACCCTTGTGCGAAAGTGAAGCTTAGACCAAGGAGATGGTTATGATGGTTAGGTTATTCTATTATGGGTTTTCTGATGTTTGTGGAGGTCCCACTTTTGATGAAAGGCCCTCCCACATGTCCCTCCCACACTGATGTGTCTTTTCTCCTGTATGAATCATCAGATGTCTCTGGAGGTTCCCAGCATGTGGAAAGGCCTTTGAACAGTAAGAGCAGCAATATGGCTTCTCTCCAGTATGCACCCTCTGGTGTCATTTGAGCTTGTAAGGTGTAGCAAAAGTCTTGCAACATTCCAAACACAGATGTGCATGGACTTCCTCATTGGTGTTGGATGCTTCCTCATTAGTGTTGGACTGATCTGGCTTCTGCCCAGTAGACTTATGGCTTCTCTGGTGTTGCTTGAGATCCCACTTTTGATGAAATGCCTTATTCCCACACGTCCCACACTGATGTGTTTTTTGTCCAGTATGGATCTTCTTGTGTTTGAGATTTGAGATTACTGGGCTGGCTGGCTGAAACCCTTTCCACACTCTGAGCACCGATGAGGCTTTTCTCCAGTGTGTGCCAGTTGATGTGTGGCCAGAGAAGATGGCTGACTGAAACTCATCCCACAGAGGACACAGAGATGGGGCTTTTCCCCAGTATGGATCTTCAGGTGCCTCTGCAGTCCAGACTTCCGGAAAAAGGCCTTGCCACATTCCCAACACTGATGATGATGATGAGGTCTTTCCTGAATGGAGTCCCTCATCAGAGTTGGATTGATCTGATTTCTGCCTATGATGGGTTGTTTGGTGTTGCTGGAGGTCCCACTTTTGATCAAAGGCCCTCCCACATGTCTCACACTTGTGTGGCTTTTCCAACCCACTTTCAGCTTAGTGTGTGTGTGTGTGTGTGTGTGTGTGTGTGTGTGTGTGTGTGTGTGTGTTAGGATTGGTTAGGTCATACGGTAGGGAGAGCACTGACTTACAGGCAGAGTTTCAGTGATGTCACTACCTGTGGCTAATTGCTTAAATGAACACCTGTCCTTTCATCATGGACACAATTAGCATAGGCCTGCACGAAGAGCAGGGCCTGGCATTCCCTCTGCTGTAGTTTATGCCATGCGTGATTCCAGGATCGACGCGTGGGCACATGGACTAGTTGTTCGTTGCATACTTATTACTTTGGATTTAACACCACTTAAAGAAAACTGAACTAACACCGAAGACGCTTGGGCTGGCAAAAGGCCTATAGCTAGCCATATGAAGACCGGGCAGAGAGTGCCAGCACGCCACAGGTATGTTGACCGCTCTCTGATTCTTCTGCCAAGCTGACACACACACACGCGCCCAACACTGTTAGGACCCACTTCCAAGCTAATCACCACACGTAGGGCTGGCGTGTAGGGTAGCTGTTGGGGTTTCTTTGGGTTTAGTCGTTATTTCTTCACGTTACGCGCGGCTGGGGTCTATAATAGTTTGAGCGTAAAATCCCCTAGACCTAGAAGAGCTGTGGCCCCTTGGCCGTGGCGTAACAATTGGGGGCTCGTCCGGGATTGAACTTTTGTTTGTGTGTCGTGTGGCTTGGATTGGTTAGACGGTTTTTGTTTGTAACGTTAACGTTTGTTACGGTAATTTTGCTCCTTAACTTTGACGATGGCTATGCTAGCTGGTGGTAACCCTTTGATTGGAAAATTTGTTTGAGCTGCGTGGCGCAGTGTTTGTAACAGTAGGAGTTGGTGAGATGCAGCTGCCTAGCTATTTGTAGCCGTTTGTAGCTGTGTTGAAGGCATTCCCTGTGCAGGGTGCCTTGTTTGTTTAATTGAAGTCTGATAAGCTAGCTGGATATTTGTAGCCTTGTTTGTAAACAGTAACTGGTTGCGCTTTGACACTAACATTGCCGTTGCGCAGCTTGGATACTGGTAGTAGCAAGTTGGTTTTTGCTTTGTTTTTGCTTTGGCAGACGTGAATTGGAGATATTTGTGCAAAGTTGGAATTTGTAGGGCCTTGTGTCATAGCGACACGGTATCACAAGTCTGTAAAGTTAATTCATCAGGGTTGGTGAGGGCAACGCCGGTGGAATTAACGTTATTGGGGTGCTTTAGTGCGCTTGTGTATTGCCATTGTCAGTATGGCTAGGAAAGATGCCTGATTTGTTTGTTATTCAGACTTGTGTGAGCTTTGAGGCTTGTGTAGCTAGCTGCATGTAGTAATCAGCCGAGTATTGAAAAGAAAAGGAAGTTTGTGTTATTCAGTATGTCAGTGTTCAGTCCTGCAGAGTATGTCGAGGAGGGCCTCACACGGTTAAGACTATTTAGATTGTCTAAGGATCGTTTGGTTCAAGTAGCACATCATTGTGGCTTGTTGGAGGCATCCTTGGAAATTAAGAAGCCTCATATTGTTAGTTGTATCTTGCTTCATTTGGGCATACCTGACTGGCTGGCTGAGCAGGAGATATACGGAGACTCTGGGTTGAGCCTAAATGAACGAAGGCTTGAGATCCACAAAAGGGATGTTGTGCGGCAGTATCTTGAGCGTTTTAGAGAGGGGGGTGCCCTTTTCAAGCCATTGTGCAGTATGGTAGGCCTAAGTCACCCAGTGAGTCAGTGGGGAGGGAAAATGTTGGTCTTGAGAAGGCTGTTGATGTGAAAGTAGATGAAGTGAAGGTGTCTGATGCACTTGAGATGACTGGCCTACTGTGCAATGAACTTCCACCAGAAAGCCGTGCAATTAACCTTGTAAAGTTGCCATCTCTAGAACATGAGCATAGATGTGAAGGTCTGGAGGAAGAATCCGTGACTGGCAGTGAGGTATGTGCTAGTTTGGGCTGTCAGCCATTTTGCCCAGTAGGGTTTGAGGAGCAGGAAATGGAGGTGGCTGAGAACTCAGTGGGCAAAATTGAGTTATGTGAAGAACCTCCTAGAGCCAGGTGTGAGAGTTTGTTGGAGGGGGTTTTGTCTACTGAGCTTACTGTTTCAAAGCCCACTGATGATGGAGCTACATCCCTTTTGTCAGTTCCTGATACATTGGCTACTGACAGTGACGTGTCTGATATGCTAGAGCCTGATGGCTACGCAGGTTCGACTCCGTTGGACGGTGAAGATCTCAGTGCAGGTGATCCCAGTGAGATGAGTATTGGGGTGTGTGAGACGGAAGTAGGGGGCTTGCACCTGCCTATTCTGGTTTAATTGGGGTGATTGGTCAGGAGAGGGGTGATTCAGTGACGCCCATGGGAACCATAATTATGGCAGAGTTAGACCCTGAGGTGACTCTGGTGCCTCAAATTGAAACCCTTACCCTTGGTAACAGTGTGCTTAGGCCTGATGGTGAGGAGGTGTCTGAGTCACGAGGGGGAGTGGAATTAGCTCCTGTTCTGTCTGTATCCACTGAGTCTGTAATGCCGATTGATCAGATGCCGTCTTTGAGCCAGGTTTCCAATCTGCTGCAGGTTTTGGTGCCTCTCTGGAAAGATGGTTATAAGTGTGGTGAACCATCTTGTGTTCTCCTCAGGTTAGGTCCTGTGGAAACACAGTGGCTTTGGAGTGCTCATGTCCAGCAAAAGTTGACTAGAGAGTGGTGCCTATGTTGCTGCTGGATGTGCCGCTTGAGCTTTGTTTTGCAGCCATTGCAGCTGAGCGTATCTAAGCCTATGAGTTTGAGTAGGTTAGTTTGTGTGATACTTGTCTGGATTCCTGCAGTAACTTGAGTGGTCAGGGGTATTCCTTGCTCCTGAGGACTTGTTAGGTTTTCTCAAGGTTTCCCACTTATATTGTGGATGTCCGAGGGGACTCATACTCATTTAGTTCTGTTTTAGAGAACATTGTGTAAATATGTTGTAAATAGTACAGAAAATTTAGGAAAAAAAGAAAAAAAAAACACAAAAGATTTATGAAAAGAGTTTAAAAAAAAGTATAAAATATAAAAATAAGAATTAGTGGTGGTGTTTGCCATGTGTGTTTGTGTTTTTTTTTTGTTTGAAGGGGGAAGAATGTTAGGATTGGTTAGGTCATACGGTAGGGAGAGCACTGACTTACAGGCAGAGTTTCAGTGATGTCACTACCTGTGGCTAATTGCTTAAATGAACACCTGTCCTTTCATCATGGACACAATTAGCATAGGCCTGCACGAAGAGCAGGGCCTGGCATTCCCTCTGCTGTAGTTTATGCCATGCGTGATTCCAGGATCGACGCGTGGGCACATGGACTAGTTGTTCGTTGCATACTTATTACTTTGGATTTAACACCACTTAAAGAAAACTGAACTAACACCGAAGACGCTTGGGCTGGCAAAAGGCCTATAGCTAGCCATATGAAGACCGGGCAGAGAGTGCCAGCACGCCACAGGTATGTTGACCGCTCTCTGATTCTTCTGCCAAGCTGACACACACACACGCGCCCAACACTGTTAGGACCCACTTCCAAGCTAATCACCACACGTAGGGCTGGCGTGTAGGGTAGCTGTTGGGGTTTCTTTGGGTTTAGTCGTTATTTCTTCACGTTACGCGCGGCTGGGGTCTATAATAGTTTGAGCGTAAAATCCCCTAGACCTAGAAGAGCTGTGGCCCCTTGGCCGTGGCGTAACAGTGTGTGTGTGTGTGTGTGTGTGTATGTATATTCAGTCATCTCTCTCTCTCTCTCTCTCTCTCTCTCTTTCTTTCTCTCTCTCTCTATCTATCTATCTCTGTAGTTCCTCCTGCTAGTGTCAGTGTGTGTGTGTGTGTGTGTGTGTGTGTGTGTGTGTGTGTGTGTGTGTGTGTCTGTCTGTTCAGTGTTTTTTGAGGAGGGTGAAGAGCAAGGGGCTCAGCAGCTCAGCACAAATGGCCCCCCTGAGGTGACCCTGTGTTCACTGGGACAGACAGACAGACAGACAGACAGACAGACAGACAAACAGACAGACAGGCAGACATATGGAGAGACAGGAAGACGGACAGATAGATAGAGAGACAGACAGGCCCATGTAATGTAATGTGTAGTAGTCACTGCTGTGCATGAGAGCCCAGTGTGTGTGTGTGTGTGTGTGTGTGTGTGTGTGTGTGTGTGTGTGTGTGTGTCAGTCCAGTGTTGAAGGGTGAGGCCAGGAGGGTGAGGAGCTCAGCAGATCAGCACAAATATGCTCACTGGGACAGACAGACACACACAAAAAGACAGGCAGACACACACACAGACACACACACACACACACACACACACACACACACACACACACACACACACACACAGACAGACAGACAGACAGAGAGGCAGACAGACAGACTGGTGGCTGCTGCTGCTGCTGCTGCACACTCTGACTCTCTGCTGCCTCCTAGTGGGGAAGTGCAGCAGGACTGATCCAGTTGCAAGTGTCAGAAGTATTTATCCACCTTCAGTCAGCTCAGCTTCTCCACCTATTGCTGCTGCTGTGATGAGGCCCCTAAATGAGGCCCCTTAACATTGTCTGCACCCTGAGCAGATACGGCATAGCCAAAGGATCTGCAGCACTGTGTGCCGGTAGGAGTCAATCTGACAACACCAGAGGTGAGAGACTGACTCCAGATCAGCCTTGTGTGCCATTCCCCCTATGATCCCCTATTAACACTGATCAGTGGTGCCTGTGTGGATTGCTGAGTTTGGTGTTCCTGTGAGTGGGAACATGTAATAAATGAGGCCCCTAAACATTGTCTGCACCCTGAGCAGACACAGAATAGCCAAAGGTGCAGTCCCATGTTACTGTTTCTTTAAGGAAATACACTCAAGGCTGAAGGATGGACTTTAGTTCTAATGGCTTATCTAAACTATCATAAACATTTATGACAAGTTGCCACAGGAATACACTGTTCATTCTGAAACTCTTACCAGTCAACTCGGTTTGCTTTGGTGCTTCAAATATTTCACGGTAAGTGAATTGAATTCTATTATTGTTTGATGGTGAAACTGAAAAAAGATGATTGATTACTGATGTGTTTTTCAGGAATATGAATATGAATCAATGTTGTAAGCAAATGTGTAGATTTCTACCTGGGAGATTGTTACGGTAAGTAGATTGGTGTAGGGAGTGGAGTCCGATGTCTTCTGAGTTCGCTACATAATGAATCATTTCTCTCACAGATGAGATCCTTCAAATGTTTTCAGTAGTTATCCAGGAAAATAAATCAGTATTTTATTGCTGTTTGACCGAAAGTGTTGAATGTTGACCTTGTGCTGATTTCCTGCCTGTTCTGTGTCATGTGACCCCATACTGGAACATGTATCCTCTTGTGGCGCAAAGATGGAGTGGCCCCCGGGGACCAAAAATATTTCCACTGTATTCATCCACTTCTCTCGGGGGTGGGCATGTTTTTGCAGAGCCCAAATCATATGATCATCAGTTTGTTGACGGGATCAACAGCATGTCAGACCAGAGTCTGCAGCAAATACAGCTGGATGATTGACACTTGAAAACAGCAACGTGGCAAATCCCCTACACTCCAGGACTGGGTGAGTTTATATCACACACACACACACACACACACACACACACACACACACACACACACACACACACACACACACACACACACACCACTCCTGTTTTTGCATTGCTGTGATACAAAAGTCAAATTTGCCTTATGTTCAATTCAATTCAATTCAATTCAATTTTATTTGTAGAGCGCACAAATACAGTACATTGTCTCGCGGCGCTTTACAGACAGTACGGGAAGCATCCATGAGAATCAGGGGCAAGGAAAAACTCCCTCGCTTTGTAAATAGTTTGTTATGTAGGAAGAAACCTTGGGCAGATCCACGCCTCATGGACTCAGCCTACCTGCCTGGGGCCTAATAAAGTATCCGTAAAGTCTGATGCATAGATTGACCATGGTTAACACAAAACAGTATGAGTACTGAATGTAGTCAGAGATGATATACACATAGTTTGTGCGACAGTCAGGGCCAAGGGATGGAGTCAGTAGTTGGAGTGTGGGATTAGTCAGTATTTGGAGTGGGATCAGAGTTCATTGGGTGTTGGTCGCCATCTAAGTAGTGGTCATCAGGGGGCCATCAGGCCAGTTCCATCACGGGCCTCAGAGAAAAGGGGGGATGGTCATGGTGTGTGGCTCCGGGGAGGTTGGTCAGCATCCGTAGTGGGGTAGGGTTGGTGGCAGGGAGGTACGGGAGGTTCATCACTCAGCCAGTGCGTCGGGGCAGAGGAGGCAAGAGAAACAAAGAGAAACAGAAACAAGAGGATTAGGCCAATCTAGGAGGATATCACTTCATGATATGTGTCATATAATCTAGCTAGAGTGAGGAGAGGGAGAGAGGAGAAAGAGGGTTGTACAGGATGGCAAGTGTGCAGAAGGTGGCAGCACTAGGCTATCGCAGCATAACTAAGGTATGGTACATGGCATCTCACCAACCCAGAAGGGGGTGGTCAGTGGCCGCCTTGGAAAAACAGCAGAGGTAGCCCTCCCAAGAAAGCCCAAGAGGAGTGGTGATATGCCATGGCCCACTCCTAATTATAGGAAATGTCAAAAGGGAAGGTTTTAAGTCTAGACTTAAAGGTATTGAGAGTGTCCGCTTCGCGAATGTAGGGAGGAATAGAATTCCATAGAAGAGGTGCTCGATAGGCAAAAGCTCTTCCCCCAATTGTAGTTTTAGATATGGTCACTTTTTCAAGGAGGCCAGCATTTTGAGATCTCAGAGGTCTTGCTGGATGGTATGGAACAAGTAAATCTGTAATATATGCAGGAGCTAAGCCATTAAGTGCCTTATACGTCATGAGAAGGATTTTGAAGTCAATTCGACTTTTGACAGGAAGCCAGTGTAGAGATGCTAGAATGGGAGAAATATGTTCATATTTCTTAGTTCTAGTGAGTGTTCTAGCTGCTGCATTTTGGATTAGCTGTAGACTTTTAATGCAGGTGTTACTGCACCCTGAGAACAGAGCATTGCAGTAGTCGAGTCTGGAGGTAACAAATGCATGTATAAGTTTTTCAGCATCCTCAAAGGACAGGAACTTCCTAACCTTAGCAATGTTTCTAAGGTGAAAAAATGATGTTTTAGAAATGTGCTTTACATGGCTATTCAGGGAGAGGTCTTGATCAATAAGTACCCCCAGATTTTTCACTTGTGAGCTAAATGAGAGTGTAGGACTGCTAAGTGAGCTATGATGGTGAAGCGAGGTGTCCTTCAGTTGTTTAGAGGCAATCATCATAACTTCAGTTTTATCTGAGTTCAAGCATAAGAAATTTTTTGACATCCAAACTTTAATGTCTTCAAGACAGGCATTAAGTTTGGTTGTCGGAGTACAGTCGCTAGGCTTCATAGAGAGATAAAGCTGTGTATCATCTGCGTATGAGTGAAATGCAATGCCATGTTTCCTAATGATTTCACCCAGAGGTAGCATATATAGAGAGAATAGTAGGGGGCCCAGTACTGAGCCTTGTGGAACGCCATATTTAACTTTAGCATGATAAGATGAGACGTTGTGAGCATGTACAAATTGGTATCGATCAGTGAGGTAGGATTTGAACCAAGCTAGTGCTGAATTTCTAATGCCTATCGTATGTTCGAGTCTGTGTAGTAGGATATCGTGGTCAATGGTGTCAAAAGCTGCACTAAGATCAAGTAAGATTAATATGGATACATTACCATTGTCCATGGAAAGAAGGAGGTCGTTGAAGACTTTAACTAAGGCTGTTTCAGTGCTGTGATTAGCTCTAAATCCTGATTGGAAGACTTCCTGGATTTTGTTTTCGTCTAGGAAGCGACAAATTTGTTTGAACACAATTTTTTCTAGAATTTTGGATATAAAAGGAAGGTTGGATATAGGTCTGTAATTAGCCAGAACATCAGGGTCAAGGTTTGTTTTTTTAATCAATGGTTTAATGACTGATGTCTTGAAAGTAGTTGGCACATGTCCCGCTAGGAGTGAGCTATTGATAATTTCAAGTAATGTTCAATAATTCAAAAAATGAATATGTATTGGTGTGTGTGTGTGTGTGTGTGTGTGTGTGTGTGTGTGTGTGTGTGTGTGTGTGTGTGTGTGTGTGTGTGTCCAGAAACACCATGGAAAGTGCAGAGACTCCAGAGCAGAGTTGTGTGTCTGTGAAGAACAGGATCTCCATGTTTGAGACACTCAGCCAGAAACACCAGAAATCAGACACAAGGTGAGGACACACATACACTTTTAAGGACTGGTGTGTGTGTGTGTGTGTGTGTGTGTGTGTGTGTGTGTGTGTGTGTGTGTGTGTGTGTGTGTGTGTGTGTGTGTGTGTGTGTGTGTGTGTGTGTGTTTATTCTATTGCCTCTTTCTATATCCAGACCACAGACACACAGACCAGTGTCTCCAGTGCCCAGTGGTGTGTCTATGAAGAGTGATGTGTCCATGGATCAGCCTCTCAAGTTCAGCAGTAGAACAACACAGTCTGGGACAAAGTGAGTGTGTGTGTGTGTGTGTGTGTGTGTGTGTGTGTGTGTGTGTGTGTGTGTCTTTGTGATTAATCTACTGCCTCTTTCTATATACAGACCACGGACGTATAGACCAGTGTCTCCAGTGCCCAGTGGTGTGTCTATGAAGAGTGATAAGTCCATGGGGCAGCCTGTTCACTTCAGCAGTGGAACAACACAGTCTGGGAGAAAGTGAGTGTGTGTGGCTGTGTGTGTGTGTGTGTGTGTGTGTGTGTGTGTGTGTGTGTGTGTGTGTGTGTGTGTGTGTGTGTGTTTGTGATTAATCTACTGCCTCTTTCTATATACAGACCACGGACGTATAGACCGTCTCCAGTGCCGAGTGGTGTGTCTATGAAGAGTGATAAGTCCATGGGGCAGCCTGTCCACTTCAGCAGTGGAACAACACAGTCTGGGGCAAAGTGAGTGTGTGTGGCTGTGTGTGTGTGTGTGTGTGTGTGTGTGTGTGTGTGTGTGTGTGTGTGTGTGTGTGTGTTTAATGTACTGCCTCTTTCTATATCCACACCACAGACATATACACCAGTGTCTCCAGTGCCCAGCTGTGTGTGTGTGTGTGTGTGTGTGTGTGTGTGTGTGTGTGTGTGTGTGTGTGTGTGTGTGTGTGTGTGTGTGTGTGTGTGTGTGTGTGTGTGTGTGAGGGAGCATGATGAACTCCTGCTGTAATGTTGTTCTATAGAGTGAAGACTAAGGGGGTGCTGTGTCTAACACAAGTCTCTTGGAGGAACATCACACAAGCCATGAAGCTAACAGGTGAGGAGTGTGTGTGTGTGTGTGTGTGTGTGTGTGTGTGTGTGTGTGTGTGTGTGTGTGTGTGTGTGTGTGTGTGTGTGTGTTGATGCAGCTAGTTTAGTTTATCTTGAATACAGCAGAACTAACGCTTGAAATGGACATCAGGTCTGAAAGAGTTTAAAAATGTTTCATTTTCCATTTTTGATTGTGTTCATCTTTTTGTTTTCACACAGATACCAGCAGATCCACAAATCCCACCTGCTGAAGAAGTTCCAGTGTCTGTTTGAGGGAATCCCACAGCAGGGAGACACCAGACTCCTCCATGAGATCTACACAGAGCTCTACATCACAGAGGGGGGAAGAGGAGAGGTCAATGATGAACATGAGGTCAGACAGATAGAGAGAGCATCCTGGAGAGAAGCAGCACAAGGCAGATCAATCAAATGCAGTGACATTTTTAAAGGTATACTGGAAAAGGAGAAAAAAAGGAAGAAAGAGGAAAGAAAGAGGGGGAAAAGAGGAGTAAAAGACTCCACTAGACTCACTGATCATAAAGCCCATAGAGCAGTTCTAACAAAGGGAGTGGCTGGCATTGGAAAAACAGTCTCTGTGCAGAAGTTCATTGTGGACTGGGCTGAAGGAAAAGCCAATCAGGATGTCCACTTCATATTCCCTCTTCCTTTCCGGGAGCTGAACCTGATGAAGGACAAGAAACTCAGTCTGTTTGATCTTATTCAGCACTTTTTCCCAGAAATCAAAGACTCAAGTGTCCTTAACAGTTCAGAACACAAATTAATGATAATCTTTGATGGTCTGGATGAGTGTCGACTTCCTCTAGATTTTCACTCCAACCCAGTGTGTAGTGATGTGACAGAAGTAACCTCTGTGGACGTGCTGCTGACAAACCTCATCAAGGGGAATCTACTTCCCTCTGCTCTCCTCTGGATCACCACCCGACCAGCAGCAGCCAATCAGATCCCTCGTGAGTGTGTGAGTCAGGTGACAGAAATAAGGGGATTTAATGACCCACAGAAAGATGAGTACTTCAGGAAGAGAATCAGTGATGAGAACCTGGCCAGCAGAACCATCACACACCTGAAGTCATCCAGAAGTTTATATATAATGTGTCACATTCCAGTCTTCTGCTGGATTTCAGCTACTGTTGTAGAGAAAACATCACAAGAAAAAATAGAAATACCCAGGACTTTGACTCAAATGTACACACGCTTCCTGACCATCCAGACAAGTATTAAAAATATCAAGTTCACTGGGAAAAAAGAGAGAGATGAAGAGGTGATTTTCAAACTGGGGAAACTGGCCTTCCAACAGCTGGAGAAGGGCAATCTGATCTTCTATGAGGAAGACCTGAGAGAGTGTGGCATGGTTATCACAGAGGCGTCCGTGTACTCAGGTGTATGTACACAGATTTTCAGAGAGGAGTCTGGACTGTCCAAGGGGAAGGTGTTCAGCTTTGTGCATCTGAGCATCCAGGAGTTTCTTGCAGCTTTATATGTGTTCCTCTGTTTCAGCAACAGACAGAGAAACATGCCTGACCAACAGCAAATCTCTCAGCGCTCTGCTCTGTTCAGAGCTGCAACACTTCATGACCTACACAAGACTGCAGTGGACCTGGCCTTACAGAGTAAGAACGGACACCTGGACCTTTTCCTCCGCTTCCTTCTGGGCCTCTCACTGGAGTCCAATCAGATTCTCTTAAGACACCTGCTGTCACAGAGCAGTAGCCAATCACAGAGCTCAGAGCAAACAGTCCAGTACGTCAAACAGAAGATCAGAGATGGAAGATCAGGCCTTAGTCAGTTAGATATTAATGTATATTCAAAGGATTCAGACAGAGGGATCAACCTGTTCTACTGTCTGAATGAGCTGAATCACCATGCTGTAGTGGAGGTCATTGACAGGAGCTCAGGAACTCTGTATGTAGACATGCTCTTACCAGGAGAGTGGAAGACTAAGAGATTTGTGTTTGAGATGTCAGAATCGCAGCTGGCTGAGTTTGACGTGCAGAAGTACATAAAGACACCAGAGAAAGATCAGACTGAGCTCCTCAGTCCAGATGAAGTTCTTCAGAGGATGGTGCCAGTTATCACAACATCCACATCAGCTAGGTAAGTAACAATCTGTCTTTATGTGCTTTATGTGTGTGTGTGTGTGTGTGTGTGTGTGTGTGTGTGTGTGTGTGTGTGTGTGTGTGTGTGTATGTGTGTGTGTGAGTGTGTGTGTTTGAGAGAGAAAGAAAGAGAGAGAGAGAGAGAGAGAGGGTGAGAGTAGGCATGGATGTTTGATCTAGTGCCATGAAATGAGATGAAATTCTGAAACTAAACAAAGACTTGATGAAACAATGATGTTGTTATAATTGTCTGTCTACTTAAATGCACTCATCATCATCTTTCATTGTCTATCTAAAAAATAGTGACATGTCTGTCCGTCCAGGGCGGGCACAGGTGCCTCTTTGACACCGGGCCTGTGTGTGCCTGAGAGGGAGAGGTTAGAGCTTGTTTGATCCTTTAAATAGCAGATGGGCCATTCCGTGTGAAATCAACAAATGCATTCCGCCTGACCCTCTTGGATTTCCTTCAAACTTTAGGTGCCTAATGCCATCGTACCCATCAGCAATTGTGCAAAATATTAACCTTGTATCTACTTTACTTTCTGAGATATTGGGCCTTAAAAAACAGGGTCTTGATCATGGAAAAATGCAGTTTTTTAACTTTGTTAAGTTCTGTTGGCCATTACTTACACATACTTCATGTTAGAAAATTGAAAATTTCAGGCGGTGTTGCATACATGTAGACGTTCTGAACTGTCAAATATTTTAGCTTACAGTAAGACAATTGCCAAGTTATGGATTCCTGAAAATGGTATAAACACAAAATGATGGCCACTTTTGATGACAATATTTCCACACTGAAGCATATGAGATCTTCGATAATTAAATATATATCACTTCAGTAATCATGTTGTATTGAACTGGAGGAATACTTCGGAAAGAATTCAAACTTTTTGATTTATGGCACTTCAAAATTGACAAAGATAATATTGGATCCAACTTTTAAGTGCATTTACAATTTTACTGGTAGAGTCAACCATAAAAACAAAAACATCAACTTAAAGAAAAGTTTTTAGACTCTGAATACACCAAATTCCAAAGTGGTACCCAAAAGAAAAGTACATAAAATAGTCTGTCAAAGACGGCTATCAAGGCATGGGGTGATAGATTTTTTCTGCCTTTCTAACCATGTTCTGTTTTGTTTATGTAGCCATGTGCTTTTGGTACCTTTGCCACAGTCCCTCCCTCTCACAGAACTGAGTCTCCTCCCCCAATTTTAGCAGTACTGACATCAACTATCGACTCTAACAACAAGAACAAAATTATTTTGTATATACTACTACTACTACTTATAATAATAATAATAATAATAATAATAATAATAATAATAATAATACTGATAACAGTAATAACCTCTTCTAGTACCCCAGGGAAAAGTGGAATAATCAGTGTATTTAGTTGTCTAAAGCAATTTCCTTTTATTTAAAATTTTTAATTTAATACAGATGTGGAAGATCTAAAAGTTTGTGAGCACACTTGCTTTGCTTTATATGGAAAGCATTTTATCAATGAGTAAGTCAAACAGATGCAATAGGCCTAGAGTGTTCACAACCACTAAGGAGGTTATGTTTTTTGCCAGCCTGTGGATATCTGTGTACAAGACAATTCAAAACTGCACAGATTTGGATGATAGTATTGGAGCAATCAAGAACTAATTCTGGTTCGATGACAGTTATAACGAATGATGTCTATAAGATCTGTAATCCAGTACACAAACTAAAATTTAAATATATTCTTAACCCTATTGCTTTGGATGAAATTTGCACTCTCTAAGTGCTTCTCTGGTTTAGACATTTAATTCTTTCATTGATTTTCAGTTACTTTGAACTGACAGCAGGGCTGTCACAGAGCATGTCCCAAATGTTGTCAAGAAAATGACTAGTTTATTTTGATATACTTCTCTATCATGGTGGCTGAGCTACTAGCCTTCTGAACCCAATGGTGGGAGTAATCTAAGGGCCCCGCCCACAACCAACTCTAGTGCCCTTTGAAAAAAAGTCATTACCCATGAGCCCTAGCGCCTGATGAGACTTTCTTTTTTTCATTTCCATTGTTAAATCATGTGCTACAATTTTAATGTTTAAGCCAAGGCCTATTACTTAGAAGCTAGAATGTGGGTACAGCGAGAACGTATGTCACAATGCTTGTATTTTGAACTTAGTTACCCTGATTAAGTCAAAGGTATCATCATGTATTTTGGTTTGTGCTTTACAGGTAGGGCTATTCAGATTTTAGTTCATTCTTATATTCTAAGTTGTCCAGAATTGGTAATGACTTGCAGAAAAGTCATTCCGACTGTCAGCCATGGTAGCATATTTTTGGATGTCTGCCATACATTAAAATTTAATGTTTTCATGAGCCAATTTACTATACTATTATACTCTAGTCTGAGTTTTGCAAGTAAAACTCCACAGGCATTGGGTAAACTTTCACTCAAAATCTCAATTTTACGAAAAATTTGAACATGTCACTTCTGCTGACAACTGTGGTTATAACATTTAGTTGAATATGAATAGATATGATCATTAACATTATTAACATTGCTGATAAGTCAATTCACTATACTAAAGAAGAAAAAAATGGCAAGAAAAATTATTATTTATAAGTTATTATTTATTTGTCATCTATCAATTAAACTATCTATCAATCAATTTGCAAATATTTGAAGAGATTGCAATGCTGGTCCTTTTTAGGCCCGTGACAATAAATCAGAATTTTCTGTCACCTGCCGATTTATGCTCCATTTTAGTGATCAGTCATAAGAAGTTTTAGTTTCTTACAATTATAAGCCATCTCATATTAACTCTCAGGATCACAGACTGCATTTCCTTTGAGCATATTAAAGTTACAGCTATACATTCAATGTATGGCAATGTGGTATTTGAAGTAGCCTATCTTTAGAGATTGTGCACAAAAAGCAATCTGTGATAATCCTCCATGAAGGCGCGATGACCAGGGGGGTATTCCATCAACGGAGCTATTCGCTAAGCCGCGCTAATTTCGGCAAGCGGCGCTAGTTTTAGTGTGAGTTCAGTTCCATTACTCTCGCTAACAGTAATCGCAGCTGAGTTGCTGGGGTAACATATGCTCCCAAACTAACCAGCTCCGTGGCAGGTTAACTGCAAGGCTTAATAAAGCGGTGTCTCAGAAAATGCAATCAGTCAGAAACACAAGTCACCCAAAAAGGTTCCATACACCTGCTTAATAATCTTTCCTACCAAATAAAGATTGATAGGTTTTGCAAACACTATGATCATGCATGAATCCCCCTTTTTACTAAATTACTATTGATATTTCGAAGTATCTATTAGGAATAATTTTAGTTACGAATTAAAAACAAATGCATGCATTATCAGAGACGTGTCACATGCCGGCCCATCACGTGGTGTCTGAAGTTGTAGGCTACGTCTTAATTGAATGATTGATTGATTTCAGTTGCAGGTGCAAGTCTGCTGTGACAGAACAACATGAGACTGGCAATTTGTTCCAACAAGCAATGGTGAAACATTATGATTCCAAATATATTTTCAATCACCTTTTCAAATTTCTGAATTGCCAGTAGGCCTACTACCATAAAAATGTTATATTCAGTTATTTCACACAAAATTCAACAGATGACGTATGCATATCGAAGTTTCTTTCTTAAAATTCTTTTAGTTCTGCCTTAATTTTACGACAGTTCATCAGATATTCCTATATCACCTATTTAGGTCTAGTGTTGAGCTTGTGCACGCAGCCTTGTTTAAGTTAACGAGAGGCAGGCGCAGCTAACTTGCGTTGATGGAATGGCTTCAGCCTCATCTCTGAGTTGACGCTACTTCAAACGAGGCTTAATCACATAAGCGCCGATATCATTAGCGACTTTGCAGGAATACCCCCCAGGAAACCAACAATAATCATGATCAACAATAGCAGGCAAAATGCTCATTAATAATAAAAAGAAGCCTTTAAAAGAAGAAACCTCATTGGCTAAACATACAAGGAATAGGCAGACACCAAACATCCAATGAAAAGCCTAATTGATGAATAAAGGGAGGGGCAGAACCTAGGCCCAGAAGCACATGGCTATGTGGGCAAAGTAGTCCATAGCAACCAAGGGACCAAATAAACAAACACACCTAGCAACGAAGGCAGAAAAACCAATCACCAAGACTGTGAAAGCCATCTTTGATATAGTAATTTATGTGGTTTGGCTAAAGGTACCATTTCAAAATCTTGAGCATTTGCAAAATAAAACATGGGCTTTGTGGTGGTATCTTTGATTTTAAGGTACACTCAACCAGTAATTTGGAAAATATGCTTAAACTATAGGTCTTAATTCATTTATATCATCTTTAATGTCTCAAAACTCAAAAGCTGTTATTAATATCAAATATGTTCTTACTTGAAGATAATGTACAATAACTTGTGTGAACTACATAGAAATACTAAAGATCTGATGTCATTCGTGTACAAGATATAGTACTGTGAAATAGATTGGAAAAAATGAACATGTAATTTTTTTGCCATTTTCAGCAAAGCATTACTCAGCAAATGTGCTACCATGAAAGGTGTACTTCACAGTGTAAGGACACATACTACTTTAGAATATGTCCTGAAAGTTTCATAAATGTAGCATGAAAACTCCAAGAGTAACGCTTTGTGGAACATGGATATTTTCTCAGAGCTCCACTTTCTTGACACACCACCCCCTTTTTAAGACCCCGTATCTCAACAACTATACAAGATACAATGGTAATATTTCACATTATAGGTCCTGGGTATGGTAGGATCATTCACATAAAGTTTGAAGCAAATCCAAGATGGTCAGGCGGAATTTTTGTCTCAGATTTGTTGATTTGGCACGGAATGACCCAGAGCAGTGTTTTACTTGGAGAGCAAAGCAGGAGACACAGACCAAAACCAACATAGCCCAGGTCACCCTGAGCTGTGTGTGTGTGTGTGTGTGTGTGTGTGTGTGTGTGTGTGTGTGTGTGTGTGTGTGTGTGTGTGTGTGTGTGACAGAGGCAGGCTTGTTTAATTCAATGCCATAAATTAACATGGAATCAAACAAAACTTGCTGAAGGTAGATATTGATGAAGGAAAACTAAACAGCAGTAGTCAGAATGAATGTAATATGGAGTGAATCAGCGATGGTGAGAAATAATAATGAAGCCTGGGGACCAAACCCAGGTCTCCAGCACAGCAGTTTAGAGCTCTACCCCCAAGAGCCACTAGGTGGCGTGAACAGACCTAGTTGCAGAGACAGAAGTAGCAGATCAAGGTGCTTTACTTGGAGAGCAAAACAGGAGACTGCAGACAAAATCCCAAACACACTCCAGGTAACAGGATCAGAATTCAGAAGGCAGTCAGAGTTCAGACAACCAAATCCAAAGCAGCAGGCAAGATCAAGAACAGTGTCAGGCAGGCAAGGGTCAAAGAGCACAAGGGCAGTCCAGGAACACAATGTGAAAAATAAACTCACCTTTGGACAAGTAGTCAACTAGAGTGAATAGAACAGAATACTTGTAGATACTTTATAATCCCCTTAGTGGAATTATTTCACAGCGAGGGAAACATGTTCTCTATTGGCACGTCTGGGCCATTTCTTATCAACTCAAGACTGAGCAAGGAACAGCTTATAGGCATGTTTACAAAGCCCATGTGAACACAATAAATTACTAAACAAATTGGAAAGTGAACTAGCAGATGAAAGACCCACTAGTGACCCCACATGGACAAAACAGAAATTACAGTCCAGAAGTCCTGACAGGTTTCAGTCAGTCATAATGAAGCCAAACAAAAGTGACACATAAGATAAGTTGGATTTGACTTTATTTAATCCCCATACAGGAAATCCACTTATCACAACAGCCATAGATCAGACAAATGTAAAAGTGTATGAATATCATACTAAAAAAAACATAAATTGTGAATAAATTAGTCAATATGTGACACATTACCTGTATGCAGTGGATCCTGAGACATGATATACACAGTCTGGAATACCTGCTGACCACAGCAGACCTAATGTATGGCAGTGCAATATTTCATAACAGTAGTGTAGTCTAGCAGTAGTAGTCTAGTAGTCTAATGGCAGTTGGGATGAAAGACCTGTGATAGCGTTCCTTCTTCCATGCTGGATGGAGTAGTCTGTTACTAAAGGAACTGCTAAGTAGAGGTCTGCGCAGTACTAGATTTTCTCGCCCGCTCCCGTAGCAGTCCATCCCGCGCCCGCAATGAAAATTATTTTTTTTGTCCCGCTCCCACCCGCACCTATATTATCACGTCCCGCTCCCGCCCGCAAAAATACTAGAAGCATAAGAGGTGGAGCAGAGGAAGCGGTCGCTCCGGGCCCACGGCTAACTGGGACCCACTTTTGGCCAAATCTATCTTGCTGAATTGTTGTAATTTATGATGATGCTTATTTGTACTATTTGCTGGGGTAAATACAATGCAATACATATGCTGCTGGTCCATAGATTGCGCTCCAATGCCCTCTTGCGCTATAAATTAAATAGCCAGCAACAGGCATTCTTCCTCTAACGCTACACAGTTACATTTTGAAGTAGTCTTCTTGCATTTATTACATCAAGTGACATAGCAAGTAGGCCTGTTTGCAAATTTAGAGACATTACCGCGACCCCTGAAAAGTTTATCCTCATGACGACCTTTTTCTTTAAAGTTCTGCCGTCGCAAAGCCCCGCCAGGATCACCAGAGCCCCGTCAGAATTAACTGCTCATTTCAAATGATAAGATGAGTACCCAGCTCATGACCTAGGCTACAAATAGTTTGTTGGTGAAGATGTTGTTTCATTATCGAAGTAGCACGTCAGAAATTAAAAATAAAAATAGGCAGGCTATGGGAAGTATTTCAAAAAGACGGTGCTCATGGCGTGAGCATTTGTAAAGGGTAGGCTATCCTCAAGGCCAGCACGCACCTGTCTGCGTGGTGCGCTGTATGAAAGCACAAGAAATTGGATGGGAAAGGCGTTCATCCACCTAGCAGAGACCATGGTTTTTAATTGTTACTCAAAACATGTCTGTTCACTCGATTGGGTGATTGCCGTCTTTAGACACCTATTTTCTCTCATCCCTGCCCTTGACTCTTACGACCAGCTCTGTAATTAATGAGTCCTGATGAAAAATAAATGTGGTAATGATAAACATATCCATGTATAATGATATAGCCTATGGTGCTAAATGTTTAAGTATTCGGGGAGATTTAGGGGAACTTTTTATTTTGATTTAATTTTGCGGGACTGCCGCGAACCATCTGCTTTTACCGCACCCACGAAAGTCTCTCTCTACACCCGCCCGCGACCGCAAGCGGAGCTCACCAATCGTCCCGCGGGAGTGCAGGGCTCTACTGCTAAGTGCTGTCACTGTCTCATAAAGGGGGTGAGAGGAGTTGGCCATAATGGATGCCAGCTTATCCAACATCCTTCTCTCCCCCACCACCTCAACAAAGTCCAGGGAACCCCCCAGTACAGAGCCTGCAGTCCTGACCAGCTTATTCTGCCCCATATAGCCCCTTATATCAGGCCTATTCTAATAGAGGCCCAGGGGCCAAGTGACCCAGACAATGATCCAGTCAAAAAAGTAAATCATCATTCACAAGCCCTCAGAATGTAACCTGAAATAGCGAAATAGAATCAGGGCCGCCGTTCCCCATACGCAGAGTACGCAAGGTGCGTAGGGCCTCAACCACTTGGCAGGGCCTCGGGGGCCTCCAATTTTGAGCTTTACTAAAAAATGTCATGATAATAGTTACATTGCAAAAATATATGAATTAGTAATGAATAGGCCCATCATTTTTTGTTAAAAATTGCGTAACTCATCATACAATTCAAGCAAATTAACAGTTTTGCCTAATATACAAAGATAGTCCTACCCACCCCTATTCCCTGAAATGGTACATCCCAAATTGCGTCTTTGAGTTTGTTGTGTCGTCTTTGATTGAAGCAGCAAGCAGCAACGTTAGAAAACTGCAAATTGCAAGATTCTGCTGTGCAAATGTTCAGTAAATGTGTCAACATCGTTGACATCTAATAATGAAGAGACAGCATGAATCTGGTGCTGAAAAGCGAAAGAAAAAGAAGCAAAAAGAAGACGCCCGTGCATCCCTGGCCGGTAAGTCCGTTTAGGCTAACGTTAATTGTTTTGCTAACTTAACGTTCAATGATGTTGCTCAATTTAGGCTCGGTTGGTTGCAATATGAAACAATCTGGATTTTAAAATGAATAATTTTAATAAATAGTAAAGGTTTGAGTGGAACTTCGAAGTCTTTGCTTTTTGCTTCTTTGCTCCCTGACCAGTTAAGCTTAGGGCCTCCAAAACCTTAGCAGCGGCCCTGGAAATAGTCTCTCACAAATAGACTGCAATATGAAACTAGTCATTTTGATAGATAGTGCAGGTAAACTGATCACTTGACCAGCCTCACCATTTGACCAGCTTGATCGTGGAACACACACACACACACACACACACACACACACACACACACACACACAGACAGACAGACAGACAGACACACACAGAGAAAAGGACACACACCAACAGGGTGCAGGAACACTGTAGATTGAGTAAGCTCACCGTGTGATATGTGTATGAACACAAACCTATAGCAGGCAGTAACACTGCTAGATTGATGAGGGTTGCATGACTGCATACTTGAGCATACTGTACCATTGGAGTCGTGATGGATATTCAAATTGTTTTTCTTGTGATGCAGTGGTGTGTGTGTGTGTGTGTGTGTGTGTGTGTGTGTGTGTGTGTGTGTGTGTGTGTGTGTGTGAACACAATCCCACAGGGAGCAGTAACAGTGCTAGATTGAGGAAGATGTGTATGTGTGTGAAGGACAGTGTGAGGGATGGGGGTGCTGATGAGGTTGTGTGTGTGTGTGTGTGTGTGTGTGTGTGTGTGTGTGTGTGTGTGTGTGTGTGTGTGTGTGTGTGTGTGTGTGGAGGGGGGGGTGTAGAAGAGTGTGTTTGTGGGGGAAAGAGACATATGAGAGGGTGTAGGGCGTGTGTAGAAAACTGTAGAGGAGGTGGAGGCTGAGAGGGTGTGTATTTGGGTGAGAAAGGCAGAGAGAGAGAGACTGTGTGTGTGTGTGTGTGTGTGTGTGTGTGTGTGTGTGTGTGTGTGTGTGTGTGTGTGTGCTGAGATTGCTTGTAGAAGAGTGTGTGTATGTGTGTATTGCTGAGTAATACTCATATCCATCATTCTATAATTTCAGGCTGGAGAGGTGTAATCTGACAGAGAAGAGCTGTTCCTATCTGACCCCTGTGCTGACCTCACACTCCTCAAGACTCAGAGTTCTAGACCTGAATGAGAATACGCTGAATGACTCGGGGATGGAACATTTATCTTCTGGTCTTCAACACCAAAACTGTAAACTGGAGGAACTCAAGTAAGGATCATTCCATGGTGTGAGTGTGTGTGCGTGCGTGTGTGTGTGTCTGTCTGTTGTGAAGAGAAAGGAGAGTCTCTTTATAAGTATGGGTGGGGAGAGGGTATGTCAGAATGAGTGGGAAATGTATGTGTGGGAGTGGGGGTGGACAATTTGTATTTGTGTGTGTGTGTGTGTGTGTGTGTGTGTGTGTGTGTGTGAGAGTAAGTGAGAGAGAGAGAGAGAGAGAGAGAGAGAGAGAGAGAGAGAGAGAGAGAGAGGCAGATTGTTTAATTCAGTGCCATAAAGTAACATGGAATCAAACAAAAACTTGCTGAAGGTAAATATTGCTGAAGGAAAACTAAACAGCAGTAGTCAGAATGAATGTAATATGGAGTGAATCAGAGATGGTGAGAAATAATAATGAAGTCTGGGGACCAAACCCAGGTCTCCAGCAAAGCAGTTTAGAGCTCTACTCCCCAAGAGCCACAAGGTGGCATGAACAGACCCAGTTGCAGAGACAGAAGTAGCAGATCAAGGTGCTTTACTTGGAGAGCAAAACAGGAGACATGCAGACAAAATCCCAAACACAGTCTAGGTAACAGGATCAGAAGAATTCAGAAGGCAGTCAGAGTTCAGACAACCAAATCCAAAGCAGCAGGCACACTGTAAAAAAAGAAAAGTTAGCAGAACTTGAAATTTCAAAGTCAACCGATTTCACTGGTTTTCTCGAGTTAGAGAGCATAACTTTATTTTTCAAGTTGCCAGGACTCATTAAAGTAAGTAAACACTACTTACTTTAACTACACAGTCGCTTGTTCTACCAACTTAAAATTCCTTGTTCTGCCAACTTGAAATTTCAAGTCAAGTGATTGGTCTTTGTACAAAAAAAGCTGTCCTTACTGATACATCTTCAGGTTGAGAGCGCATGGGGATTGAACCATCAACCATAGAGTCCCAAGTTTGAAGCCCTATCCATTAATCTATGCATACCGGTAGCTTAAATTCTTCCTAAACAGTAATGCCATATT